>JARHVA010000819.1:780000-1195000 GCA_037957365.1 Torreya grandis | reverse complement strand
TTCTTAGATTGTATAAAATAAAAAGTAGAAAATTGATAAGTTGTTGTTAGCAAGAAATTTACTAAATCTGAGAACCCTAATATAGTAATTGGAAATAATAAAAAGAAGGAAAGAAACCCTAACAACATGAATATTTAAGGTTTGGTAATATTCAATGATAAATAGGTTCATAAATATGTTTTATATAAACTTGGATTAAAATAGGGTTAATCTAATTAAGATAAACAACTAAGTAAATTAGGATATATAATGATATATAATTATCACACATAACTGATTTGCAAACTTACGATTTTTGGAATGTGCTAAAATGATAAAGTATTAAAGGTAAATAACTTAGATGAAACTCAGGGTTATAAGATTGTGACAATGACTATAAAGTTGACTGTGAGATTGGGTGGGGTTGATGGGAATAAAGAATATGACTTTGTTTCTAAGATAATGTCACATTATTTAGACATCATTGACATGTGCTAGTCTATATAAAGTGCAATCACATATATTAGGGGTTTTCCCTCTATAACAATTTTGATAGGTGCATTATATTAGAAATTTTTTTAATTAAGAATAGTCCCCCTAAATAAATACATAAGATATGGAGTATGACATATGAAAATAATATAAATCATTAAAAAAATGACATCATCCCTTAAGGTGATAAAATATAATAATAATGATCTATTATATAAAACTTACTAAATCTTATAAATTATTTCACATTAAGTTAAGATGACCCTACTTATTTTATCCCATTTCTTATTTTTTTAATAAAAAGTGCATTCATTTTTTATTTATTTTTTAATTTGAAATGAACATAGAAAGTACAAATAAAAAAGCCATCAAAATTATTAGATTTAAAAAATATAATATAAAAATATGATGGTTTAAATTTTTTTTTTTTTTTTAAAATTATCAATGAAAAGGTTTTAAGATTAATATTGAGAATGAATTTTTCTATATTGTCATTATTTTTTAATTTATAAATATTTAAAATTATATATATAATTAATTTAACATATATTAATTTATAATTTTTTTTTTTAAATTAATTTACATAATAAATATTTAATCAATTATATATATAATTTTTTATTTTTATTTGATAAAAAATAAAACAAAATATATTAAAATGTTTTCTTTCAATTTTCAAAGATACATGCCATGCCATGTATTTACTCTTCAAATATAAAAAATAATATTCATATTAATTTATTTTTTTTATGTTCACATGATAAATGCTATGTCATGTAAATTTATTATATTAAATATACAAAAATAATAAACTATATAAAAAAAAATTGATTCTATTTTATTTTATTTTAAATGTTTTAAAAAAGTGCTATAGAACATATAGAACATGTGTGCTTTGTTGTCAACTAATACTCATATTTTGGAGCCATGAAAGAATGGGAAAGCATTCTTTTTTGGAAGAGGGTTATGATGTTGTGTTAGATTATTTTATCAAAAAAAAAATATGTTTATATTTATATTTATATTTATATTTATATTTATATATATATAAAAGGTATTATAATTTTTTTTAAAGAAAGTATTTTGTTATTTTAAAGAAAGTATTGTGTATTGATATAATAAAAAAAATATTGCAATTAAATTATATTTATTTAGAAATATAAATTATATTGATAAAATATAAATTTAAAAAAGATAAAATTATTTAAGATTGAATTTTATTTTTGAGAGATAAAATGGATTGACAACTATCTAAAAAATATAGAAAGTATTGTGAACAAGTCTTTTACTAGTTTATTGTGACACCACTTAATCCACATAGTTAAGTAATTTAATATTATTTAAATTTAAATTATTTGGAAAAAATTAATTTTTTAAGAGGTCTGTTTTATATCCAAATTTCCCGTAATTCTTCTCTTCTAGGTCCTATGTGTTTATGTAGATGTCTTCGCTTCACTATAGAAGTTATTGTGTACCTTCTTCTTCACTCAAAGCCCTAACTTAATTACAAAATGGAATAAATGTTTTAAAGTAAGGGAAACATGAAATATGATGGGATTGTTATTGACATCAACACTATCTATATTGAGTGCTACCTACATACCAATACTTTGAAGAGGATCAAACTCCATGTAGTTATCCCATGATATGGTGGTGTGTGTACAATACTAGTAAAATGTTATATTATGGTATAATTCTAGTGTGATTAAGGGCTTGAATAATGACTTGTGACCTTGTTATTATATTTAGACCTGACTCAGTGCTTCTTCAATTATAGGAACATAGAATTGAGAATTATAGGTACTTTCCTCTCAATGTGTAGTTATATATTATAGTGATTACAATGATAAAATCCTCTAGTGAATAAATGGATAGAAAATGTGCTTATATAGTGGACCTTTTAATATTTCCTTGGATTGGGATTGTGAAATGTGTGTAATGAACTATTGGAATGAATTTTAATTTGATCAAATAGCCACTATGTGGTGGGAGGATGACATTGGTAGTTTCAGATACTACCATCCTACAGTATGTCCTGAAAGAGCGGTTTTGTATAAGGAGTAAAGATAGTTAAACTAGAAATATGAATCCATAAAATAATGATTTTAGGCTACTTATAAATAGGGATAAGAAGAGTTAGTAGAAAATTTTCCTTAAGATAAAGGGTCATCCACATATAAGTATATGATTGGCACTTCAAAAATGTGGAATTGAGCATAGGTTAAATATGCATAAGGGATGGTCACAAGTTCATTATTTTAGCATTAAATATTAATTTTAGTGTTTACTATATATATATATATATATATATATATATATATATATATATATATATATATATATATATATATATATATATATATATATATATATATATATATATATATAGAGAGAGAGAGAGAGAGAGTCTAATATATTTTAGATAAGATATTAGGGTAAGTGCATGGATTTAGGGGACAATTCTATGGACATTTTACGTAATATGATCATATTAATAAATAATGTGATCATGTTGTTTAAATTATGGCTCAATAATTACCAATCTATAACGTGATCATATTAATGTATAACGTGATCATGTTAACAAATAACATGATCATGTTATTATAAAATAAAAATGTGATCATGTTACTATTATTTTGCACATTTGAATAAACTGAGCGAATGTTGGTTAATAGGTAACGCGATCACATTCCTATTATTTTGCACATAAAATCATGTGGGAGTTACACATGAAAGTAATTATGGCTAGAAGCTTATATTTACTACTGTAAATGTTGAGTATAAGTTTAATAATATAAATGTAAACTTATACTTTAAATTTATTTTAGTAAATATAAAAAATTAGGGTCAGTCAGAATATAATAGAGTTGGTCTCACATTTGCATACTTTACAATGTGGAAAATAGTTTTTCAAAATCCAATCAGGTCAGCACTTAGGCATATTTAAGGTCTAAGTATTAAACCTAGAGATTTCAAGACATAATTTTTGAAATTGATGTTCATTTTTTGTAAACATATAGTCATTTTTTAGGTTTTTGTGCCTTTTATATCGATTCTTGGTATTTCTAGGAGTCTTAGGTTTGTCAAAATTAAAGTTTTCAAACCACTCACTTTGAAATTGATGCAAAGTGGTGTGATTGGGGTAACATAGGTCACATTGATGACTTGCACACATCAAATGACCACTTTGTGTTAATTTCACTTTTTCATCGCCCCTCCCTCATCCTTGATCACTTCGTACTCATGCCTCATCACTCCTAATCACTCTCTCATAATTATTCATGATCCCTAATCACTCCTTCATTGAACCTCACTATCCCTAGTCGTCTCTAATCACTCCATCATCCTTGATTACTCCCTCATTGACTCTCACTATACCTCATCATTCTTAATCACTCCCTCCTTGTCCCTCATCATTCATAATAAATTAGGGTCACGTAGCATCTAATAGAGTTGGTCTCATAGATACACACATTATGATGTGGAACATAGTTTTTTAAAATCAAATTTGGTCAGTACTTAGACATTTTTCGGGTCTAAGTATTAAATCTAGGGATTTTGGTACATAAATTTTGTAATTGATGTCCATTTTTGGTAAACATGTAGTCATTTTCTATGTTTTTGTGTCTTCTAGATTAATTCTTGGCATTTATAAGAGTCCTAGGTTTGTCAAAATTAAAGTTTGAAAACTACTTACTTTGAACTTGATCCAAAGTGGTGTGATTGGGGTAGCGTTGGTCATATTGATGACCTGCACACATCAAACGACTAATTTTGTGTTAATATGACTAAATTAATACAAGATGTTAATATGATTGAAGTAATACATATTTAGTTTGACCATCTTACATTCTCTCTTCTGTTAGTTTCACTTGTTCATCTCCCCTCCCTCATCCCTGATCACTTTCTACTCATGCCTCATCACCCCTAATCACTCTCTCATAATTATTCATGATCCCTAATCACTCCCTCATTGAACCTCACTATCCTTAGTCATCTCTAATCACTCCATCATCCCTGATTACTCCCTCATTGACCCTCGCTATACCTCATCATTCCTAATCACTCCCTCCTTGTCCCTCATCATCTGTAATAAATTAGGGTCACTTAGCATCTGATAGATTTGGTCTCATAGATACACATATTATGATGTGGAAAATATTTTTTCAAAATCTAATTTGGTCAGTACTTAGACATTTTCAGGGTCTAGGTATTAAATCTAGGGATTTTGGTACATAAATTTTGTAATTGATGTCCATTTTTGGTAAACATGTAGTCATTTTCTATAATTGTGTGCATTCTAGATTGATTCTCGGCATTTATATGAGTCCTAGGTTTGTCAAAATTAAAGTTTGAAAACTATTCACTTTGAACTTGATTCAAAGTGGTGTGATTGGGTTAGTGTAGATCATATTGATGACATGCACACATCAAATGACCAATTTTGTGTTAATATGACTAAATTAATACAAGATGATATAGAATATAAAATGGACATAATTAGTTTGACCATCTATCAATTTTATACATTTTATTTAGTGTGAAAATTTGTAATGAAATAATGGAGGAGTGATTCCTAATGGATTGGTCTCATGATGACACACTATAACATGTGCACTTGAGGGATATTGGTTTCATAAGAAGTAGACATCCATTTAGATATGAAATATATTTATATTTTTGGGAGCATTTTATTTCTAAATCTAGTATACATTCAACTCTTGTTCTTATTACATAAGGTGGAAGCAAATTCATTCAAGTAGTAATGAAAATTCAAAGGACTTCAGTCATATGCAACATTTACTTATTTTAGGTCATTAATGAAACATTTTAAGACTTTATCTATTCCTTGATCATGCCACAAATCCTCCCTAGTATCCCCCAATATCCAAAACACCTCAAACTTGTAAGTTTTTACCTTCATACAATCAGGCCTGTAGGTGATGTTTTGGACCTTTTAGATGTTGGGCATCATTGGAATAGGATTCCTTAGACAACCCTAATCTCTTGATGATAATATTATTGGTGAACACCCTATTATTCCTATCACTTATCCTTATATTCCTTTGCAAATCCATCCTACATCACAACAAGTCTACTTCTTTCTAGACCTATGGTAGCCCTGTAGGTTATCATCATGCCTAAGACTCCTTTTCTATTTTCTACCTATACTGAATTTGATTAAATAATAATATAATTATAATCAATATACCTCACCTTCATGGTCTTCTTCACATTATATGAATCATGAAACAATCTTGATTAACCCATCCTTTGTTCATTATAACCATATTTCTATCAAACAAGCCTAAGGAGACCATCTTGACTTGCAAATAGGTTCAAACCCACTCTCATGTATCTTTGTGATGAACCTATATGACTTGTACTTGATGTATACTATCCTCATGATTTTAGAAATTCAATTCCCATTGGTATATCACACTTGATCCATTGTTGGCTTTTCCATAGTCTCTCTACCCTATGTGCACTTGCTTACATGATTGTCCCTCCTCATTAGAGGCATATTACCTTGAATGGTTTCAAATACCACCTAAAGTGATGGATATTAACTAAGAAATAACCTAAGGAGGTTAGTATAAGGAATTATTAATTTATTTAATCTACTTGAAGATCACTTAGGGTGATAAAATCTTCAAAAATGATCAAACCTTGCATGCGACTTATCATCTAGGCCTATAACTCATTCACAATAAATGTTTCTTTCTCTCTCCTCTTGGAACATGCCAAGTGGTGATGTAAATTAATGTGTAAGGAATATTAAGAATCATTTTAATCCCCTACATCCACCAATTATATAATTCAAACTCAAGGATGTAATGAAACCATCTAAAATTGACCCTATGTGGATGGAGAGGGAAATTCTAACTACCAAATATCTTAATGATTATTAATAAATGAAGGGACATCAATCTTATACCTATGTCCATGGAATTGAATGGCATACGTGCCCTTATCAACCCCCAATATCATTCCTTCTAACTCTCTCTTCTACATACTAAATGAAAACTGTTGACTACTTTGGAGTTGCCAAGGAAGTCGATAAGAGAGATAAGTAGGTTTTGACTTTGTTTGGTCCTAAAATCCAATAAAATTTATGAAATTGTACTTGAATAATATTAAGTTAGTTTTTTAAGTGTTTGTAAATGTTCTTCAATATTGAAAACCTATAACCCCCTTTGATAAACCTCTCTTTTTACCATGAAAACTACCATCTTCTTTCTTGAAGACCTTGAGGAATAGCACTAATGGAGTTTCCCATACCTGTATAGATGTATAACAATGTTTAGCATCATCATCAATTCTTTACATACCAATCTTACACATACTCTCATTTGAACATTACATAATAAGCAAAAACACTTGAAAAGGCTTGTAATGTTAGAAAAGGGAGCTCAACACTTCTTAGGTACTTGTATGGACCATGAGAGGAAATGAAGTGACATGACATGTGTTAAATTCCATAAAAAATACCTTTAAAACCTTTAACACTCTTTAGACCCACTTAACTAGGACAAGCATGACTAGACAAGCATAATGTTAGAAAGAACCATTACCTTAAACTTGTCAAACTTACCTTAATATATGCTAAACATGACTTAAAATAATATTGTCAAGGTGATCAATCAAAGTGGAGGTTTGATTTGCAAATTTTTTTATGAACCTCTCTAATGGTATCCAAAATTTGGCTAACAATTAATACAAGATGTTCAAGAATATAAAATGAACATAAGGAGTTTGACCATCTGTCAATTTTATACATTTTATTTAGTTTGAAAATTTGTGATGAAATAATGGAGGAGTGATTCGTAATGGATTGGTCTCATGATGATACACTACAATTTGTGCACTTGAGGGCTATTGAACTCATAAGAAGTAGATATCCATTTAGATATGAAATATATTTAGATTGTTGGGACCATTTTATTTCTAAATCTAGTATAGATTCATCTTTTGTTATTATTACATAAGGAAGAAGTAAATCTATTCAAGTAAAAGTGAAAATTCAAAGGGCTTCTTATTGTCATTGCTACTTGAATGAAAATTAACACAAAGTGGTCATTTGATGTGTGAAAGTCATCAATATGACTTACACTACCCTAATCACACCACTTTGGTTCAAGTTCAAAGTGAGTAGTTTTCAAACTTCAATTTTGGCAAACCTAAGACTCTATAAATGCCAGGAATCAATCTAAAAGGTAAAAAAATGTAAAAAATGATTGTATGTTTACCAAAAATGGACATCAATTGTAAAAGTTATGTACTAAAATCCCTAGGTTTAATACCTAAACCCTGAAAATGTCTAAGTACTAACCAAATTAGATTTTAAAAAAAACAATTTTCCACATCATAAGGCATGTAGCTATGAGACCAACTCTATCAAATGCTACGTGAACCTAATTTCTTATGGATGATGAGGGATGAGGAGCCAGTGATTATGAATGATGAAGGATAATGAGGGTCAATGAGGGAGTAATTAGGGATGATGGAGTGATTAGAGATGACTCAGGATAGTAAGATTCAATGAGGGAGTGATTAAGGATAATGAATAATGATAAGAGAGTTATTAGGGGTGATGAGGCATGATTAGAAAGTGATTAGGGATGAGGGAGGGATGATGAACAAGTGAAATTAACACAAAGTGATCGTTTGATGTGTGCAAGTCATCAATGTGACCTATGCTACCCCAATCACACGAATTTGCATCAATTTCAAAGTGAGTGGTTTGAAAACTTCAATTTTGACAAACCTAAGAATCCTATAAATGCTAAGAATCAATATAGAAGGCATAAAAACCTTTTAAAATGACTATATATTTACTCAAAATAGACATCAATTGCAAAAATTATGTTCTAAAATCCCTATGTTTAGTACTTAGACCCTGAAATGCCTAAGTACTGACTTGATTGGATTTTGAAAAAACTATTTTCTACATCATAAGGCGTGAAATTGTGAGACCAACTCTATATGTTGAGTGACCCTAATTTCTTATATTTACTAAAATAAATTTAAGTTTAGAGTAGTAAATATAAGCTTTTGCTCAAAGTCGCCTTCATGTGCAACTCCCACATGTTTTAGGGTGATGATAATATATAAAGTAATCATGTTATTAAGTAATGCAATCATGCTATTAATGTGATTGTGTTATTAAGTAATGTGATTATGTTAATAATGTGATCACATTAATAATTCAAACACATTAATAATGCAATCACATTAATAACATGATCAAATCACGTTAATAGTGTGATCATATTGTGTTAATAATGTGATCAAATCATGTTAATAATGTGATCATAGTATTTGAATTTGATATGTGCCTTTTGGCTCGAGAATGGCTTGGATTCCCAAGCCAAATACTTGGACTATCAAAGTACAACCAAGTTTTGAAAGGTAAATAAATAATAAATTCAACTTTGATCGCCAAATACACTAAGAATTTCAACATAAAAATTATAAAACTTGATACCGTCATGACAAGCATGATATCCTCTTTCCAAAAATATGATTCTTATATTTTTTGAACTAGTTTAAAGTTTCAAACTATATTTATTTCTAACTATGTTTTTTTTAGGCCACTACATGTTGCAAACCTACATGCCTATACATGTTCATGTAATTTGTGTTTTGTTGATCTAAGTGAAAAACAAATTATATGGTGACGTAGTATGTTTAATTCTACACACATTCAAAAAAAAAAATGATTTATCATTTTTTTGAGTTAGTTAGGCTTGAGTCACGGATGACTATCCATTTCTTTGTCAGTTTTAAGGATCTATTTACTTTCAAAATTCATAAAAAAACATTATTCATTGAAAAAATAGAAAAAAATATAGGTGACATGCTAAAAAATTTTATCTAAAATTTTCCCAATGGGTATACAATAATATTAAACATTGCTAAAAAAAGGTGCGTGTCACAACCATCTATCTACTATGTTTTTTTTAAAAACCTGAGTTCCTCTTCAAATTTTAGATGTTTGAACTAATTATACTTAATCATTTTTAAAAAAAAATAGTGTTTTGAAAACTAGACCGAAATTCTATTTTTCATATTTTCACACCATCTTCAAAGTTGGAGTGTAGATATCTCAAATTATCTACATAATTTTAAATTTATAAAATTTTAGAAAAATCATGTCCACGAATAGGCGAATTTTTGTCCCCCAACTTTATGCACTTACCCATTAATTGGGGCACCATGTCAAAAAATGTTAATCTTAAATTTTTGGTTGGTTTAATAAACAACTAAATGCAATATTTAAGTCATAAATTAGAGTTTCCAATTTATTTCATAAAATATATTTATTAGTGCACCAGGTTTTAAAATGTTTAATCTTAAATTTGAGGTTGCTGTAATAAGACTAATTAGAATATTTGAGGTATAAATTAGAGTTTTTAATTTATTTCAAAAAAGATATTTATTGGACCACTTTATTTTAAAATGTTTAGTCTTTAATATGAGGTTGGTCTAATAAGACTAATTGTAATATTTGGTTATAAAGCAGAGTTTCCAGTTTACTTCAAAAAATATATTTATTAGGATAGTAGGGTCAAAAATGTTTAATATTAAAATTGAGGTTAGTCTAAAAAACTAATTATAATATTTTAAGCATAAAATGGAGTTTCCAATGTATTTCAAAATAGAGATTTATTAGGGCACTAGGTTCAAACGTGTGTGCTATCTTTTGATTTTGACACAACTATTGGATCACAACCCTCATGTGAAGTGGATAGAATCATTAATGACTAGCAGTTGCCCCAATGCTACCAGGAACACTAGGAGGGATTTGTATTTATCTTTTAATTTTTTTATTAAGTGTTTATGAATGTGAAGCAAGTGAGGAGTAGTAAAGAGAAATAACTTTTTTGATAGGTATTTTTGTGTATTTATTGAGAAAAGATACATTGGAAATAACACCAGAAGGGATGTAAAAGTGTCAATATATTTTCAACATGGATGAACGAAAGCAACAAGATAGACTCTAGGACCTCAATGTCTTCTTCCCATATTAAAGATATTACATCATTGATACGAACAACACATCATACATAGAATCTTGTTACAACCAAATTGACTCTCATGAGATCCTCATCCACCTTCAAAAATAGAAAATGACAACTGAAAAATGTCGCCACCCTACAAGCTATAGTCCCTTTTACAATGGGTGATTTAGGGTATGTAAATCTAATCACTACTCTAAATCCAAGTTTGGTGTACAATGTGGGCCCCCTAGTATATGGTATCACCTAAAATACATTGTCATTATCACCTACTATCACCACCCAACACATGTTGAAATCTTTCACCACTTGTTTGTTCTTTATCACCTTGCCATTTCTTCTATGGGTCTGAGTTTTATGTTTCTGTATGTTGTTAAGCCTAATTTAATTATCCTAGATGTAAATATATTTGGAACATAGACGAACACAAGCTACAAGATAGACTCTAGTACCTCAATGGCTTGTTCACACATAAATAACATTATAATGTATATTAAAGCTACTCATCAGACCTAAAGACCTATCATAATCAAATCATTGTTCATGACATATTCATCCACCCTTAAAAATTGAAAATGACCAATCAAAGGTGTTCCCAACTTGCCTGTTGCATACCCCTTTGCAATGTGTGCAAGTCATATAAATCCAATGGTTAACCTAAATCTAAGTTTGATGTATGAAATGGGATCTATGTTTTCCGATATGACATGAAATACCTTGTCATTGCCCCTCACCATCACCACCCAGGCCACCTTGAAATATTTCACCACTTGCATGTTTTGTATTACTCATCCCTTCCCCACCACTTCACCATTGCTCAAGCTCTTCAAGAAATGAAATGTCTCCTCCCTACATAACGCATTGCCATATTGTATGAAGGAACACACAATATCATTATGTACCATCCCCTGCATGAAAAATATATAATTATTGTTGCTTATTGTTGTCTACACAAAAGGTGAGATCGGAGCAGTGGTCATGGGTTTCAAGTGAGGTATGACTATCAATTTACGCTCTTAATCTTTACAAACCACGCTTTACCAAAACATAAAATTACATCTTGTATGCTATATATTATATTAATACTATTATATAATACTAGTGTATAATATGATATGATAATAATATTGTATTTATTATATGATAATAATATTTTATTTATTATTATTTAATATATATTTGAAAAAATAAATTTGTAAGAGAAATAACATAATGAGAAATGAAGTCACTAATGAATCAATAATTTGGTGGTGTTTTCATTCACATTTTAGAACAACACTTGAAATATTTCCTTGCCACTCATTGTCACTACCCAACACATGTTGAAATATTTCAACACTTGCATGTTCTTTATTGTCTTACCATTTCTTCTATGGATCTGAATTTGGTATTTATGTATGTTGGTAAGCCTAATTTTATTACTCCAAATATTAATATATTCGCATCTTGGATGAGCATAAGCTACAATATAGACTCTGGTACATCAATGTCTTGTCCCCACCTAAAAAACATTGTAATGCAAATTCGAACCACTCATCTAATATGGAGCCCTATCACAATCATATTAGCACTCACAAACCTTTTCCCCTTAACAATAGAAAATAACCAATCAAATATGTTTCCGCCTTGCAAACTACATGCCCCTTTGCAATATGTGAAAGCCATGTAAATCCAATAGTTTCCCTAAATCCCAATATAGTGTATGATATGGGCTATGTGGTTCATGATATTAATGAAATTCTCTATCATTGCCCCTCACCATCATCACCAAGATCACCTTGAAATATTTGACCATTTGCATGTTTTTTATTGCCTAGCCCTTCCCCAACACGTCTCTATTGCTCAAGCTCTTTGTGAAACAAAACGATCCTCCTTGCATAGCTCATTGTGATGTCGTATGAAGGAATACAAAATCTCATTTTATATTATCACCTCCACTAGAAATATATGATTATTGTTCCTTGTTGTTGTGTACACAAAAGGTGAGATGGTGCTAGCAATCATGGGTTTCAAGCGAGGTGTGACTACTGATTTACACCCTTTTGATTTATAAAACCACGCTTTATGAAAGCAATAAATTACATATTGTATGTTATATATTATATTAATACAATAAATTGTATTTATTATTTTTTAATATCATTATTTTAAAAAATAAATTTGTAAGAAATATAATATAATGAGTAACGAAGCCATTGATGCAACAATGATCTGGGGGTGTTGTCATTCACATTTTAGAATCACACTTGAATTATTTTATTGTCACTCACCATCATTGTCGAGCGCATGTTGAAAGTTTTTAACACTTGCATGTTATTTATCTCCTTACCCTTTCTTCTAGGTATTCAAATTTGGTGTTTCCATATGTTGTTAAGCCTAATTTAATTACTCTAGATGTAAATATATTCACAATATGGATGAACATAAGTTATAAGATAAACTTTGGTATCTCGATGTCATGTCCCCACATAGTAGCATTATAATATGGATTTGAACCACTCATTGAACATAAAACCTTGTCACAATCAAATTAGCAAACATGATGCCCTCGTCCCTTTAACAATATAAAACAACCAAATAAAGATGTTCCAACCTTACAAACTACATACCTCTTTATTCTAGATATAAAATGAAGCTTTCAATTTATTTCGAAATAGTAAAATCAAAAATATATTTAATATTAAAATCAAGATTAATTTAATAAAACTAATTGCAATATTTAAAACATAAAGTGAAGTTTACAGTGTATTTCAAAATAAATATTTATTGGGATGTTAAGTTCAAACACATATCCTAGCTTTTGATTTTGACTCAAGCACTCTACATTATTAATAAATATAATATCGAAGATGTAAAATAGGTGCATTCAGATGAATATATTTAAGATATCTGAACTGTTTTTAAAATATAATATAGAGTTAGAAGACGAGGGACCTCAGGTTCATTTAATAATCAACGAATTCATTTAGACATGGATAAACGTAACTTTCTTATCAGAATCTACTAGAAGTATAAATATAATGTAATAAAAATGTAACGTTCGAGGGGAGTGTGCCACGGCTTTTTACAGATAAATTTTTAAATAAACCGAATTCGGCGGCCATGGAAACTCTAATTTTGATTTGAAGAATTGCGATTGAGAAAGGGTTTGACCACAGGATTATTTACTTTATGGATAAGGTGCCACTGATCAAAATGGCTATAAATAAAGAGTATGTGTTCAGGGATCGATAGGTTTCGATCAGTAATGACCTCTGCATAAAAAAGAAGAAAAGGAGTATGCTCTATCCTTGAGCCCACAGCGATTTTGGATACCAGAAACTTCTCTTTCGTATAAAATCTCTGTAATATCTTTGCCAAATTATAAACAAGAAGAAGCCCACAGCCCAACATCATTTAAAAAAATAAAAAATAAATAAAGTTTATAACTGAGAACATATTTTATCTTATGGCAAAAGGAGCATTTATCAGAGTGGAGCTTCTCTCTGTCATGGCCAAAGCAGTATTCTATTAAGGTCGTCCTCAGAATAAAGTTTATAATTGCCAACATATTTTATTTTATGGTGAAAGGAGTATTTATCAGGGTAGGAGCTTCTCTCTATCATGGTCAAAGCAGTGTTTTATTGACCAGTGTTTTATTAAGGTAGCCTTGAGAATAGGGGTTAAATTTCACAGACGTTTAGACGTTTTTAGGATTTTTAACCGTAGAATATATCTAATTTATATTTTCAATTGTATTAAAGGATGGGCAAAAAAATATACAAACTGTCAATATTATATTCACAATAAAAATTCAACCGTCACAAAATATTAAATATAAAAACATTATAGATACTAACATGCTATATACTCTATTTATAACTGAAGTCAAAGCATTTGTTATGTGACGAGTTTATCCCATCCATAATATCCTCTACTATGTTTGTATTGTCTTTGTAATAATGTCCTCCTCCCAATGTGCATTGATTATTATAGCAAAACCGATTTCCCAGAATTCAGTGAATGTGTTAACACCATATTAACTGAACATTATTAATAAGTGGACTATTGAGCCTCACCAAAATGGCAGTATGGGTGCCAATCTAGTCGCTACTTTTCATTAAAATTGAATGACCCAATTTTTTATTCATTCTCTTATTTGTAAGCATAGTGTGTTTTTCATCATCCTTCATTTGGTTGATTTTCACAACATAGTTTTGACTATGTAATTTTAGGCATTATCGTTTGAGATGAAAGGTTGGAAGAACATTTACAATTTTTTATTATTGTAATTTGAAGGTTTTCTTATTCATTTCCATGTTTTCCACTGTGTTTTTCTATCTAGCTTTCACATTATTTTTTATAAGGCAAGGGAAATGCAAGACCCGGTATACACTTGTAATTAAATGGGTCGTTATTTGTTTCATTTAACTTCCTTATTTTAAGGTATTAACTCTCAATTTCACTTGTTGCAGCGGAAATTTAACCATGTTATTCCCTTACTCTTTTATTTGGGTTAGAAATTGAAGGGAACAAAGCAAGGGAGGATATGTTTTCAATCGTTGCTTAGGATATAAACCTTTTCTCTCTACACAATCATTTATTTATTTATTTTTTTTTTTGCAATGTCCCTTTCAAATTATAGTGTTACACACATTCTTAAACAACTGTCCAAAATGGTTTAAAGACGAGTTGATAATTCTTTATGTTTGTAAACTGTAATGAAGATTAATTGCTATTTAATTTTTATGCCCCATGATTTGATAGAATGCCATTGTAAGTTAATTCATCTTATAGATATAAAATCTTTTTCTATGACATTATAAACCAAAAAAAAAAAAAAATGTTTTTAAGTTTTTAAATTGTCGTTTCCTATCATACGATGTGATCTGTGAACAATATAAATTCTTTGAAAAATAATTATGTCCAAGAGTTAAATTAAACTGACAAACTCCTCCTTGTTTGATTTTTTTCATTTTATGGTGGTACCAATCTACTATTGTGTTAATCGGAAGGCCGCTTCCTTTGTTCCATCACTCATTTTTCCATCCTCAATTTCAGAGAGGCACACAGACTCACTATTTTAATCTATAATTAGATGTTGATAGTGGAAGATTTAAATAACTTATTTGTTGTGTTTTATGTTTTATCACCTTTCTGTCTTTTATATGTTTATTTGAAATGTACTTTTTCTATTAACTTTTTATGATTATTATTTCATATTAATAATATATTTGACACTGAAAGCGTCTTCATTCACATTGGTTTGCCTCTATTTCGTCTAATCACATTATTAGTAAACTAATACATCATATTGTGCCGCTTCTCTATTAGAGATACACAAATATTTAAGGGGTATGCCAAGGAAATCTTAATAAATATTAAAATATTAATGTCAAATAATAATGAGGTATGCCCGCGTTATTGAACAAGATAAAGTGGCAGATGGTGCTTAAACAAAAAAGTGACACTAGTTTGCCAATTAAGAAGCCTTTGATATAAATAAATATTTGAATTTAACGTTGATCACACCATAAATTTTATAAGTAGGCACTGATTCGGGGGCAAGTATGATAGAAGAACAAGTGCAGTTTCTTGAATAGACTTTAATTTGTCAAAAAAATTAGGAAATAACAGTTTTGTTCGACCTAAGTATTTTCCCATCAGGCATCTTCTCTAAATTTGAATTTAAGAGACCATGGTTATGACTATTCACATCCATTCCTTCAACTGTCTAATTTTCAAAATGGTAAGTACTAAAGCTGGTCACAGCATTTGCTTTGTTCAGTAAAGATCTCAACGCAAAACTGAAAGCCACATCAATATTAAAAAATGAATTGTTTGCTAAAGACAATGAATTAGCAGTGCCATTCATGTCAACATTAAGATAAAGGTGAAGGGCTACTTGGAAATGTGGATGACATATGTTAATACATATGGATTTATAGCAACTTCCAACATTATATTTATTGGTGAAAAATAAATTTTCATTTACAATCACTAATTTTCTTTATATCCGTTAAGTTGGTGCTTATAATTTAATTTTTATTTTAATTCTGATTAAATATTAATTATTGATTGTTAATTTTTTACATATAAATTAAATCATGGTTGTCTATATGTCTACTAGAAAATATTGTTGAGGGCGTTATTAGATTAATAGAGGAAATACCTATGGAATAATAATATTGGTTTGTTAAAATAATATTAAGAATGAAAATTTTCTTAAATTTTTATATAATTTATGGTGTAAAATTGTTTTTCTCGATCAAATAGATGACTTGTGAAAAATAATGTAACTCCTATTTATTCTTTAACACTAACGAAACCCAATGACTAAAGAATATCTCTTAAATGTATAAATAATTAGAAGATAGAGATGCACTCTTACAAAGAAACTTGAACTTCTATGTTTACCATAATATTGATCTTATAAAGTCGAAAATACATAATTACATAAATAAAATAAAATATTTTCTTATAAAATAAGTGCTTAACATTTTTAAATAGCAAAATAAAAAAATTCCCATTGTCATAATACGCATGACAACCACACATTCAAAAATAAGATTGGACTAAAAATTATCTTTATTTAACTTATTTTACAAATTATAAAGATATATATACAGATGGCACACTCAGAAAAGGCCAAAGATGGGTCATGAATACACATGGTTGAATGAGATGAATACACCTTCCATCATGCTAGTTTTGTAAATATGTAATTCCATACCTTCTTTTAGAAACTAAAATTGATCGTCGTCGTCATTATTATTATTATTATTATTATAGATATAGATATATAATAAGTTAAAATTTAGTTATCTTTTTAAAATTAATATTGATATTTATGATTATTATGATTATTAATAAATGATTTCAAAAATTATATTATTGATTTTTTAAAAATATTATAAAAATTAACATTATAATTATAATTTTTTTTTAAAACTTTCAACTATTTAATTTAAAATGGTAGATATTAAATTTAGTCATAACATTTGTTTGGTTAAGTAAAGATTTTAATGTAAAATTGAAAACCACGTAAATATCAAAAATTAATTGTTTGTTGAAGAAAATGAATGAATGCCATGTGCAATACCATACATGTTAGTATTAAGAGAAAGGTGAAGGGCCACTTAAAAACATGGATGACATATGTTAATACATACATATCTATAACCATGTCCAATGTCACCTTCATTTGTGAAAAAAAAAATCATATACAACAATCACTAATGTTTTTAAATCCACTAATTTGGGACTTGTAATTTAGTTTTTATTTGAGTTCCGATGAAATATTGGTCATCAATTGCTAATTTTTTACACATAAATCAGATCATGGTTGTCTATACACCTATAAGAAAATATTTTTGGGAACGTCATTAGGTTAATAGAAGCAATGCCTATTGATAAATAATGTTGATTGTTAAAATAACACTAAGAATGGAAATTTTCATTAAAATAATTTGTGGTTTGTGGTGTAAAATAATTTTCCTCAACCAAATAGGTGGCTTGTGAAGAAGAATGTGAGCGACTCCTACTTGTTCATCAACACTAGCGAAAGGCAATGGTTAAAGAAGATTTCTTAGGTGCATAAATAATTAGAAAATAAAGAAGCAGTCTCACAAAAGCAGCTCGATCTTCTGTTTTTACCATGATATTGGTCTCATGGAGTTGAAAATATACAATTACGTAGACAAAATGAGATATTTTCCTACAAAGGGGCCTCGCATTTTTAGATAACAAACTAAAAAATTTCCCATTCACTTAAGGAATTTTTTTTATATGACATTTTTTGTGATAATTTTCTTGAGATCTTAAATTTAAAAAGAAATTGAACCTTTCCTATGATTTCTCACTTAAAATTTCTTAGTATAATTATGTAGTCAAAGATAGCAGGTACAAATAAGGACAACCTTTTCCTTGCAACCTACCATTTCACTCACACAATACACATGACATATGTATACACCCAACAATGAGAGTGGAAACAAAATACTATTTGGGTTGAAGCATAATAATGTGTTCTACTTTTTGGTACAAACGGGCCATCAAAAAATGAAAATATGAACATTTCTCAATTTGTATAGACAATAATGACTTAATCATATAAAATGTGAAAATGGTGTAAACTAATGAAATGTTTTATTTTAAGTGTAGATTACATTTATTATTATTTTTTAAATATAAAAAAATAAAAAATAGACTTTTTAATACCTAAATACACATTGTGTATGTTTCGTGTACAAAACGTTTTATTGAGTACTTGATTTCTCCTCATAATTTTCTCAAAACATAATATTTTCTCAATATTTTTTGCAAAGAGGTCTTAGAAACACGGACGTAATTCAAAATTATTTTTTTATAATTTTTTGATTAAAAAACATTTTTTTATTAATTTTTTGATGATGAAGGCAAGGAATATCAATGCTTATGACTTTTCCTCATGATGTGTGTGTGTGTGTGTGTGTGTGTGTGTGTGAAAATAGACTATTTTTTATTATTGGAACAAGGACATTAGAGTCGAGTGCATTGATATTTTTCAAAAAAAATTGGCCATAGTCTCCTATTTTTATCAGTGCCTCAAACATATGGTACTTCATTTAATAAATAAGTATTTTTAATAAATAAATAAAAATAAAAATTATTAAAATTTATAAAAAGTCATATTATTAAGAAAGCTCATAAAAAGACCTATTTATATGTAAAGCCACATGTTTTTATTTTAGTTTTTCATCCTAATACATGGCATCCAAAGTGGTAATTTTAGGCCAATAATAGCTTTCCACTTCAATGGGTGTGGATTTGATACCACATGGGGTTCGAATGAAGGGGATTCATTCAAACCCCCTTCATTCAAACCCCTGCCACGCCCTCCCCTCCCCAACCCTGAATAAATCATTTCATTGGCTGGTTCATTCAAATTAATCAAATGCACAAAGTAAACCTTTGACCGCCTTCATTCGAACCGCCTTCAAAAAGTATATGTGGGGGTTCGAATGAACCCCCTTCAAACGAAGGGGGTTTGTTCGAACCCTAATTTTTTTTCAATTTTGGATGCACTTGGACTCCAAGTGGGACTCACTTATATGACATAGCCGATTTTTATTTAACTAGCTTTGCAAATTACAAAGATATATACAAACTACATATTCATTCATTGTCCTCTCTTTGATTATAATAAGAGGAAGAATATACACAACCACCCCTAATGGATTGAACATTGATCTATACTCCTCTATGCTATCTCAAAAAGCACCCACACTGTTCCTCATAAGTCTTTTCTCACTCCATTTTATCTTATTTGAATCTTTCTCATCTTTTTATGCTCATAAATTGACTCTTGGAATCCCTTAAACGTTGGAAAATGCTCATAACCAACACTCAAAATATTATGGATTATTATTGGGATTGTGTAACTAATGTAGTAGAAACTACAATTGCCTATAGAATGGAGATTACATTGTTCCCAATTAACATAAACTTGTGTTAACCAATGGTTTCATCGTGAGACAAAGAACACTCTATTTTAGTGACTGAAACCATCCTTTCTCTCTTCCAAAATCATATTGAAGTGTTGCTAGTCATCGTAGGTTGTATTTGGATGCATACAAACACTGTGGATATTTTGGGCAATGTAATATTGTTTGATTTATAAAATACTCATTCATTGGACAATTGAGTCAAGAGTTTGCAAAAATATGTTCATATATTTTGAGTAGGTGGTAGAACCATTCTTTTGACTTCATGGGTGAATCTATGACATGCCTATCCATGATGAGATGTAACACTATGTTTTCCAATCACTATTTTATATTGTAAATTGTCCTCCTTCACCAAACATGTTCCACACTATCTCATCCCAACCCCCACTAACATTGGGTCGACCTGTCAATATCTCCTTCCCATAATCCATTTTTTTATTACTTCAATATGACTTTAAAGCATTCACCCATCTCTCTTCCTAATGTTTCCCCTTTCGACTTCTATTCATATTTTTCATCACCTTTTGTAACCTCATCTTCTTCTGCATTGGTTTGGGTTGATAACACCAATAATTGTTCATCATCATCTTCCCCAATTCTTATGCTCATTGCTCCCACATATACAAAAATTGGTTCTATTTCTATTACTCCCTATAATAAAATATCCACCAACCCACCTCACTCCATGCTTGTATGTCACATGAGTGACATATTCATGTTTCTTTATCCAATTTTTTTTTAGTCCAATGTTGACCCCAAATTTTGGTTGAGTATTTTAACCAAGCTTTAGCATGTGTGTACATGACAAACTAAGGTGTAGATTGGTACCAATGACATTAAGAAGTAAAGAGAGGTGCATGTCAACCAACCCATTCCATGCACTCATACCCAACCGATATTTCTATCAAGTATGACACGAACTGGTATAGATTAAGTCCATGTGCACATATGACAAAATGGTAGGATTGAGATAGGTAAGACCATGTAAATCTAGGAACCATAGTGGAGATTGCGGGCATAACTAATGGAAGTTATTATTGATTTCTTGGTTTTAATAAGTATTTGGGAAGTAGTGGTAAATGGAGAGGTAGTTGATATTGAGTAGGTTTTTCCATTAAATGTCAAATAGGTGGAAACAACACTAATTGTGTATTAGTGGTAGTTGAGCTAACAGGTGACACACAAGGCATTTGGAAATCTATAAAATGGAAATATCTAAGAAGGAAAAGAGGATACTAATGCTTAGGATAAACACTGATGGAATATTATTAGAGTTATAGAGAGAAAAAGGTGTTTAAATAACTTATGAGAATGGTAAGTACATGTGAGCACCTTATAGACCTTGTGATGTGAATTGTTAAGCAATGAACAATATTATTGAGTGATTGTGATGGCTAACTAAGTTCATGGATATAGAACATTATTGTTATGCTAAGAAGAATGTTGTGATTATATTTATTGGTTTTTTATTATTGATAGAAGTAATATTTGAGTAAAGTGTTAGTTTTATGATGTTGGTCATATGTATGTTTGTATATTATTGTAAGTTTATGTAGTGGTATGAAGTATACTCTAAGTACCCCTATGCTCTCTAGAGCGAGCATGAGATAGTGAATGGTTTCACCATTTCCATCTTCCACTAACCCTTCCCGGTTTCCCTCTCTATGCTTCAGGTGAGCATGTAAGGATAACTTACATGATATGTCAGTGCAAGAAGGTTAAGTGCTAGAATGTGTGCAAGATTAGTGCATGAGTGGCCAATAGATTGCCAACATATAATCTACAACTTACAAGTTTTACAAATCCCATTTATTTCCCCATCAACATTCTTTACTTCTTCCATCCATGCTTCTACCTCTTACTCTTTACTTTCTCTACCTCTCAAGGCATTCTTTAGTTTCTCACAAGGCAACTTTTCTTCCACATGGTACTCTTTCACCAGCATTTCTTCTTTAGCGATTGCATTTTTGACACTATCTTTATGAACCACCATCCAAACTTCTCTATTTTCTCTTTATATAATCTCATTATTCTCCCCTAATGTATAATCTTCTTCTTCTTCGCCCAAGGCTCCTTCCAAATCTACATCATGTGTATCCAAATTACATTTTCATCTCATTCATATCCACTTTCATGCATTCCAAAATAAGAGCTTTTGGGTATGGTATATAAATAAATCAAAGTGAAAATGAAAGTAGTTTTTTGGAAAATGTTGTTGTTGCAAGTGCTTTAGTGCATACACAAGACACGTGAACTGTTTGACAAAATGACTCAAATTAAAATGGTCTCAATTTAAATGCCTTAGAATTTTTTTAAGTAAATGCAATGGTCAAGTTTGAAATACATACTCAAAGCTTTTACTGCATGTTGTATACAAATATTTTAGGATTCTTTCCTTGTATTAATTTAGCTATACAAAAAAACTATATTAGAAAATTGTTCTCAAATAAAAATACAATCATATCCTTTAATTTTTTCAGATATCACTCCTCAAATTGAAAAATATTTCAAAGTTATCCAATCTTCTGTATGCATATATTGATTGGAAAACTAAATTATGAAAAAACATACTCAACAAATGTTAAAAATGATTATGCAATCAACTAAGAGTTAACTTTTAGTAGAGGAAATAGGGATTCATTTTTAAAATGAGTCAAAAATGGAATGTACATGAAAAATTTAATAATATCATAAAAATATTTATCACTAATGACAAATTTTTAATGTAAAACCATAAATACAAAAAACCCATTACTATTACCAAAATTTATAAACTAAAAGTCAATTTTGAAATCAAAAGCAAAGAGCTTGAGAAAAACAAAATAAATTAAGTAAAATGCTTGGTCCAACCATGGTCTCCAAAATATAAGATGAAAATTTGGGTAAATTACACTTTGATTATGCAATTTAACCAAAACACCCAAATCTACAATCTACCCGATTAAAATTGATAACTATTAGATTAAAATGCATTAAAATGAATCATTCAAAAGAGCATTCTATCCTAAAGTTAAGTGTTCTCAATCAAAATTCAAAACAAATAGAGACTACATGATTATGGATAAAGATTATATTACTTACCAAAGACTCAAATTGTGAGCAGCATGATTGTAACATCCCCACTAGGATCTACTTAGAAATACATGATTTTAAAAAATAATTAAACAACATATTCTTTCATTAGACTTCACCATGAGAATCTAATTAATGATCCAAATAAAACATTATAAATATGCCATCTATAAAATAATCATGTAACATTTCCCTATTACATATCACTAACATCTTATGAAATAAAACATAGTTGAATATAGAAATTAATTACAGATGTCCAGTCACAGTTGATACAAACATATAACCACTCCTGTCAATGTACAATGAGTAAATAATTACATCTCATCATAGATAATATTTCAATAGTATTAATTACAATTAAAATACAAAAGATAAAAGATACAAGGCTCCTTGGAGCATAAGTTCCCCGAACTTTGGTATCTATGGAAATCTTAAGTGTAGTCTCTAAATAAATATTGTTGTGAGAAAAGAGAACATCATCCAAGTGCTTTTCCACACCAACCACAAACCATATATCCCTCACACAATCTCCCATTAGGGAATGGATCTCCCTTCACAAATGAGTAAACAATGACGGTGTGGGAATCCAAAGAGATAAGTTAGTACCCATGTGCTTTATAATTTCTAAGAACATGAAATGTACCATAAAAAAACTGTTCTAACATGATATTGCACAAACATATAAATCATACATATGAAATAAAAATGTCTAACTAATGTTACTTTGGCTAAATTTTTTAATAAATATTAATTTTAAAGATCATTCAAATTCATACACACCACTTGATTGGCTTACCTTCATCTAGCATTGGTGATACTGGTAAGCTAGTGAAGTTTATATCACTACGTACTCAGTATCACCAATGCAAAATTTGGTTAATATAAATATAACCAACAGATTCTTATAAATTACTTCTTATTAGTAGGCATGAGACATGATAAACATAAGAATAATCAAAATGCATACATTTATTCCATCAAATGTATTAATGAATCACCACTATGTTATTTATTACATAAAAAATAAGCATACAGGAACAAATTATACCAATCGGGTATAATTTATATTTAGACTGGATACCTCTAAATTTTGTAAGTAGATTATAATATAATGCATTCTATAAAGAACAACAATATCATAATCCCTTATTCAAATATATGACTACTTAATTATAAAAAACCAGTCAGTCTAAAGAGAGCTATATTTATCATGAACATAGAAACTTACATTTTAACAATTTGTTATATTTTTAAGAGGATGTAAGCATAAGTAGTGTTTTATTCTTTAGGAGTCTATGACTTAGTTTTGAACCATCAATAGAACTATAAATATAGGCACTCATCACATTCACTGCTATGCATGTATATGCACTTGTATATAATAATACACTTATGGTATGTATCATACACAAGTTTTCAATGGAATAATATATAATATACTAACCATTAATTCTCAATAAGTATTAGTGGACTATGTTACAGTATACTTATTCATTAATAATACACATAGTTCATAAATATACTAACCATTAATGGCACAATCATAGTATATACTAACCACTAGATTAATATTTAGTAATACATTATGAGTTACATTATCTAGTGATACAAGTATATTTATGAATGAAGAGTTTTATATATAGTATATTAAGCATAGATGGTCCCAAATTCTCAATATGTAATGGTAATAACATAACCACTAATCAATTATCTTAGAAATATGACATGTTAGTGTTCAAAGTCTTATTCCAGAATCTATAATGAATCTATATGGGATGCATTGAGATAACATATGCCATTACATAACCATTACTTACCATTACATATTCTCATAGCTTAGAATATATATTACATTTCTTCTAAATGTGAGGAAAACATAAAGAATTTGTTTATTTATGAATTACTTCTAAATTTAAAATCTATATGTAATATTAACATAAAATATAGATTATGAGTTATGTTTTCTTACTCCTAACCATTACTTCTAGATTTTAATTTAATATTAATATTATTTATTAATAATGTTCACAATATATATTATTTGTAGATTCATAAATGATATTACATATAGATTATGATAACTCTTAATCTATTATCTTAATGATTTACAATATGTAATATGTTTGGAAAATGTCACACAATTCACTATGCAAATTGAACACTAGACAATTTCAAAAAAAATCTTCATTAAAATCTAAAAGCATTACCAACCTCTTCGGCATCAAATGATAACAGATATTGCTTCTTTCTATGCTCTTTTTGATCCACTCTTCCTTGTTCTCTACGCACTAATCTCCTCTATCTTCTTTCTTTCCTCTTCCCTTCTTTCCTTGAATGTGGTGCTTTAATGACTTGCTCTTATTTTAAATCCATTCTTTTCTTTTCAATTCTTTGAATGATTTTCTTTACAAAATAAAAGTCTCACCACTTTTCTAAAGGTTGCCCCCCCCCTTTTTTTTTCATTTTTTTTTCTAATAATAATAAAATACAAGTTTTTTTAATTTCATAATGATGGTATAATCCAATTACTATGTATAACACAATTACTAATTATAATTAAATATAATTTGCTAGTAACTTAGTATGGGTAACTGTATCAATATGAATAATGTAAGTCAATTACATTCCATTATTAAAAATGGTAAATAACACATTATTATTTAAATTTGAGTTAAAACAATGAAAACACAAATCCCACAAGATTAATTTCATATAATCATTAAACTAAGCTAACACACAACTAGTATGCATAATCAATTATCTAAATGTAAAAAATCATCAAAATGTACTAACCCTAACCATTCAACTATGCATATAACTTATACTAAATAATGTGGTGTGTGTATAGTTTTATCCATTCCTATGTCATCCCTCAACACCTCCATTTATGTCACCCTCTCTGATGATGCTCTCCCTCCATCATGCTCTGAGGGATGAATCTCTCTTGCATCAAACTCATAACAAGCAGGTAGTTAATTCATAACATCGTGACATATATAGCATAAAATAATATTGTAATAATAATCATAATATAAAGAATATACCATACAACTAAACTCATATTAATGGCATCATGAAGTCAAAGCAACATAATATTGTCCCATAATAACATATGACTTACAACTTAACTAAATAATAATCAAATCAAATTTCCAACCATAAATATCCACAAATAATCAAGTAAGTTTGATTAAAAAGGAATCAAGATGTGAAATCCTTCCCACCTAAAGTTGGTCATCATCTTGATGACACTTATTCAAACATAAATTCTGAATTAAAAACATTATTCAACAAAAAAAACACATAATATGAAGTATCAAATCAAGAAAATAAATGTGAAAATTGCCTATAGAACTCATCATAGTCCTCCCAAGTAGAACTATCCTCAAAGTATTGGTCCCACAAGACCTTTCACTATAATATCTTCCTATTACGTAAATAAACTTTACGAGTGTCAATTATTTTAATTGGCTCTACCATAACCACCCTGAGATGCAGAACCTGCAAAGCATTCCAATCCAATAAATATGAAGGATCAGCTGTATATTTTTTAAGATAAGAAACATGGAAGACATTATGCAATAAAGCTAAGGTTAGTGGAAATACAAGCCTATACGCTACAAGATTAACCACTTATAAAACTTTGAAGGGTCCCACATATCTTGGTGAAAGTTTTGTTGGTTTCTTGAAGTTAATCGAGCTCTGCTATGACTTAACCTGTAAGAACACTTTGTCACCTATAGAAAATTGCCTATTTGTTATCTTCAAATTAGCATAACTTTTATGTCTATCATTGGCCTCGACCAATCTCTATTTGATTGATCTAACTTTATCTTTCATTTCTAAAAGCATCTCAGGTCCAAAGACTACAATGTCTTCCAACCTATCCCAACTAATTGATGTCCGGCACCTTCTTCCATATAAATCCTTAAATGGTGTCATATTCAAAGTTGATTGGTATGATTATTGTAAGAAAAATCAACCAATGAAACATAATATTTCCACTTGTACTATTGATCGATGTAGTACATATGAAAAATATCCTCTAACACCTGATTAACTCACTCAATCTAACCATCAATCTCTGGGTGATATATAGTGTTAAACTTTAGCTGCATACCCAAAGCTAAATTTAGAGTTATCCAAAATATAAAAGTCATCTTTAAATTAGGATTTGAAATGATCTTCTTTGGAAATCCATACAATCGATACATTGCCTTTAAAAACCTCTTCGTAAGAGAAGGTGCATCATCTATCAAATTGCCTCGTATAAAATGAGTTACCTTTGTTAGCTTATCAATTATAGCCAAGATCATATCATGTATATTCTATGACAATGTTAACCCTTGGAAAAAGTCCATATTTATCACCTACCACTTCCATTCTAATATATCATGTAGATATAACAATCCAGTTGGATGCACATGTTTAGCTTTCACTTGCTAACTTTCCAGACAATGTAACACAAAGTCTACTACATCTTTATCGATTAAATTTCAAAAATAAAGTGGTTTAAGCTCTTCCATAAGCTTGGTTACTCATAAATGTCCTGAATATGTGACATTATGTAGTTCCTTATACATTGTGCTCCATAGATTCTTTCAATCTAACACATATATCTTTCCATTATAATGCAAAATTCCATCACTCTCTAATATGAATCCTTTATACCTAGGATTCTAAGCATTTTTAAATAATGATTTCCTAACTTGATCATAGAATTCATCTCCTGACAATAATTTGATCATTCGATCCTTGAAAGTACTCCTGATAGTAGCCATGACTGTTATGTACCTTCTATGACTTAGGGCATTCGTCACTCTATTTTCCTTACCTTTGATATAGTTTATATCAAAATCATAATCAGATAATAACTCTAGCCATATTTCAACTCATAAGGCTTTAGCTTCCTTAATTCATAATTTACTATTACACCATCCTACATAAGGACTCCTCCTAGTCCATCCCTAGACACATTTGTGATCACTAAAAACTAACCATTGGGGTCAAGAAATCTTAACATTGGTGCTAAAGTAAGCCTTATTTTCAATTCATGAAAATATACTTCACATTTATCTAACTAGATAAAACTTTGGTTTTTACATTGCAAAGAGGTAATTGGATTATCTATCTTATAAAAATTTGGAACAAACTTCCTGTAGTAGCCCGTTAATCCCATAAAACTTCTTACCTCATGCACATTCTTTAGTACTAGAAACTCCTTAATGGCTCTTATCTTTGTTGGATCTACTGAAATACTGTCTATATAGATAATATGTCCTAGATATTTTACTCTCTCTAAGAAAATGCACACTTAGATAACTTGGCATATAACTTGTGCTTTTGCAACAATTGTAAAACTAGTTTTAGATGTTGAAAATGCTCCTCTTCATTATTAGAGTATATAAGAATGTCATCAAGAAAGACCAAAATAAAATGATCTAAATAATATCTGAACATACTATTCATGAGATTCATAAATGTTATCAAAGCATTTGTCAATCCAAATAGTAACACTGTGAACTCATAATTCCCATAACAAGTTCTAAATGTTATCTTCAAAATATCCTCATCCCTTATTCTCAGCTGATGGTATTCTTCTCTAAGATCAATCTTAGAAAATATCAGTGCTCCCCATATTTGATCAAAAATATCATTTATACGAGGTCACAGATGCATATTTTTGATAGTTGCCTTGTTCAACATTTTATAGTCTACGTAAAGATGAAGAGTACCATCCTTCATCTTGATGAAGACCATTGATGCAACCCATGGTGACACACTTTGTTGAATCAACCCTTTTAACAATAATTCTTGGATTTGAGCCTTCAATTCAACCAATTCATTGGTTTTCATCCTATATGGTGCCTTAGACTATGGTTTCAATTCAGGTATGATATCAATAGAGAAATCAAACTCTCATTTATGAGGTAATCTTGATAATTCCTTCAGAAACACATCATGAAAATTCTTAAAGAATAGATAATCTTCAAGAGATGGTTCCTTAGATTCCTCCATTTCATTTATCTTGAAAATAAATGCTAGATGCTTGGCATCTTTTTCCTTGGGCCTTCTTGAGTTTCATTGTACAAATACACCTAAGCCTCAACTGTCTTTTTTTGCTTTGAATTTGTGTCTGATTTCCAAAATCATCCAAACACTCAACCTTCTTCAGATAGAAGACAACCTTGGCATTATGCTTTGAAATCTAGTTAACTCATAGGATCATGTCATATGACCTTAGTAGTGCTACATAAATATCTATTACTATTGTTAATTTGGTCAACTTAATCTTAGCCTCAACTAAACACTTGCCAACTATGACTTTTGAATGACTCCCATATTATACCAACCATGCATTTGCCATTACCCTAGCTCTTCTAGATAATTTACTAAGATTTTTAGGAGCTATAAAACATTACGTAACCCATAGATCTATCAAAATGGAAACTAGATGTTCAAACAAAATACTTGACAGTTCTATGGGTGAATCTTGGAATTTAGCTTGCCAATTATCATCTGACACATGAATACACTATTGAAAAGTTCCCTGCTGAGGAGTAGAACCTTTATTATTTGAATTATTCTAAGTACATTCATGATCATAATGGTCACCTCCATAAATGAAGCAATATCCAGGTGATCCTTTCCTATCAGCCTGTTGGTTTCCCTTCAAACCACCTTTGAAACCATTGCCCAATTTTTTGTTATCTGAACCATTATTGAATTTGGCATTCTAATTTTTTAACTGCCTCTTAGAGTCTCCACTCCTCTACTTCTAATTATTCTTTTTGAAATTTGGTTTATAACTTCCAAATTTTTTCTTAAACTTGTACCTGGCTTGTGCAAGAGATTTCAAATTTTATTCCTATTTGACTATCTTCTTAAAAACCTAGTCCATGGTAGAAGGTCCATGAATGTCCACCTCTCCATTAATCTGGGGTTTCAATCCCATAATGAAATTTCTAATTATTAACCTCTCATCTACTTGGTACTGAGGTACATTCTTCAGAAGTTTGGTGAACTTTTCCTAGTAATCATTCACTAATAAGTCTCCTTACTTCAGATTTTGAAAATCTATGAGCTTCTAGTTAAAATATAATTATGAAATCCATCATGACCTAAATAATGTCAAAAATTACTCCTATGTAATGTTGGTCGAGTTAAGATTCATTTCCAACTTCTTAGTGGCCCACCACATAGATGTTTCACCAACCAAATGGTAATCTCCCCAAAACTATTTTAGTTATCTCAAAGTAGTTCTAAATCTCAAAATACTTTTCCATCTCAGTCAACCATGCTTCAACTCTATCACCCAAAATAGTTCCATTGAACTTAGGTGGATTCACCTTTTTCATATCTCTAGCCAATTCTGCAACTACCTGTGCTCTTGCATCCTGAGGGTTTTCTTGATCAATGAGATGCTCTTCATTTTCATCTTGGTGTTATTTATATTCATGGCAATGAAATTCTTGATCTAAGTCTAAAATTATATCCCTATTTTCATTCATGGTTACAAGAATCTGGTCCAACTTTGTTTCTTGCTCAATAGAAAATCGATTAAGATCAAATGGAGGGGTATATCATTGACATTTGAAAAATCCTCTTCAAATACTCTATCTTTCATCATCTCCTTTTTGGTGAATAAAAGGATACAAAATTTTTAGTAGACTCATTAAGTCCTAGAGTTCAAGCCATAGCTATGATACCACATGTAACATCCCCACTAGGATCTACTTAGAAACACATGATTTTTTTAAAATTTAAACAATGCATTCTTTCATTAAACTTCACCACGAGAATCTAATTAGTGAACCAAATAAAAAATTATAAGTATGTCATTTGTAGAATAATCATGTCACATCTACCTATTATAGATCACTAACATCATATGAAACAAAACATTGCTAAATATAAAAATTAATTACAGATGTCTAGCCATGGCTGGTACAAACATACATCCACTAATGTCAATGTATAATGAGTAAATAATTACAACGTAAGTGCTCAAAGTTGGGGGACAATTCCATGGATATTTTAGGTCATGCGATCACATTAATTAATAACATGATTGCATTATTTAATTAATACAATCGAGTTATTTGAATTATGGCTCCATGATTACTAAACCACAAGGCAATCACATTATTATATAACATGGTCGCATTATATTAAATAATAACATGATCACCTTCTTAACATGATCATGTTATTATCATTTTTAATAATGTGATCACATTAAAAATGCAATCGTGGTACTTATGTATTGAAAAAAAATAAAAATCAAAACCCAAATGCAAAATCCTCATTTTGCATTTGAGTTTTCTTGCTCTCCTTTAGCTTCCACGGTCATGTTTTATAGGGAATAGACCAAAGAGTGCCAAGAAGCTACCAAATTTGTCCCACAAACCTATTGATCGATGATGCCACTATATAGGAGAGGTAAGTGATAGAAATCTTCCATATTCAACCCTAATTTTTCATTATTTCCATTATTTAACCCTAGTTTTTAATTATAATTTGTTTTTTTAACATCTTGTCCTACTAACCCTCTACAAAACTCTCTTGTTGCTCCTCCTCTTAACTCTTCACAAAACCCTCTTATTCCTCCTCTTATCCCTCCACCTAACTCTCTTATAGTTCCCCAAAACCCACCTTGTAATCAAGAGATTCTGATTGACAACATTATGGGAAATAAACTTGAAATTGAAGAGTTAATTGGGAAAATAAGGGATCCCACTTTGACCAACCCCCATCGAACCCAACTAGTCGATTCCCTAGAGACCTTATTACGTCAAATTGACTCTATAATGAGTCAAATTGATAAATGGACCTCATAGAGGGATACTTGTAGGGAATATTATGCCGATAAATTATCGACACTTCAGGTCAAGAACAAAGAAATTTCAAAAGCCTCAATTTTTTCCCTATTCATTGACCCAACAACCAATGCCCCATTTCCCATAACTACTAAATGTTTTCCTATCCATCATTATGTACATACGTAATCACAACCAATTTTTGAGATCGATGTTGGATGGTCTTTGACTATCCACCATGTAACAACCATGAGGTCCCATTATATTATTTGAGGAAACTCTATTGTGAGTTTGTCCTCAATGAGATCCCAAATTATTTTTATTTTAGTGAGTTTTAAGGCCAAAGAAAAGGCTCTATGCAGGATCGATCAGGTGCACATTGTGTGCCTAATCATCATGCATGGATCCATATCTAAAATCTTCTTGAGCCTAAGATCCCTTCTATAGTTCAGTAGGTCATGGAGATCAACACTCTCCATACTCTTAGTTCACTCACCGATACACTCATTCAGCATACAAGTAGGCTTTTATAGAGTGATGTTACAGATACACCACCTACCCGACCCTGACACCACCCTTGCAGTTCTTATGGAGCTATGTGTATAGGACCTTCTTAGTATGATGGTGTTGGTGGTTCAAAGGGATTAGATAATATTCTTATGAGTGATGATTTTTTTGCATGCACATTTGGTGTGCAGACATCAACCACCAAATAGATGTAGGTATATTTTATATAAATGTCATGTTAAATTTAAGTTATATTTGAAAATTTAATTTAAATAACAATTCATTTACATATAAATTTAATATAATATATATGTCATTTTTTATGTCATAGGAGGTAACGGTGCCTTCATCATCACAATCAGTGTTTATAGAATTTGATTTGTCATGACCATTGTTTACATATTTGGATCCAACTACTAGCCCATCCACTACTACATTTGTCTCTATTAGGATGACACCATTTATCTATATAGAGGTAAAGTTTTGAGTTAATATTATGCTATATGTACATTTAGTCTATTTATATTTTCCTTCTAAGTTTAAGTTAAATTTATATTTCTCTGTTTTTATACTATGTTTTCATGTTCTCTCTCTTTATCCTTGCTCTATTCTTTAGAATCTTCTCATGTGTTTTCATAGGTCTACATGCTACTTTGATTTTTTCCTTCCATAATACTCATAAGAGCATATACCTATTTAATTACATCTCATTTCATGCATCCAACCATTTCACACAACCCCCAAGATTCAACTCTTCACTTATCTCTTCTTTGCTCTTTGACACCTTCCTTCTATTAGCCTTTCTTTGAGGAAAGTCTCCTTATTCTGAGTAAAATACAAATCTACCAACCAAACCAAAACCACATTCAAATACCCCTTTACATCGCATAGCTCATGTAGGGACTTTCATTATTTAACTCTCTTTGGAGAACATCTAACTCAGCACCCCTAGGGACTAATTAGGTCTCCTAGGCCTAATTAAAGGCTACTTACTGTGAAATCATACCATATGAACTCTAATCAAATTAAAACCTTCAGAATGCTCTTCTTCTTATATAAATACACCTATCCACAAATTTTTGAGATGATTTGATCATCTTGGGGGTACCTTGAACCTTTGGAAGTTGTTATGAGGTATCACAGACCATTAAAGAGGAACCACAATAGTTACAAGCTATAAGAATGAGCTCAGTGGTATTTATATAACTAATTTTGGAAAATACCACAAGGATCCCATGAATAATATCATTCAATATTAGATAACGTTAGTTCACATGCCACGAGGATACTTATAAAATGAACAACACTTATCTAGGGGTCTTTGTAGTTAACACTATCTTGAAAATGAAGTTGCTAAGCTCAATATAGTCATATTCTAATTTTGACTTATGTCACCATTACCTTTATACATAAATCCACATGTTACCCTTGAAAATGAGTGATAATAGCAAGGGAATGTAAGGTAAAAGAGAATAAATGTGCATCATTAAAAATAGACATAACACAACAAACATATATGTTTTGCTCTTTGCATCTAATTTACTTCTCTTCTCAATAATTAATGCAAAAATAACACAACCAAAAACATAAAAGTCATGAACGATATTATTTTGCACCATGCTTCCTTGGGAGTAACATCCTATATTGCTCTTATAGGGTCACTACTTAAGGATGTAGACGTTGTATTCATATCTTCTACCCATTACCCGTATGGTATGTTTTCTCTTTCTGTTACCCAAGGTCAATACACTATTTTAAAATAAATATATTACATGCTTCTAAGGATAGGACATTATTTATGAAAAAAACATGAAGCACATTTTACCACAAAATATTTGAATCTTCCTTATGAATATACAACCATTTTCCTAGTGGAAGTTAGCTTGGAAGTGATAATATCCTATTAAATGGGAGTCTCATTCATATACCTCTTTCCAAAAGACTTTCCTAATAATGAAAACTAAAATTCCTATGGGTATATTGAATCTAAAATGATAAGGACACAAATTGTACATGATTGCACATGTAGCATTTACTTCCTCATCTTTGATATGGGTAAATACAAATAATCCCTTTTTTCTCTTTCCCATCTATATTTGTACACCCAACATGTTTATAAGATCCATATATATTTTAGGGTAGGTATGTGCAATAATTATCCCACACCAATCCACTTGCAATGTTACCTATAGATAATAAACATTCATGACTTTAGTTGATGGATCATTCTTTGTCATCATGAACTATTCCAAAATTTCTTTGGCATATTTTTATCTATCGTACATATAGTATGATAAAATTTCCAAAAATATACAACTAAATAATAATGTAGGAGGCATAAATTACTCATGTCAAAATTAGAACATAAATTAGTTTTTGATTGACGAAGTGCAATGGCCACACTACCTATGATGGCAATATCATCAACATAGAAAATGAGTATCACTATGCTATCATCGTCACTTTTAACATGTAAATTCAAATCATAAATAATTCTTATGATTCCATAATCTTAGAGGTTCTAATCTATTTTGTTGTAATAGGTTTGTGGAGCATGCCTAAGTTCCTATAATGACTTGATAAACCCACAAACCCAATGGTCGCTCTCTGGGACCATGTATCCTTTTGGTTGTAGTATGTAAACTTCCTCTCCTAAATCTCAATTTAAGGACACACTCTTCACATCTATTTGATACACCTTCCATTCATACTAAAAGAGAATAATTTAAGGTAATAAACAAGTTTGGGGGGAGATTCACCATTTATGTTGGTACTAAAATATGTACTAGCCTCAATAATTACACCTTACATTTTTTTCCAATTCAACATCCAAACTATTTGCCAATTTTTCTCTGGAGACAAAATAAGACAATATATATTTATATGGCTAAAAATTGATATATTGGACAAGGACCTCCATTCCTCAACCTATTGGTAGGATGTTATTTACACACACCATCATCAAGAGGTGGATTCACCATGGCTCATGCTCCTTTCTATTAGTTGGGTGCTTTCCCATAAATCACTTGTCATCCATCTATTACAAATGAATGTGATATAAATCCATGTATTATATATAGAGATACATATGATTGATATCATGCATATAATAGAAGGATGATGGACATATATGTGTAGCTCAACCTTTCCCCAGTAAAAATATAATGGTATTTTTCTCTATCCAAAGAAGCTTTACAAGTAAGGACAGAGTTATTGATATGTCTCTTATTCCTTTTCTCTCCATAACTTTACCTTGTCAAATTTATGCTATTCTTTCCACCTCCTACTCTTTCACTCACACTTCCTACATGTATTGCATTTTATATTAACTCCAACATGTAAACTACTTGTTATTCTTGGCCATTGCACATTGTATGGCAGTTACACTTCCATGATTCTTGGTTTACATTGTCTTTTCATGATATACATGTTGTATGGCAGTTATGTACATCCATGATTCTTGTTTTATAGTGTCTTTTCATGATATGCACATTGTATCTGAGTTGCACTTCCATGGTTCTTGGTTTGCATTGTCTTTTCATGATATGCATAGTTTCCATATATAATATTTGATACTTTATGTAAAAGTAAGTGAGACCTTATTTACATGAATAGTTGATGGCTGGAGTAGACACTCCTCCCTCTCTATGAGCTAAGATAGACATAGGCATTGTTGTTGCAATGTCATTTGTATAGTCATTGACAAAGGTATATATTAGCTCTTACAATTTTGAATTGTAAAAATAGACTTGTTTTAATAATTTTAATACCTATACTTGGGTAAAATATAGCTTATGTAAATTATTGTGTATGTAGTTTTATCCTATGACATCTGATAGACCTAGTCAGATTATTAGTAGGGCAACTTCTCATATTCTTCTCATATTTGAGATGCCTATTTGGATAGTTGAGCTTGCTATTGACTTATTTGAGCATGAAAAATAGATTGAGCAGGATCGTGAGCTTTTAGTAAGTGCATGTTTAAATATTTTTTTATTTTAGTTTAAAATAAATTTATTAATAATTTTTTGAATGTATTTTAAGTTAATTTTGTAACAATTATTGTAATTTGAATAGGCTCAGCTACAAGCTATTTATGAGCGTAGGGCCCACAGTCAGACCTTGGAGTAATCCAAGGCATTATATGGGTATCCATCTACTAGCAGGGCATCTTAGGGAGAGCATTCTTTGAAGAAGGCAAAGAGAGGGAGGCTATTTGATGAATAGGATATCTTGCACATGAGATGCACTTTTTCGTATGCCTATACGGTAATTAATGCATTTTTGGCATTTTATATGCACATATGGCATTCACCTAAAATTAGATACTATGTTGGTAGATGTAATTTTTTGTATGCCAATCATGGAAATCTATTTATTATTGACATTTCACACATGTGCCTATATGGTATGCCTATCATGACAATCTATCTAATTTATATCCAATTTTTATTTCATTGTGTAAAATTGTACAGTGTTGTTTTGATCTTCCACACTATTATATATAAAATATAATATTTAATATTGTACACAAATTAGGATTAAAAAATTATTCTTTTCAATGCTATAAATCTTGAATCTCCTGTATTTTTTTTAAATTAAAGTTTTTATTTCATTGTGTGTAATGGAAATGACTAATGACACTCTTATAACTTAGGCTTAATGGCCTTATTATCTTTGTACCTACTTCTTGTACAATTTGGAGACACTTATTGGTGTAATTACACCTCTTACAAATCTCTCACATTCATTCTCTAACTCATTTCATACATTCCATTCGTAAACGTCCTCTCACTCTTTAACTATCTTCTCACTAGGCAATCCTCTTAGTTTTCAAGTACCAAAAATTGATATAGGTATTAATGAGTCAACCTTATATCATATATGTTCTTATATTGTCAAATCACACCTTCCTTAATCTCTTACAAGTGTTCAAACACACTTCAATGTTCAATTCCACATATAGGGCTCACAATGGTCTCCTTAGGCTTATAGCCTTTTTTTTAAAAAAATATCTTGGTTTGAGAAATATATCAAATATTATGGATATTTAAAACCTTTTCTATCCATCCTCTATCTCTTTAAAGGTGTGTGTCAATTTTTGTGACCTAACTCCACTCCTAGACCACACTTTCTTTATAAACCACCCTTCAATTAGGCCTAATTAGCCCTATCTTAAATCGACAGTCACCAAATATATATTGTATGGATTTTAACCACACCAAAACCACTTTATTCCTTTTACATACATAAAAAAATGTCATATTATAAATTTTCATTAATATCTAAGGCTTAAAACTCTTTTTATGGGTTTTTTGCTCTTGAAACCTAGTTAGGCTTCTACATAAGTTGAGGGGCTATATAATTCAATATCTTGAGTTGTAAAAATTTGAAAAGGAAAAAAATTAAAAATATAGGTCTTTTTTCACCCCACACACCTTTTAAAATATGTGATACATCTCATTTCTCTTTATTCTCTCTTCTAACCATCAAAACACAGGGTTTTGAGTCCTATTTAAGACTGTGACAAAATAGGGTTTGTGTATCAGTGAGTGCCAAGGAATCTATTAAGTTATTTTCCAATTGTTAATACCTTATTTCCACCTATAAACAACCATCAAAAAAATTATTATGCACATTTATATAATAAAAGTCTCTCCTCTCTATCTTGATCGTTCACAATAAGGCACCCTATAGGCCTGTAACAACATGGAGTATTAGTTCAGTTTCAAATATCTCATGAATATTATATGAGATTAAAATCCTCATTTGATGTTTTTACCATCGTAAAATTCCATATATTCAATTTCATACTTGACAATATTAAGAAACAAATCTTACTTCCCTTTGCAATGTGATTATTAACCCAGAACAAGGTATAGACAGGGTTTCTTTGTTCTAGAGGATTGTATGTTGATTATTTACCATTATATTTTGTATCAAAAAAAAAATTAACCTTCCACCTTAATTATAATTCTCCATATATATACATACATACATACATACATACATACATATATATATATATATATATATATATATATATATATATATATATATATATATATATATATATATATATGGAGAATTATAATTGAGGTGGAAGGTTAATTTTTTTTAATACAAAATATAATGGTAATATATATAATTATCTACACCAAATTCACTCTCCCTTCGTGAGAAACAACCATTTACTTTCATATTGGACTACCATAGGTAAAACAAGGTATATGGGCAGAGGTAACCCTTTTTGCTCAGTTATCCATGTAGAAATGTTTTACTCATTTATTTGTAGGTCTTCATAGGTTCAACATGTTCAAAACTAATATCATGATGACTCACAACTTACTAACCTAGTGGAATCACTCCAAGCTCCCTTCCTTAATTGTGACATGTAGCCACTTCTTGGTTACCACCTATAGTCATTCATCCACCTGCAACCTTACACTAATGATAAAATATTCATGGCCTAAAGGACCTTCAAGGATAACATGAAACTAATGCAACCACATACACTAAATGGAGAATCCATAAAAATTCACTTTCTAAGTCAATAGGTTAATAGGTCAATTACTCAATACCACCTAATAGGTCAATACATCAATAGGTCAATTAAGTTTCTACCACCACCTAATAGGTCAATATGTCAATAGGTCAATTAGGTTTCTACCACCACCTAATAGGTCAATAGGTCAATAGGTCAATTACTCATTAAGTCTTTAGGTCTCTATTTTAAGTTATCAAAGTTCTCAAAGTTGTCAATAGGTCAATTACTCATTATATTTTTAGGTCTCTAGTTTAAGTTTTCAAAGTTGTCAAAATTGTCAAAGTTGTCAAAGTTTAAGTTGTGATTCCAGAACTCTAGTTTTGATGCTTCTTTAGTGAAAACTAACACTACCAACACATATAAGGGTGGATAACATCTAGGACTAGGTTCTTGGCCTCCCATCAGGCTTTTTTGACAAACCCACCACCCATTCTGATCTTAATAACACCCTTCCTAATACAATAAAAATGCAATTTTTTAGCCTAAGTTCCAACATGAATAAAATTAAAATTTTAATTCATTTATATGAACCAACAGATCCCTCCCATACCTCTTTAAACCCTCTAATCACACCCTTTAGCAGTCAAGTATAAGCTTCAAGATTAATCCATTAAATAAGTTGCAGTGATAAGTCTAAAAATGCAACCTTTTTGTAAGTGAACAAGAAATTTCCTAAGCTCCAAATGGCATTTCTACCTCTGGGACCTCCACCTATGAACCTATCACTTTGATAACATCTAAATAGGAAAATTAAATGTTATCACACTGCCACAATGTTTAAATCCACCCAAAAGTGCATTTCCACTACCATTCTTAAGAGCAGAAACATTGATAATAAATGTTGTTAAAGTTTAAGTTACAGTTGAAAAAATCTAGTTCTAATGCTTCTTGACTAGAAACTGATACTACCAACATGTATGTGGGGTGTATAATATTTAGTACTAATTTCTTGGCCTCCCATCATGCCCAATCGAAAAATGTAATTTTTTAGCCTAAGTTCAAACACATGTAAAATGAAAAATTTAAGTCATTTACATGAACCATAAAATCCTTCCCCTACTTATTTAAGCCCTATAATTACACCCCAAATCACTCAAGTGGAAGCTTCAAGATCAATCTATTAGACAAGTTGCAGTGACTGGTCCAAAAATGCAACTTTTTATCAATGAACAAGCAACTTCTTGATCTCCAACTAGCATTTCTACCTTTGGGACCTCCACCTAAAATATATCACTTTTATCACATAAAAATAGGCAAATTATATGTTATCACACTACCATGATTTTTAAATCCACCCAGAAGTGTATTTTCACTATCATTCCAGAGATTGAAAACACTAACAATAAATGTTGTCAAAGTTTAAGTTGTGGTTGTAAAACTCTCGTTCCAATGCTTCCTGAATAAAACCTAACACTTCCAACACATTTGAAGGGATTCATAACATTTAGTACTAGGTTATTGACTTCCCATCATGCCTGATCGACAAACCTACCACCCATTCAACCTCAAAAACACCCTTCCCAATACAAGAAAAATGCAATTTTTTAGCCTAAGTTCAAATATGCATAAAATGAAAACTATAAGTCATTTTTATAAACCATTAGATCCCTACCCTACCTATTTAATCCCTCTAATCACACCCTAGATCAATCAGGTGGAATCTTAGAGATCAATCCGTTAGACAAGTTGTAGTGACAAGTCTAAAAACACAATTTTTTGTTAGTGAAAAAGTAATTTCTTGAGCTCTAATTGGCATTTCTACCTATGGGACCTCAACCTATGAATATATCACTTTTATCATGTCTATATATGTAAATTAAATGTTATCACACTTCCATGATGTTCAAATCCACCTGAAAGTGCATTTTCACTACCATTTTGTAGAGTAGAAACACCGATAATAAATATTGTCTAAGTTTAAGTTATGGTTGCAGAACTCTAGTTCTAATGCTTCTTGACTAAAACCTAACACTAAAAACACATTTGAGGGGGTTTTATAATTTCTAGGACTAGGTTATTGACCTCCCATCACACCCTATTGACAAACCCACCACCCATTCTGGCCTCAAGAACACCCTTTCCAATACAAGAAAATATAATTTTTTGCCTAAGTTCAAGCATGCATAAAAAAATATAAGTCATTTATGTGAACCATCAGATCCCTCACTTACCTCTTTAATCCCTCTAATCTCACTTAGATCACTCAAGTGGAATATTTGAGAGCAATCCACTAAATATGTTACAATGGTGGGTCTAAAAATATAAGTTTTTATCAATGAATAAGCAACTTCTTGAGCTACAACTGCCATTTCTACCTCTCAGACATCCACCTACAAATATATCACTTTGATCATGTACATATATGAAAATTACATGTTATCACACTACCACAATGTTCAAATCCACCCAGAAGTACATTTTCACTACCGTTCTAGAGAGTGGAAACACTAACAATAAATGTTATCAAAGTTTAAGTTGTGGTTATAGAACTCTAATTTTGATGCTTCTTGAGTAAAAACTGACACTTCCAACACGTCTTGGGAGAAAGATAACATTTACGACCAAGTTCTTGGCCTCCCATCAGGCCTGATCGAGAAACCCACCACCCATTCCAGCCTCAAGAACACCCTTCCCAATACAAGAAAAATGTAATTTTTTAGCCTAAGTTAAAATACCTGTAAAAGAAACTTGTAAGTCATTTCCTAAGCTTCAATATGTCTACCATAAAATTTGATCATGTGAAACCTAAGCTTTTGTATCTTTAATAATATAGAATTTTTTATTGACAGTGCCAAGCACATGAAGGTGGAAGCTTATCTAGCACCACTAACCTACCAAAAATTGTTAGTAAGCAATTAAAAATGAAATTTATATGTACAACCTAGAAAATAAAAAACATTTGGTAAAATTAATTACATCTAAATTTAAAAATTCAACATACCTCCATATTTCAATCCAATGATCCACTATGATCTGCTCTAAGCTTGATAGTATCAAGAATAGCTTCATGATCTAACTCTTGAACTTTCCATAGTTTCCTATTTAATGGCCTCCCATGAAATTTTGTAATTGAATAATCATTGCAAGAATCAAAGTTGAACAGTGCAATATCTTCTATGCATTTCAAACTCTTTAAACAACCATTGATTTAAATATTTTATAGGATATCATCGTAACTAAGTTCTAGTGACTACCACTGACCCAGTGGGATTAGTCAATGTTTTCTCCATATATAATTGGGGAAGCCAATTTTTTGTTTCTCTCTACACACTAACACAACTAGTAATCAATTACTTATTCATTATCCCCATTTGAAATAACTACAAAAGCATTCTATTTATCATAAAAAATCTTTTTTAGTGACAATATGAAGATATATAATGAGAATAAATTATGCATAGTGAAAACTATTCTACCTGGCTACACTAAATCAAATACATGGTCAAATTCATCTGATGATGTCATATTTGTAAGTCGTAGTGTTGTTGGAACTTGATATGTGTTGATTGGAATTGGAGGTTTAGAACTCCAATCATCCACCGACTCTTGTGACTCACACTCATTCCAAGCAAAGTCCATGCATGCAGGATAAAAACATGCCAAATGTCTCATATGAATAGTCCAAGAACTTACATCTTGAGCTACAAAATGAGTGGAGGTCACTTGAACCCATTAGAGTCATACAATTATCATACTTTGCCAAGTGCTCTTCTTTGATTAACCATAAATGTCTATGAATAGTAGAATTTGGTTGAGCACCATGACACATGTTCTCATTACACCATTCAACCATAGTTTTTATATTTGTCAAATGAACACACTCTTCAAATTTCAACTCCTCCCTTGTAATAACTCTTTTCACACATGATCTAACACCATCATTCTCCCCTTTCCATGGCTAGCCTTGATGAAACTCCAAATTCATTCTACACTAGTGGTAAAGTGCATCTTGCTCAACTAATAAAACATCTATACACTTTTTAATTATGATGTACAATTGTCTAACCAAATATAATGTTGATTTAAATTAATGTTCCTTTGATTTAATTGTTCATATAACTTCTAAAAACAACCTTACACATACTTTGAACAATGTGATCTATCATCATTGATAAAGAAATGGTACTCCCTTAATATTTTCTATTATTGCTTTATATTATCAGGTGCATGCATGAATGCTATATGCATGAATATGGCAACTTGTGATGAGTTTTAATACTGCAATTGAACTTCCATTTGGGGTTTGAATGTGTAATTTTCAACAAAATCAATTACTAAATAATCAAACCAAGTGGTAATATATATTTTCTTATCTTTAAATGTTCATCCAACCATCTAGCCCTATATGTGTGCCTTGCATACTTATAAATAATCTTCTTCTTAAATTTGACCAAAAATTTGAAAATATGTATCCTTTTTGTAACAAGCTCACACCTTTTATATTCTTTGCCATCTTTACTTCATAAGTCACTAATTTATATTTTCTTAAACCAACTAATGTCTATCTAATTGCACTTGTAATCTCCTCATGGATACATTTTTTCTAATTTTAGCAATTCACCACAAATGCTACAATTTGCATTTAAACTTGATTTGTTAAAAAATAATTGTCCATCTGATCTTTTGTAAAAGATAGTTGAAATAAATTCCCTGGCTGATTTTGGTGGCAATTCAATAACACACTCATGCAAAATGTTTTTAGTATGCAAAGTATAATGAATATGGTAAAAAAGATCATAGTGCATTGAAAATTCAACATGTTGCCTACAACAATAAGTGGTACGTGTGTGATTTATTTTAACATAAAAAGGTTTTATCATCTCAAAATATCTTTGATAAATAAAAATTTGTGGATGCTTTTCCAAACATTTAGAGTATAATTATGTTTGAGTCATATACAATAAATGTTTTTGATGTAGTTCATGGTTACAAGAACCAACTCTTATTTTCACAACATCTCTTGCATTGGGTGAAACTCTTGTATTATGTTTCTATAATCAAGCAAGTAACTATTTAAGAGTATCAGCTATAGACTTGTCCTTTCATGAAAGTATACCAGAAAATCCCCAGAGCTCATTGGTATTAAGTTCATTAAGTCTTTCATAACTTTCAATTGCTTTCATTATTGTTTTTTTGTTTATATTAAGTGTTTGGCTTATTTTTAAAACCATTTATTTTTTCTTGTTTTGTCACTTACTGCACAAGTTGTAAGTATACATCGAGCATCATTACAATATTTGGTATGTGATTTTGAGCCTATAGTATGATATGCATCACATATATATTTTTAAAAATTATTGTTTTCATCATCCATGTTAGGTGTTCTTAGTCCTAATGTGTACATTATAGGACTCATCTTAATCAATTTTATCAACGAAATAAATAATTGACATATTTGACTATCATACTCCAAACTATGAAATAAAGTATCTGAAATTTGTTAACCCAGTCTTCTTGAATGGCAATCAGACATTTTGTTATGCATTGGTTCTAAATTATATTCATCGACTTCAATTAAGTACTTTTCTTTTGTACGCATAATTCTTGGAGGTGTTGGTAATGGTGGAATTTGTTGAGAGGGTGTTTCAAAATCATTATTACTTTAATTGTTTAGAGGTGGGATAAAATCTTCTTCATTGTTAATTTCTTCATTATATGTTTCCATGAAATTTTCTTGACTGTTAATTTCATCATTATTTGTTTTCAACAAATTTTATTCATTCATGGGGTTGAAACATCATACATAGACTCATCATCAACAAAATAAAAAACTTAGAACTTTGAATGTGAACTTCCAACATTAAGTAGTTCATTATTTTTAATTTCATTATTATTCATTTAATTATGGTCAATTTCATCATTAATCAATTGATTATGGTTAATTTCATCATTGTTTAATTCATTATTTTTAATTGGCTTATTATTTATGGCATTTGGTTCATCAGGATCAGGGTTTGTACCTTGTCTACTATGAAGTTTTGGCATTCATGCCTTTTTTTCTCTCTCAAATCTTCTAATTATTTTGGTGTTTTATTCTTCAACATATTCCTCTTCCTTAAACATGATTTGTCACCCATCAAAAGGGACAATTAACAACTTTTCAAAGGCAGGGTCAAGTAGATAGGTACCACAGATCTCATTGAAGTATATAGAGAATGTTTATTGGGACAAAATTATCACTTTATGTTAAAAATAGTCATTGAGAAGTGAGTTTAGTCTAAAATAATCATAACACAATTTTGTTATATAATGTGATCACATTATTACATAAAATGATTGTGCTATGTGTTGTATAAAGTTTTGCTTCATCCAATACATTGAGAAGCTTATATTAATAATAACGTGATCATATTATGTAATTATGTGATCACCTTATGTAATAATGCAATCACGTTATTGTTAATATAAGATTTGAGGTTAGTAATTGGCAATGAGAACTGAGTGTTGCCTATATTAAGAATAATGTGATTGTATTATTAAATAACATGATCAAATTATATTCAATATAGATAATGGATTAGGGATTAATGCATTAGTGCATAGGGTTTATGGATTATGGATTAGGGATTACAATTTATGTTTTAGGGATTGGGGATTACTATTTATGTTTCAAGGTTTAGGGATTAGGGCATGTAGGGTTTGAGTTAAATGGTGTATAAGGTCTAATCACTTTATGCCATGTGTGAACCTAATTTTTACTATAAAAGATGTTAACTGGGACTAAATTGATTGGTAAATAGGGAAAGTTTTTGGTTTACAATTTAGGGTATAGTGTTTAGGGCTTAGGTTTAAGGTACACAAGGTCAATCACAAAGATAATTCTTAGTATAAATGATGTTAATTTGGGCTAAAATGATTGGTTCATCATTTAAAGAGTTTATATTTATGTTTTAGAGTTTAAGGATTAAGAACTTTAAGCATTAGGGATTGGGTATAGGTTTTAGGGTATATAAATTACAATCATGATGGTGAATGGGGTAAATTGGATCTGATCAACCCCCAATTCACATTTTATAGTCATGTAATTAGGTTGAAGGGGTTTTTAATAGCCCCAGTTTGCTTCAAATGCATAGCTAGAATGGTACTCCAAAGGCTAAGTTTTAGCCATAGGTTTAAAAAAGAATTTTATGACATCTTGTGAGAAAATTAGTTATATTGTATGGCATATATGTTTGTGGCATGTAGTGGGCATTAAGGTATAGGGTTTATAATTTATATTTTAGGGATTAGGGATTAGGGCATAGGGTTTAGGTTTAAGGACCTATATATAATTTTTCTAATCATTATATTCCATGTGAACCTAATTCTTACTGCAAAGGATGTTAATTAGGACTAAATCAATTTCTAAATAATGAATGCTTATGGTTTACAATTTAGGGTATTGTTTTTAGGGTTTATAGTTTAGGGCTTAGGTTTTAATGTATATATTGTTTAGGGTACACAGGGTCAATTGCAAATATAATTGAGGACAATTTGAATCACTTTGACCTATTTGTGACTATAGAATGTGTTTTTGGGTTGTCATTATACCCTAGATGTCATCATGCAGATTGAGTGAATTAATCAAGTGGGGTAATCAATCATGTGATTTAGGCCAAACTGAGCCCTATGAACTTAATTCTTAGTCTAAATGATGTTAATTTGGGCTAAAATGATTGGTTCAAGGTTTAAAGAGTTTATATTTATGGTTTAGAGTTTAGGGATTAGGAACTTTAAAGATTAGGGCTTAGGGTATAGGCTTTAGGTTATATAAGGTACAATGGTGAGGCAATTAGGGAAAATTTGAGCTCATTGAACCTATATCTTTGAGTAAAGAATGTGATTTTGAGATCAATTATCCCTGACATCATCACAAATTGAGCCAATTAAGTCAATTGTGGTTTAATGAGTGATGCAATTTTGACCAAGTTCATCCCTGTGAACCTAATTCTTATTATATTTATAAAGGATGTTAATTGGGGCTAAATTTACTGGTTTAGGGTTTAGGGTCTATAATTTAAAAGGTTTGTGTTTTAGGGATTATGTCTTAGGGTTTAATGTAAATGTTATAGGGTTTAGGGTTAAATTTAAATGGTATAGGGTTTAGGGTTTAAGATATCGGATATAGGGTCCAATCACTAAGATAATTGAAGAACATTTGAGTTGTTTGTTCACCTATTTATGACTTGATTAACTTCATGTTTGCATTTTTGATAAAATTAGGGTCAATTATGCCATGTACATGTCACATACATGATATACAATTAATTGAGCCATAAATTTACTTAGATCACATAGGGAATTGCATAAATTGACTAATTGGATCAATTCATGATAGAAGATCGATCTTTTGATTTTGCCCCAAATCATATCTTACTATTGAAAGGTTTCAAATTGGCCTCAAATGCCTCCTCAATTAAAATAATCAACTAGCTCCTCCTATTTTGTTAATTAGATTGAATGGGATCGAAATAGCCCTAATTTACTTCAAATGCACAACTAGATTGTTACTCCAAAGGATAAGTTTTGGCCACAGGTTTAAAAAGTGCATTTTATGACATCTTGTGATAAAATCATTTATATCATAAGGCATGTATGTTTTCAGCATGTAGTGGGCATTAGGACATAGGGCTTACAATTTCTATTTTATAGATTAGGGAATAGGGCATAGGGTTTAGGTTTAAGGACCTGTATATTAATGTATAATTTCTCTATGCCATGTTCAAACCTAATTCTTACTATAAAGGATGCTAATTAAGACTAAATTAAAATTGGTAAATAAGAAAATTTTATAGTTTACAATTTAAGGTATAATGTAAATATGGTTTATGGTTTATGGCTTAGGTTTTAATGTATATATGGTTTAGGGTGCATAGGGTCAATCACAAAGATAATTGAGGACAATTTGAATCACTTGGACCCATTTGTGACTATAGAATCTATTTTTGGGTTGTCATTATACAATGGATGTCATCATGTAGATTGAGTGAATTAGTCAAATGGGGCAATCAGTCATGTGATTTAAGCTAAATTGAGCCTTGTGAAGTTAATTATTAGTCTAAATGATGTTAATTTGGGAAAAAATGATTGGTTCAAGGTTTAAATAGTTTAATTTATGGTTTAGAGTTTAGGGATTAGGGATTATGGTATAGGTTTTAAGGTATATAAGGTACAATCATGATGGTGATTGGGGAAATTTTGAGCTCCTTGAACCTAGATTTGTGAGTAGAGAATGTGAATTTGGGATCAATTATCCCCCACATCATCATAGATTTAGCCTATGAAGTCAATTATGGTAATGAGTGATAAAATTTTAACCAAGTTGACCCCTATGAACCTAATTCTTACTATATAAAAAGAATGTTAATTTGGGATAAATTTATCTCAAGGGCCTACTAATCCTTATGTAAGGAATTTCATCAATATGATATCAATTTGGGATACAAGTGCTCACCATATTAAAAAAATAAGTATTTTTTCAATTTGATATGCAATTTGGTCCAAAGGAGCTATGTGAAAGGAATTAAATTCATTTATAATGGAAATTAGGGCTTACTTGGCCCTAATTTCATGCCATATTGAACTAATTGAGTATTTGGTTCTAGATGGTACATAATTGGGGCCAATCGAGGCTTGCCCCAAGGAATTGTGTCAACATAAATTTAATTAAGGCCCTAATTACACACCTTATTCAAATAATTGAGTGTTTGATTCAATCTAATTTGAAATCAAGACCAATTTAACCCTATGTAAGGAATTAAATCCATCTAATAACAATTAGGATTCTAATTGTGCACCAAATTCAACTGAAAGAATATTTGGTTCAATATGATATGAAGTTTAGTCCAAACAAGCCTTGTGTAAGAAATTTCATCCTTCTACTGTCAATAGGGGGATCTATTGGTCCCAAATACATAACATATTGAATCAACCAAGTATTTATTTTAGTTGAATATGCAATTAAGGCCAACCAAGGATCATACAAATAATTGAATTCATCTAATGTCAATTATGACTTTGTTGGCCCTGATTGTAAACTATATTTAGATGATCATGTATTTGGTTTTATCTTATACATAATTGGGGCCAACTAAGCCCCATGAAAGTGATTTTGTCCATATAATGTTGGTTGGGTCCCATTAGCCTCGATTACACACCATAGTGAAACAATTGAGTATTTAGGTTCAATATGATATGCAATTGGGGTCACTCAATCCCCAAACAAGGAATTATATCCATCTAATGTCATTTGGGGCTCTAATTACACCATGTTAAATCATTTGATATTTTTTTCAATACTATACACAATTGGAGGCAACCAAGTTATATGTAAGTAACTACTTCCACCTAATATCAATCAAGGCATTTTTCACCCCATGCAAGGAATTCTGTCTATCTAATGTCCATTGTGAATATTTTTCCCTAATTGCACATCATATTTAACCAATCAAGTATTTTTTCAATATAATTTGTAATCAAGAGTAATTGGTCCCCATGCAAGGAATTCCTTCAATATAATGTTAATTATGGCTTTGATAGCACACTCTCTTAAACTAATTGAATATTTAGTCCAATCAAATACACAATCGAGGTTAAATGAGCCCTGAGAAAGGAATTATGTCCATGAAATATCAATTGGGTCTATAATTTCAAACCATATTTGATCCAGAGGATATTTTCAGATGTTCCTTGATTTTCTTTAAACATGGTCCATTGTGCAGAGATTATTAAGAGCTTTCTGGTAACTATTGGAATGTGAAAAAAGGACATCATATGCTCTAATTATCATTGGTCAATAGATGATTAAATATGGTCAAACTAAAAAGATTGATGGTCTTTTAACATTTATAAACTAGTTCCATAATGTAGAACTCATCACAAGCTTTTTGATGCATGTTTAATGGACCAATTTTGAGTTTGTATGTGAAAGTTATGGCTAATCAACTTTTTGATCAAACTCAGTAAAAGTGATGACGTGAAAACATGAACCAATTAAATGCTATCACGTGGACAAATTAACATGGGACATGTGGACAAATTTGTAAGTAACACATGGCATAGACTAGTCAAAATGTGGAGCATTAAAATAAATAAATAAATAATTATTTCCTTCTATCCCACATATGAGCCTTATTTAAAGGCATAAATAATGGTGAATCCCATATATATGGGATAAGTAGGATGATAATGTTAAATCCCACAAATATTGTAAAGGGATTACTATCCAAACCTCAAAAAGTGGACCCTCCATAAATATATAAAGGGGGTAGAGGTTCATTTGAGGAAGGAGAACTTGATTGGAATTCTAAGAATTCACACTCATGCCACTCAAGCCTAATTCATGCAAAGGCATTCGAGATTAATTCAACTTTTCAAGTCTTAAGTGATATTGTGAAGGAATTCCAAGTGTATTAAAAGATATTTGGATTTTTCTTAATATTATTATTACTTTATAAAGTTTTATAAAACTTAATTCTAGTGTTTATTACTCAAAGCTTGAGAAAAGAAAAGGGGTTTTTTTTTATATCACTAGAGGAGCATTGTACGGGACTATGAAAGCTCTGATTCTCTATTATTCACATGGTGCTATTAATTTGAGTATTATAATAATAGCTCTATTATAGGAGTTAGAACTACATGGAGGCCATGAAGAAGGATTATTTTATGGAGCTGACAAATGATGCCTATTCTGACTTATCTCTATGTAGAGGCTCTTAGAGGCCATGTAGTAGAGAAGAAGTCCATAGGAAGGTGTGAAGCAGGGAGGCCATACCGGAACATTATGAAAGCCTTTCAAGACCTATCTGGGTCTCTGTAAGACCGATTGGCACTTGAGTTCATGATATATTAATTATATTTTTGTAAGTTTTAAATTTATACATGCAAATGAATTTGTATAATGAATCAATTCATCATTTAGAGAACCTAGAGATGTAGGCATCTACTAAAATCCATTATCAACTTTTGTGCAGTGTTCATTATTACTTGTATTGCATTATTTTCAATTGATTATATTTTTAGAGTTGAATTCTGTCATTAAAACTAATCCACCTATAAGAATCCAATAAGTAAAATTTTTAGAGTAGGAAATCTATATGAGCTAAGTTCATATTGGTTTAATTGTGTTGATAAATTTGAGAAGCACACAAGGGGAAGTGGTTTTAAGCTTCTAGCTAAGATGGTATTTAATGGAAAGGGCCTTGTCATTAATGGTTAAGGAATTATCCAACCTATCCAAGTTGCGAAGAGACCTCTTTACACAGGATTAGGATATGGAAATGAAGGATAATTTTCTTAAGAAGTTGAGCTGAAGAGTTACTCAAGAAGCAAGTTAGAACACCCTAAAGAGATAAAGGAAGCATTCTTAGAAGATGAAGTAGTTAAATTTGACAAGACATCTTCAGATGACTTATCAAGGTATAAAAAGAAGAAATTCTTGAATGTATCTTATAATTACGCCAAAGAAAGCCCTAGAAGGATGCTTAAGAGACATGTCAAATCAGAAAAGAAGAATGATGAAATGAAATTTCTTAAAGAAGACATGAAGTTTGGTTTTTACTTCAATGCTAAGGGTAAAATTTTGAAAGAAGATAAACAAAATCATCCACAACCTCAAGCAAAGGTTGTAATTGCATCTCCAATCAAGCAAAAGACAGAGCCTTATTAAGCAGAACCTGAGACAACAAAAATTAGGGAGATGATAGTCAAGGATAAACTAATAGTGCAAAACTTATCACTCTAGCGAGGTAAAAAACATTTATTCAAAAGAATAATTTATAAGAATTTAAAGATAGATGTTATTTTTGATATAAATTATCAAAAGAAATTAATTTTTGAAGATGTTGTAGAAACCCTAGGTTTGAAAACTAAGCCACATTTCATACCATATTCATTGGTTGGGATAAATGATGTTGTTAACCTACATGTAAGCAAAACATGTAAATTGAGCTTTGTAATTACCTCCAAAATCCTAGATGAAGTTGACATAGATGTGGTTACACTTAAATTTAGTGGAATTATCCTAGATAAACCATACTTGTCTCTGAGAAATGCAACTTTTTTTAAAGACAAAAATTAGTATGACATTGTAAAGGATGGGATATAATATCTCATGAGAGCCTATCACTTGAAAGAAGGGAAATGTTGTTAACTTGTCATTATACTTTTGATATTTGAACCACTATAGGAAAATGTTGTTAACATGAAAGATAACATTTATTTCAATGTTATTTTTTCTCCTATATGTTGATTCATGTAGATGTTTTGGCAAGACAAGAAAATTCATGGAAGGGTAACAAGACCTTCACTTTCAAGTTTCAATGGATTATTAGACTTTTGGAGACCAAAAGCCTTCTTAGTGGGAAGGTGTGATCTGGAGATTATCTAAAAGAGCTAAAAAATGAAAGGTCTCAATTCTTCTTCAATAAGCAAAGAAAATTTAATTGTTTATAGATCAGTTTGGTATCAAAGCTAAGTTTGTATTGGTGTAATTATGTTGATACATTTGAGAAGCACACAAGGGAAATATTTTCTAAGCTGCTGGCCAAGATGAGATTTAATGGAAAGCGCCTTGAAATTAATGATCAAGGAATTATTCAACCTACCCAAGCTATGAAGAGACCACTTTATGTAGGATTAAGATATGGAAATGAAGGACAATCTTCCCAAGAAGCTAAGCTGAAGAGTTACTCAAGAAGCTAGTCAAAACACCTTGAAGAGATAAAGGAAGCATTCTCAGAAGATGAAGCAATTAAATATAACAAGACATCTTTGGATGAATTATCAAGGTATGAAAAGAGTAAATACCTAAATGTATCTTATAATTATGACAAATAAATCCCTATAAGGATTCTTAAAAGATATGTCAAGTTAGAAAAGAAGAAGACATGAAGTTTGGTTTTTACTTCAATGTTAAGGGGGAAATGCTGAAATAAGATAAGCAAACCCATCCAAAAACTTAGGCAAAGGTTTTAATTGGATATTCAATCAATAAAAAGATAGAGCCTCATCAAGCAGAACTTGAGACAACAATGATTAGAGAGATGATAGTCAAGGATAAGCTAACAGTGCAGAATTTATCACCCTAGAGATGTAAACAAAATTTCTTCAAAACAATAATTTCTAAGCATCTAAAGATATATTCTATTTTTGATAAAAATTATCAAAATAATTTAATTTTTTAAGGTGTTATAAAAACCCTAGGTTTGAAAACTAAGCCACATTTTAGACCATATTCATTGGTTGGGATAAATGATGTTATTAACCTACATGTAAGTAAAACATGTAAACTAGAGTTTACAATTACCTTCAACTTCCTAGATGAAGTTGAATTAGATGTGGTTTCACTTCAATTTAGTGGCATTATCCTAGGTAAACCATACTTGTCTCTAAGAAATGCAACTTTATCTAAAGAGGAAAATTGGTATGACATTGTAAAAGATGGGATAAAATATCTTGTGAGAGCCCATCACTTGAAAGAAGGGCAATGTTGTTAAATTGTCATTATACTTCTGCTATTTGGACCGTTACAGGAAAATGTTGTTGACAGGAAATAAAATATTACCTTAGATGCTATTTTTTTTCTATTATGTTGATTCATGCAAAAGATGTTTTGGCAAGACAAGAAACTTCATGGAAGGGTAACAAGACCTTCATTTTCAAGTTTCAATGGATTATTGGAATTTTGGAGATCAAAAGCTTTCTTAGTGGAGAGATGTGATCTAGAGATCATCTACAAGGGCTAAAAAATAAAATGTCTCAATTCTTATTCAAACCATCCACACCACATAGAGCTCATCAGGGGCTTTCTAACTCATTTTTCAGTTTGAAAACTAGAGTTTGTATGCAAAAGTTATGGTTGGTCAAAGTTAAGAGGATGGGTCAACATTCGTCAACACTAGTCAAACTTGATCAACAAGCATTAAATGTGGACCAATGTGTTATGGAAATATGACACAACTAAAAGCCTCCACATGGCACAACTATGTGGCAAGGTGAGACCACTTTACATAGGATAAAGATTATATATATATATATATATATATATATATATATATATATATATATATATATATATATATATATATATATATATATATATATATATATATATATATATATATATCACATCCCAATAATGTGGGATAAAAAGGACTTTGACCGAATATTTAAAAAGTATACTTTCCACACATATGTGGATATAAACAAAAGATAGCTTTTTAATAAGGCATGGAGATATGATAATCTTTATTTCCACAAATGTGGGATTTCATTTTAATGCACACACCAAAGACCAACATGGAAGGCTTTAATTAAAATCATGTGATAATCTTTATTCTCACAAAATTGGGATATTATATGGCATAATGGAATTTTTGATGCCAAAGGAGGAAAAATCCTTTGTCAGGCACCTAAAACAACAAACATGCTCTGATACCAACTGTTAGGCACCCCCGAAAGCATAATTGATTACCATATACAAGCAACTTAAGATGCGGAATTAACCAGAAGTAACAAGTAACTAGAAACCAGAAACAACACAGAATATGAGAGACAATACACAACTTGTATTAATACTCATCCAAAAAAGAATACAATAAAGAAGATGCCACTTCTTCTTCACACCTCTCAGAGGCTTCCCACACCTCAAGTGTATAGTAATTCTTTCCTCAAAGCTCTCTCTCTCTCTCTCTTACGGTCCCAACACACAACTCAAACACAGAGTTGGTGTTCACCTCCAACCAGTCAGTATCCACTACTGCTAATACCCAAGTGCTCCACGCACTCCAAGTACACAAACATACTTCAAGTAGATCTCCCCTGAACATGCAATAACTTGCAATTCAAATGATCTTACTTTGGAAGGAACTACCTTGCCTTTCTCTTTGCTTTATTTCTGAGTACACACTATACTCCAAGTAGATCTCTCCTAATCTTGCTACCTATTGTGTTGTTGTCCTCCCTGATCTTGCACACCTGCAAATCAATCTGGTTCTGTACACTTACAAACCTGGATCTTGCACACACATACACCTGTAGATCAATGATCTTACTTACCATGTAGATCTCCAAATGTGGCCTTGCACACCTGCTGACCAAGATCCTACATACATGAAGAATCCATCTAATTCTCTAAACCAGCACCCACACTTGGCACTTTGGCACTAGGAGGAGCACACCATGCTCTCTTCACACACAGAAGGAGCTAATATTTTCTCTCTTACTCTCTAGCACAAATTACAATACAGCCCATGAGTCTATTATATAGATCTCATGCAAATAATAATTAGACATCTAATTACAATAATTAGATCCACAGCTTTTAATCTATAATTGGCTTTTAACATGTAAACACTCAGTTCATTAACAAACTGTTTGTGCAACTGACAGTTCCAGAATAGCACAGGCCACCGACGTTGATCCCTGTCTGTCTGGAGGTGACCGACGTTGGCTGACTCCTGACTGATGTCGACTACTCTGACACTGTATATGACTGATGTCAATTGATCAGACCGACGTTGGTTGCTCTGCCACTCAGCAACCTCCTTCTCTATTTGCAACAGTGAAGCTTTTAGCTCCACAACCTAACAATCTCCCACTTGGAGATAAACAGTTGCACTATACCTGTACTTGTACCTCATCTAATCTATTTCCTGGCTTGTATCGCTCTTCAAGCTCAACCTTAAAGATCAACCACCACACATCCTGTGGTGCAACTCCTGTCATCCAAGTAATTTATCGCATCTGCATCTGCATCTACAAACACATGTAGAAAATAACTTGACCCTGCATAGCATGTGCACCTGCTGCTGGTCCCTCTCAGATACCTGAGAATGCACTAAACTACCTTCTATTGCTTCTTTCCCAGATCAGCTCCAAACTTTCTGATAGCATCCACTGCGTGGGCAACCCAAGTCCAGTACACATGTACTTAACCTCATCATGTGAATTAGGACCCTGTTCTGTGAACTGTCCAACCATCGGTGTGCTAACCGATATCACACAATCATCCAAAGAAAAAATCAACCTGTGATCTCCCATGTCTCTAGAACACACTCATGCCAAAGAATTTTTGCTGCTCCAAATTCCTCATGACATGCCACTGAACTAACCTTACCCTTAGCTCAGCAAAACCCTATATGTCTGAACCTACACCAAGTTCATCCTCCACATACAGTAACAAGATAATGTCACGACCATCATCCACCTGGTAAGACAAACACAATGGTTACACTGACATTGACTAAAGCACTGCTTTGTCATCCACCTGTCAAAACCTGTACCACTGTCCTCTAGCTTCCTCAAGACCATATGACCTGGCCTTTTGTCTCACGTATCCATTCTCTCTATTCTTTAACTAAGGAATCCATTCGTCTCTCAGTACTTTTATCTGGTTGGCAAGCCTACCAAATCTCCCGTTTGGTTCTGCATCCTAATCATGCCATGCTTCCACTGTTTCTTGGATCCTTCCTGCTCTGCAATGAGCAATGAGTATAAAGAAGAGGAACAATGAATTTGAGTCTTACTTACCACTTTTAGTCCTCCATATGGGCATTTGAGACTCCTTGATAGCTTGTTGTCTGCCCAAAATCTGTCTCAGTGACCGACCTCGGTCACCACACAATCTGCATCCGACCGATGTCAGTTCTCATGTGACTATCCTTTCTACCGATGCCAATTTTTTGATTGACATCGGTCTTACCTGGTTGCCAATGTTGGTTTCTTGACTGACGTCGGCATCCACCCTACCCGACACCACCGGCTCTGGTCTGCACATGACCGACATCGGCACCTGTCTGTTCGATGCTAGTTCCCCTTGATCGATGCCAGTAATTGTGTTCGCCTGTGAGTAATGAATTTTTACCCACGAGCTTTCTTTGAATCATACCCATGTCTAAACTGCCCTGCTCAGAAGTATCCAGCCCCCTCTGTTGATCTCTGTCTGTCATCTCCTCCAAAAACACCAAGGCTTTCCAGTTCTTAAGTCTATCAAACACATCTGTCTTCCGCTTAAGAACATGCATCTCCTTCTTGCTCATGTGACCAAGCCTACAAAGCCACGTCTTCACAATAGAAGAAGAATTAGTAATATAAGTAAGTAGATAAAGAGTACCTGCTTTCTTACCACCAGCTAATTCAAGTGTATCCACTGTGAGAGTTCTTGTGCATCTCTCATCACCTAACTTTCCTGAAGAAATTAGCTGCATCTTCAAGATCGGGACCTGTATGACCTTCTTCAACACCCATGTGTTGGCCGCCTGCAATTTCAGCTTCACTTCCCCTTTACCAATTCTTTGGCAAGGCACACCAGCGCCTAAATAAATCTTTTCAAAGTCTCCAAAGACCTTAACATGGAAAAATACTCTATTTTGGACTGCATGGAAAGAGGCAACAAAATATATAAAACAAGATTCTACTTTATCCAAGAAACCTCCTAGAGCATCCTGTGCAATAACACCTGCAATATCAGCTTCTTCAGTTTCTTCATGCTGATCTGCTACCAACCAATAATCTTTTTTTACCTGCTCTTTCTTTTTATAACACCGTAATTGACCATTCATGCTTTTCAATTCCTCCATTCTTAGTGTACTTTCTTCTGTCATTGCTCTACTCCCACTTAATCAGAAACCCCTGAGAGTGACCTGTAATCAAACACAAACCTGCTCCCTGCAACCTTAGCTCTGATACCACTGTTAGTGGTATCAAGCTATGAGCCAACAACCTCGCTTTGATACCACTTGTCAGGCACCTAGAACAATAAACATGCTCTGATACCAACTATTAGGAACCCCCGAAATCATAATTGATTACCATATACAAGCAACTTAAGATGCGGAATTAACCAGAAGTAACAAGTAACTAGAAACTAGAAACAACACAGAATATGAGAGACAAGACACAACTTGTATTAATACTCATCCAAAAAAGAATACAATAAAGAAGATGCCACTTCTTCTTCACACCTCTTAGAGGCTTCCCACACCTCAAGTGTACAGTAATTCTTTCCTCAAAGCTCTCTCTCTTACGGTCCCAACACACAACTCAAACACAGAGTTGGTGTTCACCTCCAACCAGTCAGTATCCACTACTGCTAGTACCCAAGTGCTCCACGCACTCCACAAGTGCTCTACACACTCCAAGTACACAAATTTACTTTAAGTAGATCTCCCCTGAACTTGCAACAACCTGCAACTCAAATGATCTTACTTTGGAAGGAACTACCTTGCCTTTCTCTTTGCTCTGTGTCCAAGTACACACCATACTCCAAGTAGATCTCTCCTAATCATGCTACCTATTGTGTTGCTGTCCTCCCTGATCTTGCACACCTACAAATCAATCTGGTTTTGCACACCTGCAAACTTGGATCCTGCACACACATACACCTGCAGATCAATGATCTTACTTACCATGTAGATTTCCAAATGTGACCTTGCACACCTGCTGACCAAGATCCTACATACATGAAGAATCCATCTGATTCTCCAAACTAGCACCCACACTTGGCATTGTGGCACTAGGAGGAACACACCATGCTCTCTTCACACACAGAAGGAGCTAATATTTGCTCTCTTACTCTCTAGCATAAATTACAATACAGCCCATAAGTCTATTATATATATATATATATATATATCTCATGCAAACAATAATTAGACATCTAATTACAATAATTAGATCCATAGCTTCTAGTCTATAATTGGGTCTTAACATGTAAACACTCGATTCGTTAACAAACTGTTCATGCAACCGACAGTTTCGAAACCGCACAGGTGATCGACGTCAGTCCCTGCCTGCCTGGAGGTGACCGACGTCGGCCTACTCCTAACCGATGTCGGCTGCTCTGACACTGTATATGACCGATGTCGATTGATCAGACTGACATCGGTTGCTCTGCTACTCAGCAACCTCCTTCCCTGTTTGCAATAGTGAAGCTTTTAGCTCCACAACCTAACATCCTTAATAAGGCTTCATAAAACTACGTGGAAAATAAACATGCAAGGTAAGACATGGGCATTAAAGCATGGATTTTCGATGTTATTTTTAATATAATATTAAAATATGTAAAATCCTTATTTATTTTATGAAATCCCACAAATATGGGATAAATTCATGTAAAGGATAAACTAAAGTCTTATGTTTTTTTTAAAACCATTTATATGGGATATTCATGTAACAAGGATTTTAATCCCACAAACTATTTAAGATTGGGGATAATTATAAATCCTTTTGTAAATGGATTAAAAGCTTAAGCAAAGGCTTAGGCTTGAGGATGGATAAGACAAATATCCATAATTTTAAGGTTTTTGAAAGCTATATAAACCCGTGACCTCTATTGAAAAATTATTCAAAAACATTCTAAGTTCTCAAAGCACTCATTGGAGGAGAACAAGAAGCAAAAAAAAGTTTGTCAAAAGTAACTCAGTGCGAAATGGAGATTTGTGAAACTCATATTTTGAAAGATTTTTTAAAGTCAAGATTATTTCTTGGTAGCCCATTCCAAGAGCACATTGTGATGTAAGAATTAAATTTCTTTTAACATCATTTATATATTGGTTCATGTTTTATCAAACCTATAGACATAGCCCCTGAAAAGATAAGCTCCGTTATCAAGTGCAAGTGTATTATTTATATTTGAACATTTGATTCTTATTCTTTTAAATCATTAAATTGTTGGTTTTAAATTAATATGCCAATTTTCATGTAATTTTATGAAAATTTGAGAAATTGTTCCTTATCCATGAAAAATAGAGTAAATTAGTTAAATTGTCAAGTATCATTTTATAATCAAATTCTAATTAATGAGTATCCATTTTTAAATAGTTATTGGGGTCACTTACTATTTATGGATCAATATTATAAAAATAAAGTATTTAGTTTAATTTGATACGTAATTGGGGCCAACCAAGCTCCATCCAAGGAAATATGTCCATCTAATGTCAATTTGGGATCTATTGGCCCGATTGCACACCATATTGGGATCAAAGGAACAATAAATTAATTCATAGGTTAATACATCTCCAATTATCATTCAATGCTATCAATTCTTAATAATAACATTAGTCCCAAATAATAATATTAATTTACCAATATTTGATCTTAAGACTACTTGGGTTAATGGCTCTTATTCGGGTTTTAGGGTGTTTAGAATATATAATGTGATAATGTTATTAATGTGATCATGTTATTAAGTAACATGATCACATTGTTGACATAGTTAATAACATGATCATGGTATTTGATTTGAATTCAATTCATGTACCTTTTAGCTCAGGAATGGCTTGGATTCCTGAGCCAAAGGTTTGGACTGTTAATATGTAGCCAGGTTTTGAAAGATATGATAAAAAAACAACAAATTTTAACTTTGATTACCAAATACACTAATAATTTCAACGTGAAAAATCAAAAATTTAATATCATCGTGACGAGCATGCTCTCATTTTTTTTTAAAATATGATTTTTATAATTTTTGGACTAATTTAAGGTTTCAAACTATGTTGGTTTCTAACTATACCTTTTTTAGGCCACTAAATACTACAAACATACATGCCTATACATGTTCATGTAATTTGTCTTTAGTTGATCCAAGTGAAAAATAAGCTATATGGTCACAAACTAGGCCTAATTCTACACATTAAAAAAATGATTTTTATTTTTTTTGAGGTAGTTAGGTGCATCGCATGGATGGTTATCCATTTTTTTGTCAGTTTTTAAGATCTATTTACTTGCAAAATTTATTAAAAAAGTATTCATTAAAAAATATAAAATAATATAGGTCACAAACTAGAAGATATTATATTAATTTTTTTAAAGGGTTTCAAATAATATTAAACGTTTCTCAAAAAATGATTCACCGTACGACCGTCTATCTACTATTTTTTTGAAAAAATAGGACTTCATCTTCAAATTTTATATTTTTGACCTAGATATACTTAACCATTTAAAAAAAAGTGTTTTGGAAACTAGAGTTGAAATTTTACATTTCATGTTCTTACACCATCTTCAAATTTGAAGTGTAGATATCTCAAATTATCTATAGACAATCAGATTTCTAAAATTTTAAGAAAATCATGTCCATGGGTAGACCACTTTTTATCTCTCAACTTCATGCACTTACCCTACATCTCATCAAAGATAATGTTTCAATAGTATTAAATACAATTACAATATATAAGATACAAGGATCCATAGAGAATGAGTTCCTCAAACTCTGGTATCTATGTCAATCTCAAGTATAGTTTTCAAATAATTACTACTATGGGGAGTGAGAGTATCATCCGAGTAATTTTTCACACCAACCATAGACCATTGATCCCCCGTACAATCTTCCATCATTGAATGTCCTTCCCTTCACGGATGAGTGTATAGTGATGATGCAGGAATCTAGAGAGATAAACTAGCAATCATGTATTATATAATTTTTTAAAATATTCAATGTATCATAAAAAATATGTTCTAACATGATATCACACAAATATATAAATCATACATATAAAATGACAATGTCTAACATTAATTTGGTTAAAGTTTTCAATAGTTATTAATCTCTATAGTCCATCAAATTCATACACACCACTTGATCGGATTACTTTCATCTGACAATGATGATACTAATAAGCTAGTAAAATCCATCTAATTATTTACTCAGTACCAACAATGTGATATTTGATTAATATAAATATAACCAATAGATTCATACAAATTACTTTTTCATATCAAGCATGAGACATGTTAAACATAGGAATAATTAAAATGCATACATTTAGTCAATCAAATGTATGAATGAATCACCACTTTATTATTTGTTACATAAATAATAAATATACAAGAATAAATTATACCAATCGCGTATAATTTATATTTAGACTACATATCTCTAAATTTTCTAAGTAGATTTAAATATAATGCATTTTATGAAGAACAATAATATCATAATCCCTTGTTCAAATATATGACTACTCAATTACAAACAACCAGTCATGCTAAAGAGAGTTATATTTCTCATGAACATAGAAACTTACATTTTAACAATTTGTTATATTTTTAAGAAGTTGCAAACATAAGTAGTGTTTTATTCTTCAAGAATATATGACTTGGTTTTGAACCATAATTAGAGCTATAAATATAAGCACTCATCACATGCACTGCTACGTGTGTATATGAGCTTGAACATATTAGTATACTCATGGTACGTATCATACACAAGTTTCAATACAACAATATAAAATATATTAATTATTAATTCTCAATAAGTATTAGTGGACTATGTTATATTATAATTACTCATTAATAATAAATTTAGTCTATAAATACAATAACTATTAATGACATAATCATATCGTATACTAACCACTAACCATTAGATCAATATTTAGTAATACATTACAAGTTACATTATCTAGTAATACTAGTATACTTATGAATGAAGAGTTTTATATACACTATATTAAACAGAGATGGTACATTCAATATGAGATTTAATATAGTCCTTGTATTTTAATGAACTCATACTTATATATAATTGATCTGGAATATAATCACACACAATATCTAAAAATTCTTAACTAAATATACAATCGGACTCGGCATGGTTTTTAGTTTACTCCCTCAGTTGATACCTTTTACATAGTTCATTATATATATATATATATATATATATATATATATATATATATATATATAAAATTTTGAAGTGAGGAATTGTATATATCTTATAAAGTATATCTCAAAGCATACTAACACACCATTGATTATATTTTTTTATTACAAAATCTATTATAATCATATCCCTTCATATATATATATATATATATATATATATATATATATATATATATATATATATCCAAAGTCTTGTAGATCATTTTATATACACATACAATATTTTCAAATCCATTTATATGTATCCAATGGTAACTGCACTGCACATTTATTAGTGACATAAATAGAAGATTATACAACCATTCTCTTTCTCTCTACTCTGCTCAAATTACTTAGTATATAGAGGGAATCATTAACAGTCTATTAATGTTAAGAATATGTAACATGCAGTTTGTCATTATATCTCTCTTTGCCATTACTCTGATTGGTTAAGAATATAATAAGTTATATACATAATATTATATGGAACTATTAAAACACACAGTGCACTATTTACCAAGGTCGCTATATGTGGTCTTTCGATTTGGATAATGTATACTCTTTTAATCATATTATAGGTTTGACATTACATGTAATATATATGGTATATATAAACACAGATCTCAATTATTAGTTATAATGGCTTATATATATAGTTCCAATGTAGATTTTATATATATATATATATATATATATATATATATATATTTCATCTACATATATATTTTTAATGTAGATTATAGATCTCTACTTCAAGTTAATTGGGATGTATAAGTCAGTGCTTATAATGATACCGTAGATTTATTGACTTTGTTCTGAGTGGTATGATGTTTATTAGATTCTCAATATGTAATGGTAATAACATAATCAATAACGACTTATCTTATAAATACATGTTAGTGTCCAAAGTCTCAACTCAGAATCTATATTGAATCTATATGGGATACATTAAGATAACATATGCCATTACATAACCATTACTTACCATTACATTTTCTTAGATCTCAAAATTTATATTACATTTCTTTTAAATGTGAGGAAAACATACATAATCAGTTTATTTATGAATTACTTCTAAATTCAAAATCTATATGTAATATTGACATATAATATAGATTTTGAGTTATTTTTTCTTAACTCCTAACCATTACTTCTAGATTCTGATTTAATGTTAATATTATCTATGAATAATGATTCATAATATAGATTATTCATAGATTCATAAATAATATTACATATATATTGTGATAACTCCGAATTTGTTATCTTAATGATTCATAATATGTAATATGTTTGAAAAATCTCACACAATTCACTATGCAAATTAAACACCAAATAATTACAAAATTTTCCTGAGTTAAAATCTAAAAACATTACGAACCTCTTCAACGTCAGATGATAGTAGACACTGCTTCTTTCCGTGTTCCCTTTGCTCCATTGTTCCTTCTTCTCTTCACATTGTTCTCCTCTATCTTCTTTCCTTCCTCTACCCTTCTTTCCTTGAATGTGGCACTTTAATGACTTGCCCTTCTTTTAAAGCCATTCTTTTCTTTTCAATTCTTGAAATGATTTTCTTTTCAAAGCAAAATGCTCACTACTTTTCTAAAGTTGACCCCCTTTTTTCTTGTTTTTTGTTTTTGTTTTTATTTATTTTTTTCATTTTATTTTCTAAAAATAATAAAATACAAGTTTTATTTTATAATTATTGTATAATACAATTACTATGTATAATACAATAACCAATTATAATTCAAATTCAATATAATGTACAACTAACTTAGTATAGATAACCGTATCAATATGACTAATATAAGTCAATTACATTTAGTTATTAAAAATGGTAAATAACACATTATTATTCAAATCCAAGTTAAAACAACCACAACACAAATCTCACAAGATTAATTCTACATAATCATTAAACTAAGTTAATATATAACTAGTATGCATAACCAATTATCTAAATGTAGACAATCATCAAAACATATTAACGTTAACCATTAAACTATGCATTTAATATGTACAAACTAATATGGTGTGTGTAAGGCTCTAGCCATTCCTCTATCGTTTCTCAACATCTCCATCTATGTCACCCTCTCTGATGATGCTCTTCCTTTGTCATGCTCTGAGAGATAAAACTATCTTGCATCAAACTCACAACAAACAAGTAGTTAATATATAACATCATGACATATATATCATAAAATTTTATTGTAACAATAATCATAATCATAATATAAATAATATACCATACAACTAAACTCATAGTAAAGCCATCATGAAGTTCAAAGCAACATACAACTGTCCCATAATAGTATACGACTTACAACATAACCAAATAATAATTAGATCAAATTTACAACCATAAATATCCATGAATAATCAAGTAAATTTGCTTAACGAGGAATCAGGATGTGACAATGATGTTTGTTCAATGACTTGGATTGCATAAATTAGTTAATAGCTTGATGAATTGGTGTAGCATAGATTTTTTGCACACTCCTTGGTTAGTTTTGAATGGAGGGAGATGGTGTGTTTAAATATGCCATGCAGGGAAGATCAATGGCCAATAGTCAATGTTGGGGTGGGAGGATCAATGGTGAAGGATTATTCAAGGAATCAAAAATTCTTTAGAAGCCTCTAGAATAAAGACTTGTAGAGAGAAAGAGGTTCAGATAGAGAAGATTATAAAATTGGAGAATTCTAAAATCCATTAGGGACTAAACAAGATTAGTTAATAATTATGATATGTGATTAGATATATGATTAGGGACTAGAGATGTAAGAGAACCTATAAATAGGCTAGGGTAGGTGGGTCATGAAAATTCTAAATTCTCAAATAATAGATAAGTGGAATTAGTTAGTGAATAAGACATAATTAGAAGAATTAATACGCTGGTGGGGCTAATATAAGGTTAGTGGATGAATAATAATGAAAGGAGATATTAAATAAATAACTAGAAAATGTTATATTAAGATGGAATTAGAAGAGATAAATGTGATTAGATGAGATAAATAAAATTAGTGTCGACTAATAGTAATATTAGTGATGATTAATGAAGTAAGCGAATTCAGGGATATACATTTCTCTAGAAAACACGTGCTTTCTCTTCAATGTTGGCATCCATGTAATGACATTTCAAACTGGTCCATGAGCCTAACATTTGTAGAGAACACCTTTGCACTGGTGGCATCCCTCTGATCACATCATCTTTAGAGTGTCTCTCAAATACTCTTTACTCTACAGCGCCATCCGAAATGTCCTTATTGAGTGCAAATTGCACCACATACTTATTTGATCGATTTCTAAAAGGAGTAATAGTACTTGGACTACCCTGGACCCTTGACCTATGTTTCCTAGAAAGTTTTTCATCTATCCCAGGTGTTTTAGCAACTTCTAATGGAGAAAACATGGTGGGGGTACTGTATGCAGTTGCCCTGATAAATTGTTTAACGAGGGTATTTTGTGTATCTTCTTCACTACATTCGCACCCATTTTCTAGTAACCCGCATATAGAGAAAGCATAAGAGAATGTGTCCCGAAAGCACAGTCAAGAGTAGCATTGCAACAGCTTCAACATGATATTGTTGTTTAAAAGGAAATCAAAGCTAGAGTTACCCCCATGTCAATGGCATTACTTGAATAGAAGTGTAAATAAATGATCGATTTGGATCGGTATTGGCCTCTGCATAAAAGATCAAATAGGTCATTTAACATTCGAGTCCAGGAAATGATAAAAGGCGTAGGCTCTATCCTTGCGGCCGGAGCGATTTTGGATACCAAAAACTTCTGTTTTGTTTAAAATCTTTGATAAAATATAAACAGCAAGAAGCCATATGATTCGGCCAACAGCCTTAACATGCGTGAAGCTTCCTGGATCCATGGTGTGAAAAAGTGAGACCTTGGCTTGCTTGGGATCAATTTTATAGGCTGCATTGTCTGTCTGTTTTTGTCAGGAAGCTTTCTTTCAAAGTAAATTCTTTTAAGGGTTACAAAAATAACCTTGAGTGGTGGTCCGAAACATTGAGTTTAAAGTCTGAATATTCTGGGTCCTATGTTTTGATCTGAAATATCTATGTTGCAGCTTGCAGGTGGGATTTAGCAGCTTATGTCACTGTTTTTGGAATATAAATGAATTCATTCAGTCCACTCTGCTGATGAAAGCTTGACTGATGATTGGGTTTCTGGGGTCTTTGACAAAACAAATGCACTTCTGTCTGTCTGCTTTGGAGATGAGAAGATCGATCTAGAAGTAGCATTTTTAACAACTTTATGATCCTGATTGTTTGTAGTTTCCCTCAAAGACTCGAACTGAGAAAATCTCTTTCCCTTCAATGTACTGTGAACGAAGGATATCATAGTTAATCCTTCATTCCAAAGCAGATCACCTTAGTTCTGCATTTTTTTTGAGATGTTGAATTTGAACCAGGGAATGATTCTATGCTCATAAGGCGAGCAGCAACACTTGGAGAACGTTTTTATTTCCATGGTTATGACCATTCATATCCATTCCTTCAACTATCTAATTTCGAAATGGTAGGTACTAAAGCTGGTGGGAGCGCTTGTTTTGTTAGTTATTGTTCATATTATACTTTCACTTAAAACAATTAATTATTTGGTTGTAGCCAATCAAAATATTGGAATTAATGTAATATTGAAACAATTCTAAAGTTTGACATTAATTTTTGAAAATATTTTATGGGATGTTATTGTAGAATATTCCATATACTTATTAATGATTGACTCAAATTTTTATTGAATTTTATATTTTTTGTATTGCTTATTTTTTAAAAAGGAATGTGACATCTCTTTTCTATATCTAACAATAATTATCTTCAAAAGACCTCAAATTATGTAATATAATTTACTAATTAAATTTAATATAAATTACTAAAAATTATTGTGTTTTTATTCTAACTAAAATAACACTCAGATGACTCATTCTTAACTTACTATTCTAGAGCAAACCAAATATTTCCAATTTTTTACTTTATTTTAATTTTTCAATATTATTAGAAATTATTTTATTGGTATAATTTTTAGACCGATTTATTTTATTTATAACTTAATGTTTTTTGGCATTTTTAAAAACATGGGCTGCATAAATACAATCATATAGATTTCTTAACATTATAATTATTAGTCATCATTGGCTGAAATTTTATTATTTATTTTTAAAAATTTGTGTTTTGTAAATAACATTTTCAATTAAATTTTTATTCTTAATTTACTATTCTAAATCACTTTTAATTAATTATCATAATCTGTATGTAATTTTTAGAAATAAATTAAAAAAATACATCTACATTTTCTAAATAACACTATCTCACTCATTACCAATTTTTTATTCTTTTACCAAAAATAATTATTTATATTTTTTTTATTAAACTTTCTATTATATAATATTTTTAAATTATAAATATTTTATTATTGAAATTATATTTTAAAAAAAAATTATTATTATTATTATTATTATTATTATTATTATTATTATTATTAAGGTTTCTAAATATTTATCTTAAGCTTTTTAAGATTTCTAACTCATTTTTTATGGGTCAAAATTTTCAAATAGGCTTTGCTTACTTTGTCTTGTGGTTTTTATGAAACATGTTCAATTCTGATGGCTCATACGCGAGTTCTATTATCCTAAGCTTTTTAAGATTTCTAACTGGGCTTTTATTAAATTAACACTATATTTCAGCATTTCATAATTATATGAAACATCCTTAAATTGCCATAATACGATTTTTTAAAATTTTGGATCATCTTATTCAGAATGTCCTCAATCACATGCTTCTAAAATTCTTCTTTTTATTTTAAATTTTATTTCTGATCATTGTAAATACTTGTTAATACTTTTTCCTATTAAAGCAAGGTATTTCTACTATGTTGCAATCCTATAAAATTGTTTTTCAACTAAAATTGCAAAGACTAACCACTAGGTACTAAAGCTGGTCAAAGCCCTTGTTTTGTTAAGTAAAGATTTCAAGTAAAACTACAAACCACACCAATATCAAAACCTGGTTGTTTGCTAAAGACAATGAATTAATGCCACATACAATACTATTCAAATCAATATTAAGAGAAAGGTGAAGGCCCCCTTGAAAATGTGGACAATAAATGTCAATGTATATGGATCTATAACAACATTTAATGCCACCTTCATTAGGAATTTTTTTTAATGTACAATTATAAATTAATAAAAATAAATTTGTTAATTTAGTGTTCATAATTTAGTATTTTTTTGAGTATGTAATTAAATTGTATTTGTCCATACATCTATTGGAAAACATTGTTGGGGATGTCATTAAATTAATTGAAGAAATGTGTATCTACGAATAATGTTGATTGTTAAAATAATATTAGGAAAAAAAAAAATCTTAAAAGAATTTATGGTTTGTAGCATAAAATTGTTTTCCTCAATCAAATAGGTGGCTTGTGAAGAAGAATATGAGTGACTCCTACTTGTTATTCATCAACACTAATGAAAGCCAATGGTTAAAGAAGATCTCTTAGGTGCATAAATAATTAGAAGATCAAGATGCGGTCTTACAGAAGGGACTCGAGCTTCTATTTTTACCATGATATTGGTCTCATGGAGTTGAAAATATACAATTACATAGATAAAATGAAATATTTTTATATAAACTAGGAGCCTCACATTTTTAGCCAGCCGAGTAAAAAAAAATCCATTAATTTAAGGACTTTTTGTGTTTATATGACAATTTATGTAATACTTTTCTTAAGATCGTAAATTTTGAAAAGAATTGGACATTTCCCATGATTTCTCACTTAAATCTTCTCAGCATAATGACATAGTGAAAGATACGGAATGCAACTAAGGACAACATTTTCCTTGCAACTTACCACTTTACACACACATAATACACATGACATCCACACACCCAACAATGAGACTAGAAACAAAACACTATCTTTATTTAGCTTGTTTGATGAATTACAAAGATATATATACACACTACATACTCACTCATTGTCCTCTCTTATATTACAATAAGAGGAAGAACACCCACAACCACCCTTAATGCACCAAACACTGATCTATGCTACTCTATGTTATCTCAACAAGCACCCACACTCTTCCTCACAAGTCTTTTCTCACTTCACTTTTCCTTCTCTAAATCTTTCTCCTCCTTTGTGCTTCGTGAAGTGACTATTGAAATCCCTCAAACCTTGAAAATTTCTTAAATCCAACTCTAAAAATACTCTAGACTATTATTGGGCTTGCATAATTATTGCGAGAAAAATTGCAGTTGTTTATAGAGTGGAGTGTATGTGGCTCCCATATAACATAAACATGTGTTAACCAATGGCTTTGTCACAAGATAATGAACTCTCTATTTCAGAACTGAAACCATTCTTTCTCTCTTCTAATATCTTACTGAAGTGTTGCCAACCATCGTAGGTTGTATTTGGATGCACGTGAACACTGTAGATCTTTTGGGCGATGCAAAAAAGTTTGATTTATCAAATGCTCCTGCATTAGACAACTGAGCCCAGAGTTTGTGAACATAATGTTCATATATTTCAGGTAGGTGGTAGAACTACTCTTATGTTTCGTTGGTAAAGCCACAACATCCTTGTCTACAATTTGATGTAACACCATATTTTCTAATCACTTTTATAGATTGTAATTCTCCGACTTCAAAACATTCACCCATTTCTCTTCTTAATATTTTCCCTTCCAACTTAAGAAGCTAACACCTCAATATAAACACTTTCGACGTAATTAAAAAGAAAATATATTCAATAAAAAAATATACAAATAAATTAGGACTTGTGCCTCCAAATCTCACCATGTGCACAACCCTATGAGTGTGCTTCGTACTCAATATTGAAGATGAAACGAGGGTCATTAGAAAGTTGGGAGGGTCGGCATTGATTTACATGCAAGTTAGGTTAAAATTGCTTTTGACTCCTGACAATATATTGTTTCCCACGGCTTTGACGAAATTATATATATAATTTAATACACCACGTGGGCTTGAGAATGACATTTATGCCACCTCGTGACCTTTGAATGGAAAATTGTATTTATATAACACGTGAAAATAGTGACACGTTGCCCAAAGAGACTAAATAGCTCCTATGGTGTTGACTATTTTAATGCGTGTGTTCTTAATTTTTTATTAAGAAACATTTTGTGATAAATAGTTATTAATCAATATTTTTAATCATATTTTGTGATTATGTTTTCATATTAATGAGGGATTATTTTTTGATAAATAGTTATTAATCGATATTTTTAATCGTATTTTGTGATTATGTTTTCATATTAATGATGTGATCGAAATATAGTTTAAAAATTATATTATAAAATAGTGTTTTAAAAAAAAAATATTATATATATTATGAATTGTAAAAGTATAAGATTTGTAATATGTTTGTTGTTTATTATTTTTATTATGTCGAAGGTATTTTTATTATAAAGCATTGAGTAAAGATTCGTTTCTGCATATTCTGACAGATAACATATTTCAATAGATAATGGTGGTTTCTTAACTAACATATTTCAAAAGGCAAGGGTGGTTTCGTGAATAGTTTTTTAATTTTCAATTTAAAGTTTGAGGAATCACAAGAAGTAGAGGATGTGCATGCTAGATTCAATTACCTAGGTGGCAGAGACTTCAACTTCTACTAAAATAACCATGTATGAATAATTAGATGTTTTGGAGTCATCCTGCATCTGCTATTGTTGTTTTGGCTCACTACATATCTCTAAATCCAAAGGCATATATATAAAATAATGAATATTATAAAAATATATATTATGATATTATAAAAGTGTATAATCACATTTGTACTTCAGTCGAATCTATGATTGTTGACTCCATTGTATTAATGGTAGAGGTGATAATAAAAAATGAGGTGTTTTTATTTATTCGATGACTACAGATAAATAAGTTTGTGAGAAAGTGGTTTATGGTTGTATTGAAAACATCGACGATTCATGTTGATATTTACTAAGATAACAACGACATCACTTATCATATGTACTATGACAACAATGACAATAAATGCAGGGAAAATAATTTGAAAATGCATAACATGAGTAAAGATATTTTTCATCCAAAAATTTGGATTTAAATGGAGGTAGTCACTAGGAGTATTTATTTTGCTCTAAACAGGAGTCTTAAGCATAACTTCCATTCTTGGTAAAGTCTTAAGCATAACTTCCATGCTCTAAACAGGGATTTGTTCATCGAGTTTCTCTCTTCACTTTTATGTCCTTAGTTTGTATATTGTAACTTGAATGTATTTTTAATAGTTAAATATCTTGTTACGTCGAAGGTGTTATACTAGCATTAACCCTCAAATTCATCTCGACATCAAAAGATGTCAGATAGGTGGGTGATAGTTGCATATAGTTGAATATGTTACAGATATTCATTTTATTAGCGATGTGCATAGTAACAGGGAAATAATGCATATACATACAAGGAAGTTACAACTAAATGTAGCATCTATACTACATTAAAGCAATAAACCAAAGCAAAAAATATATAAATACATATATGGCTCTTCCAATGTCACTTTTGTTTGGTCTTTTTGGAGTGCAACTGACTCCTCCTTTGGCTGGCCAGCGTGTACTTACTCAGGGACTAAGAAGGCACATGGGAATTTTCAACTTGACCCTTGATCAAAGTAGGAGAAAGAGGAGGAAAGAAACCAAGAGAAATTTTTGAAAATAGGCAACCATTTTTGCACCCTTAATTCACCATACACCTAACTCTAGACTACCTATTTCTTCCACTTAGACTTTCAACAAGACAATGGTGTCCTTCATAGGGGCTTTGAAGCCCATATCAAGGTTAGGCATGAAAGGGTGTAACATGATATTGTAAGCCTTTGTATCCTTAACCCTCCTATGAATATACATAATGAATAATTTGGCAAAGGTTAATGTTTTCTAACCTTAGAAAAGCATTGCCCAATAATAGTCTGAATAAACCCCAAAGCATTGCATCCCTGATTGTTTGGTTATGTTTAAATATTGGTGCCACATTGTATAAAAACTTTATGCACTTATTATTACCTTCCCCAAGTACTATTGTTTCTAACTGTGTTGATTGTGTTTGACCACCAATCAGACATTGTTGTTGGCTCTAGGAGAAATTTATTTCCCAATATTTTGAGGACAAATCTAATAGTTTATTATTTTCTCAATTGCCCTTAATGAGGGATTACTTATTTCTTCAGAAGTGAATCAAATGCCATGAAATAAATATTTACCTAGGGTAATCACCATGTCAAATAAAAATGTTTAACAGGTTTTAGAGGCAATAGATATTGTGGAGGCATGTTTCGTGTAGGTGTCACTATCCTTGACACTATAAAGCCACTTGTTTCAACATAGGGAAGCCAACAAGGTGTGAATTTGTTGCTCATCACTAATCTTTTCAATGTTTGCTAGAACTAAGGTTGGTTGTGTTTTATGTTTACTTGTTGGGTGTTCAGGACCAAGTGGTGCCAATCTAGTAAGAGGATGAAAAATTAGTAATCGCTTCTACATGAAAAGCAACTAAAATTTTTTGGTCTTCAAATATTCTATTTCATATTAGACTCTCTCACCTATCCTAAAACCTTAGTGGCTATAAATTTGTGTATGGTTTGATAATTTTTCATCCATGGTAACCATGGCTTCTCATCTTTAATGTACAATTGATCTTGCAAGGTTGTGTATAACACATCATCATCCATTTCAACGTGGTCATCTGCACCTACTTTGGTTGAAAAAATGTTGCCCTCTGGCCATTTGAATTAGCCACTTGTTCCACCCTTGAGGGAAAGCATACTGTTATTTTTCCCATCATTTCCTCTTACTTAATCACTTCAGAGGCCCATCCCATTAGTATACCCTTCTTCATGATGAAGTCCCTTGAAGTTTAAGTTAATAATTTCAAGTGTAACCCTTCGACTGACATAATACATCAGGGTCTTATTCTGCTAATTGTCAAAAAGGGGAACCTCTCTGGAGCAAATTTAGTCTCAAAGGCTAATTATATCCATAGCAATTAGGAGGATTCTGATAGGGATAGCAAGGTTTTTTTGGAATCCAAAGAGGGGAAGATAGAAGGAATTGGTGAAGAAAATGCCTTAGGTGATTTCCATGTTGGTACCTGCCAAAAGTGTATACCTGTGTATGTCAAACCTATTGCTAGCATGGATCATTTCTCTTTTAAATTTAATTTAAATGATGAAATAGAATAATCCCTACAAAAACTTTTGATGAAGGTGGCTATTTAGAGGCTTCTGATCTAAAAAAATTTTAACAAATTTGACAAGTTGAAGGCTTTGTTGTCACCTGAAGATATTTCCATGGGGAAAGGTGAAAACTAGAAGGAGGAAGAAGAGAAAGTGGGTCAGTCTCCAAATGTTAAAAAAAATTGTCATAGTGGAGGAGGCAAAGAAGAAAGTAGAAATATTGTCCAGGGAAACTCAAAAACATGATTTTAAGGGCTTAAGAGGAAGAAAGAAGACATAGAACCCTTGTAGGGTATTGGTAATCACACTAGATTAAGGGGGACACAAAATGAAAATATTGGGACTAGCAAACTAATGCTCTACTTAGAGTCTGAGGACTCAGATCAGTAATTACTCAGTTTCTTGTTACTTATTATTTTTTTGCTAGTTTTTTGGCATGATTTTGATTGTGGATTATGGTAGTTGTTGGTTTCTTGAGTCTTTGTACTCTATTTTGGTTTGTGTTCTATTGATCATTATTGTATATCTTCAAACTCTATCTTGTAATGAGCATGGGACCCTTAACCTATATATTTACACTATCTAATAATAATAAAATGTTATTAGTATAGATATCTTAAATATATCTATCTAACTAATGTCGAGAGATGTCAATCTCAAGATGCCTATCTAACCATATGTGAGAAATTCAATATAGGTGCATCTTTTAGATAGAAATATTAAATATATGTATGTTGGTTAAAAACCTCTAAAAGATGTGTTGAAAAACATCGCATAAAAGCATGTGTGACTATATCTACATGTATCAATTTTAATGTAGGTCTTATGTAAATAGATGGTACATTTAATTTAATGTGTTAATTATTTATATTAACATACATAACAATAGTTTAATTAGTCTGAAGATTTCAGGTTTTAAAATATGACTTAAACATTTGTAGAAAAAAATGTAATTTTTTTTAATTAATCGATAATTTTAGTTGATCATAATAATATTTAACAAATTTGTCTTAAGGAAAATATACTAATACAAAAAATAGTAATTACATTATTAATTAAATAATATAACTAACTAATTGTAAAATAATAAAAGCTCTTTTTTGAAAATGAAGTGTTCTTTTTTAATTTACTAATAATAGGTTTTTAAGCATAACTCAAACCTAAAACATATCATTTGACTATTTTAACTTAAAACAATTAACTTGTAAGTGTAAGTCCATGTTAATATTCCAAATTCAATGCTTGTTAAAACACAAATTTTTGATTTATTGTAACCTTCTCAAATAGAGGGTTTTAAACTAGTCAATACTAAATAAAATTTAATTAACTTTAAATATAAATTATTAGTTATCCTAAAGGTGCAAGTTATGTTGAAATGGATGTCATTTTCTATTTTGGTAAAATGGGGTTTTATAAATCAAAAGAGTGCAAATCAATTGTTGTACCTAACTTAAAACCCATGATCATTGACCTTTTCCAACCTTATGTACTTGAAGTGTTAAGTAACAATAATCTTATATTTTTAGTGGAGCTAATGACTGAAAATTATGTGGTATGTTACTTCATGCAGTATCACAATGTTTTATGTGGGGAGGATACACCACATTTCATAGGGAGCTTGAGTAATTTCGAAGTGTTGGGGAAGGACAAGGCCATAAAAAACATGAAAACAATGAAAAAAATCAAAATAAATTGGAAAAAGATGACAAAAATTTGACATAATATTTTAAGTGATAGACTTGAAGAAACTTATGCAGATACACATACAAAATTAAGTGACATGCCAAATTTGTTTTCTTCTATCTAAATAAAATGAAATTAGATAACTTTAAAATAATATTAAAATAGAAAAGCTTAGAAAGGTATCATCACCATTAAGGCTACTAAGGAAAATATTGATGTTGTGGGTGTCAACTTATCCTTCTATCCAAACAACCCTTTTCTACCTTCTCAGTCATTGAGTTTGTCAGATCCCCATGGCGACTATTGAAGGGTAGACAATGTTTTCGACTATGATGAAGGAGCAGATGGTAGTTGTCCCAATGACCATCTAGGCTTCAAAATTCCTATTGGTATAGATGGGCATCAACTACTTGGAATCCATCATATCTTCCTTTTTTTTCTCAGCAGAGGCCCTCCAAGTTATCTTTCATAATGTCTATGATAGGGATTTTGTTTGGTTTTTAGTCCTTGGTTATTTGGTAATTATGATTTCTTCATCTATTTCTAGACTCCATTTTTTATCTAGAAAAATTGAATATCTAGATTGTTCCTCTTTCAACTATGTTGCATAACCTTCCATCTATCATGAGAAAAAAAGAATACATCAAATTGCTTGTCAATAGAGTGTGGTCTTTTATGAAATTAGATGAAAAATCATTGGGAAGTAGAGTTGTGAGAGATTGTGCTATCCTATATCTTTTTAAGTCTCTCTTCTATTTAGTTAAAATGACCTCATCCAGAGGCACATGGACTCAGTTTCTTAATTACAAAGGTTTTCTTTCAAGATATTTCCATTGTAACCTCCCGGGGAGTCATGTTAATGTGTCCTTTTAAGGCTATTCGGCCTTACCTAGTTTTTTTTAATTTGGTGTGAAAAAAGGAGGGCCCTTGATCAATAATGATTGTAGTGTAATAATAGAAATTTATTTCATCACCCTGTTTCAACCCCTCCTCTCTCTCTCCCCCTTGAGGATGACCTGGTCTCTCCTATGCAGGTTAGACCTTCAAAGGATGTGGTTACTCCTATTGCATTTATGATTTACTCTTAACTTTATACGATAGAACCCTCCCCTTCCTATCCTAAAGCTCCAAGACTAAAATCAAATTTGGGATCTAAAACAAAAAAGAAAGGGTGAAGATTAGAAGTTCAAAGTTGAGATCAAACGTAAAAGAAATGGTAAAAGATGACTCTCAATGGACAATGGAAGATATCCTTTTTCAATGAGGGATAAGATTGGTTTTTGTTGGAAGTAGATACTGAGTGGGGGGTGAATCAATTTCTTAACATAAATATTTATTCAATTTCATTAATCATTCCAAGAAACATTCATTCACATAAAATATCAATGCATAAACAAACAACTACACAAGCATATCACAAAAGAACAAAAGAGATATGTGGGAAACCCTCTTGAGGAATAAAACCCACTAAACCATACATATGGAATATAGTCCTGTAATGTCAAGATCTAAAGTTTAGTGAAACACCAACTTCATAGGGAGCTCCACCCCTATGTAGTTAAGCACCCACTCAACTAGTCTTATGCAAGCTCTATCTTGAAAAAAGGCTCCAACCCCCTAGGTAAATTAGCCCTAAATAAGTCACATCTGATATTTGATCACCTTAAAACACATTTTTATAACTAAAATGATGATGATATCCTTTGTTTTCACTCTTTACCCTTTAATCTCACTCAAACAGCCTCTTTAGGCCTCTAGCTCAACATGCCTCTTTAAGTCTCATTAGGTCCACTGACTTGGTCGTCCACCTATAGAAAATATGTTATATAAAAATGTATTATCATATTATCCCTATCATGGTCCTAAATGACTTGGTTTTTATTCTTCAATGAGCCCTTTTCTTTGCTTAAGTCTACTTTTCTCTAACTCACTTAAATAGGCCAATTAGGCCTTACTTTTATATTCAACTCTTGGTCTCACCCATCTTGGTCGGAAAATATCCTTAAAATAATTGAATTGCCCTTGAAATATATAATTACACACATTAAAAATGATAATCAATCACTACTTGAGTCAGTCATAACTCATAGAGACCAAAAACCTAATTAGGCTTAGTTGAGACATAATGCAATTAGGTCTATCTTGTCCACACGTTACCACTCTGACTCTTAGGAAAATTTATTATCTTAAAAAATGGATGAAACAATTAATAAATTCATCCAATATACCCCTGATAATTTACCTTGGGTCCCCAACTCCATTTGGCCCATTTCACTACTTGGACCCACCAAATAGGCCTATTCGCCTTTTAGGCCTTCTCACTACCAAAAAGTATGTCAATCATATCTGAAGCATAAATTAAACTTTATAAAAAAAACATTAAAAAAATTTAATTAATATATCCTTAATGACCTAAAAATCATCACCATGTCCATTGGACATCACCACAAAGACCAATAGGCCTCAATAACTCTCTTGTTAGAGGCTTACTCAGAACTACTAGTGCACACTAAAACTTAGTCATGAACATTTAGGGAAAAATCACACTTTTTCAAAACAAGAATGGAAAAAAAATCATATGTAAAAACACCTAATGACCTCAGGGTAATTATTAAAAAAATATAATATTTGACTCAACCTATAAAAACTCTAAACCTTCTTTGTAATAAGCTCACTCAGAGCTACCAAATACTGCCAACACACATTCAATAAACTTTGACTATACACACCTTTTTTAGAACTTTAAATGAATATAATTTAATTATAATTATAATTATAGACCTTATAAACATATTTAAATTATTTTTATTCTTCAATACTATCCAAACAACTTCAAACTTACCTCTTCAATATGATTACTCAAAACTGCCAACAAGCCTGTCAACACAGTCATGTAGAAGTTTATCTTTATCACTTGAAAGTAAACTTTAAAGACATATAATTATCATTAATAGTTTATATGAGTCTAATATATCATTAAAAAATTAATATATATCAAACTCTATAGATAATTATTGGTCTTACAGACCAATCTCTTAGGTTACTATCTTACTGTCTTAACACATCTAGACAAGCCATTTTAGCTTCCACATTATAACTCCTTAAACTATCTCTCTACCTTAAATAAATAATTAATGGGTAATTTACATACAAAAAATCATAAACAAGTGAAATACATTGTATCTTTTCATAATATCTGACATCCTTCATTTCTCTTAGCAAACCTGGAACTGTCATTTTGGCTTAAGAACCACTCATGATGAAAATGACTTCCCACACCTGTACGGACACTTACTTGAACTTATAATTAATTTTTATTACCATTTAATATCCTTATAACATATTAAATAAAAAAAATATAGGTTAAATGGTAAACATGAGACATATAGACAAATAACTGAAACATACTCTATTACTATCTTGACTCACACGGACAAGCCATCTTGAGAGCATTGTTTACACCATTTGAAATGAATTAAAAAGAATATAATAAAAATTTAAAATAGGTATAGGTATTTTAAAATTACCTAAATCAATTTTATTCAACCCTAATCATCTAAAACTAGTCCCCAAACACTTTCTCACTCTTGCCTAGTTTTTCTCACTATTTTCATTCTTTACCAGTTTAGCAATAGGTCAACCTGGGTGACCAAATTAATTGAAACATAAGATATAACACACCTAAAAAAAACCATGGAAATATATAAAAATTATTGACCTTAAATCACCATCCACATGAATGCATTAACTTTGTCAACCCTGCTTGTAGCATCAAATTCTTAAGAAATAAGTAATTTTTTGTAGGTTATGCTCTCTACCTTCACACACCACTGTCACTTGGAGATGCCTGAAGGAGTCCTATACAACATACAAACATAAAAATTTATCAACCAAACTATTATGGGCACTTTCCAACATTTTTTGTCCAATCGGGTCACTATAAAGGTTTTGAGAGGGTTTAGACTAGTTAACCTCCTTAATGATTGTTCATACAACTTTTCCCTAAAATTCAAAAATAATTATTTTATATGTAATCTAATAAACTTACCCATCTATCCCAAAATTATTAGGACACCATGTAAATTTTACACATGCCAATGAGTATCTAAACTTTATTCTCAGGTTCTCATCTCTTCATTTTACATGCACAGGAGACCTTCAAATGCCTTTTTGAGCTTTATCCTATAATTAATGACATAAAAATTGGTCCAAATGCTTGAAAAAACCTATCATAACTTTATCCATGCTAAAATATGCTTAAACACCTTGAAAACTCACCTTGACCCCTTATTAGACCACACTAGGTCTTTATGCATGCTAGTCTTTAAACTACCAGTTATATGTTGACCCTTGAACACTCTTGAAAACCTTTAGTGATCCAAAACTCAGAAGTTCTGGCTGATAAATATCACAATAACATAGAAATAACACAATAACAATGAATTCTCTGAGAAGAGATGTAGTATTACTCAAAATCGCAATATAGAAATATGCTTATCTCTGGGAAGAGATGTCTGTCTTCACATTTCGGGTTACCTATTCTTTTATACACAATTTGAAAGCATGGGAAGGATGTGGAAGGTCACCAATCTCGAGGGAGATGAAGTGGTATGACTTCCAATATTTAAAACAATACATAATTCAAGAAATTACTATTTTTAGAAACTTACTATTTTTAGACAGCACTATTAAAATTGAAATTTGAGGCACTTCAGTTGGGTTTTCTGGGGTCAAACTTCATTGAGCAGAGATCAATGCCATTTCACGATGTTCCCCTCGTTCCTAGCTTTCCAACGGTTCAAACGGCGAGTCAATTGGAGCTACGGTGCAAAAGTTATGGCTCCCGGAAGTTCCGTCATCAATTGGGGTGGAACTATCACCCGAATTGTCGCCTGAATTGATGCCTGGATCATTTAGTATTATTATAAAAAATTAATAAAAATTTCATATACCTTCATAACATGATCACATAATCACTTTTACCTTGGAATCTGATCCTCATCCTCTATTTGGCCTCACTAGGTGTTTTGGCACACTAGGCTTTCAATGCCAAGTCACTTTAGGTCTAGAGTATGACCCTCTCACTACTATTTATGATATAAAAACCTCATATATACTCTTATACAACATCTCATCTGATCACACATTGTTTGGAACCATTCATAAACCTTGGAAACGTCTCATATCACTTCATTAGGTTAGGCATAGTCTAGAGCAAGGTCTAGCTACAAACCTTCAACAAAGACTTTCCCTCTTAGGCTCACTTTGGTACTATCCTGAGTGCATCAATACCTCATATGCATTATCAATTAACTTCATATATATTATTATACCTTGGTACCTCTATCTCATCATTGTCATTCTTCTACAAACCATATCCATGCTTAAGAACTAGTCCATCAAGCAGATCTATTAGGCACCATACAACTCTCATCTTTCTAATCCTTCTTGATATCAATGATACTAAACCTAACATCAATAAAAACATTTAAACAATCTCACCCTTTGTCATCAATGTAAAATAATCCTCTTGACACCTTTGACTTGATTGATGGTAAAACACAAAACTCTCTTATAATCAAGGCTCTCTCTCCCAATTAGGACTCTCTCCCCCTTTGAAATTAATGACAATGTGTCATACACATTATTATGGGGTCATACACACATAGTACTTTTATCTTAGGACCTAATAATTTCTCTTGAACAATCAATCTCCCCTTTGTTCATGCATACTTATCTCCAGGTTTTTTAAATTGCCGGAGTTAGCTCCCCCTTACTCCATGCTCCACCTTATGAAAGCTCCAAAAATATTAAAATAGACTACTCAAGTCATTATGGCTTGAATCAGATAATGGTACCTTTAACAAGTCACTTCAACCAAATATCTCTAAAAATAAATCCTCATATCATCAAACAACCTTCCTTCTCATCATGATCTTGATCTTCACCTGAATCCATCCATCTCTTCATACCTTGATACCTAATCCTTGATGACTACCTGATTAGAGATTCCTTTAAGCAATACTTGAACTTTTTGGATCAACAAAAACATATTAGATAAGCATGAACATCTCTATATGCTCCTTATAGCATCAAACACCTTTTCTTCAAGCATCACAATTTATCATAGCTCAGATTAGCTCATAACATTATCCATGTATCAAACTTTCAGATAGGTTTATGAGACCTCATTTTCTATTTTATACCTCTATCAAACATTGTTAATATGAATTATATGATCTTAATTTCACTTTGACATTCATCAAGCTCACTTGTTTTCATATGAAACGACTCAATGCAACCAACTCTGCAGACACTTTATACTTAGTTTTTATGGTTTCTTTGTGTTTCTCAAGATCAGACCTCTATGGTCTTAAGGATACATTCAAGTTATATTCTCATTGTATCATTGATCATTCTTACAAGATACAACCACCTTCTTAGATCATTACATACTCAGATTCATTATGCAGATAGGAAAATTCATAATCAAGGTACAGTCACCTACCTTCTCTTCTTAGGCCTAGAACATCTTCAGAACTTTGTTTCTCTATTTTAGGGCTCAACCAACTTGAAATATTAATGTTAGCATCAACTTTAGATCATTGTTATAGAATACAACCATCTTATTTGATCTTCATATCCTCATTGGTCTTGCAGACCAATTTAAAACTCACATGTCTTCTCAAAATTCCTCCATTTGATGGAGTTATCTCAAAGTGTATGTGCTTAACAAACATGCATTCATAACAAATAATACATGATCATACCCTTTATATACACATAAATTTCTCACTTCATTATTGTCAACTAATATTCTTATTAGTCGACACTAATTCTGTTTAACCTGTTTTATCCCATTAATTTATCCTAATCCTAGCTATTTATCTAATATCCCACTTTTATTATCCTACATCCACTAAGCTTATTCATCCTATCCCTTCATTAATTCTATCATAATCTTATATTATCCTAATCTAATCCTAGTTATCCATTATATGGGGATTTAAAATTCCCATAACCCCACCTACCCACCTACTAACATATACCCTAGCCTTTCCTACATCCTTATGTCCCTAATCCTATCCTAATCCGTATCTAACTCCCACCTAATACTTAATTATCCCTAAGCTAATGGAGAAGTCTCTATAATTGGAGAAGCTCCTCCAAGTCTCTAAACTAAAGACTTTTAAGGAATTTAATATTCCTTGAATAATCCATAGCCATTGGATATCCTCACACAACTTTGAATATCAACCCTTGATCTTCCCTCCCAAATATATATAATCAAGGATCCTCCTCCATGGAAGCTAACCATAATTTTCATACCATATTCATGCCAAAATCAATCCTCAATCAAGCATCCACCATCCATAATTTTTTATCAAGCATCCTTGTCAATCTGAGTCTAAGGTAAGTTCATCCCAATCCTCTTATCTTTTCTATTTTGTTTAATCATGATGTGAAGCACTTAGGATTTAGGATTTAAATGTAGGATTGAATGTTGCATTCATCTAATGGGATTTACATTCTAATGGATTTATCATCTTACCTATTGGTTGATATTTGATTTTGGAATTTTCATTGTTAAATCCCTATAGAAGCTCAAATTTCATCTACATTTTGGTGACCACAATGGGAGAATCCCTCCCAATTTAACAATTTCACTTGTTAGTTGTGTTTTTGCTAACCTGTAGGGTCAACTGGATCAATAAAAACTTAAAAAAATTCAAATATTGTATGTACAAGTTGCATTCATGACATTTCACTGGTAGTCATGATAGTATCTAGGTTAGTAGTGATATTAACACCATAAGTAGTGATATTATATTAACTATCCCCATATTGCCAACTATCTGTCTGATTGCATAGGTTTTTTACCCTTCAAAAATACCATGACTCAATGGTCATGATATTGTCAGGCTAGTCGTGATATTGTCAATATGAGTCATGATTTTGTTAACCGTTAATGGTTTGTGTTTTAGGTCCCATCATTTTACAAAACCGTGACTTACCTAGTCGTGACTTTGTCATGTTAATCACAATATTGTGATTGTAAGTCATGGTATTATTAGTCTATACAAAATTTATAAAAGTTGATCTATGTATTTTATTCTAAAATATTTATCCTAATTTTCTATTATTTTATAGGGGACTCTATCATTATATAGTCTACCATTTAATATTTTATGGGTTTTGGCTTTAACATGCATAGTTGTCAACTAACACCAATTTTGTATCATAGTTTTATTTGGTCTCTGTGTGGTCTATGTGCATTGTTAGGATCAATAGGAAGGCTAAGATAGGAGAAGTGAAATGGAGGCAAATACCCAACCTACAAAACCCTTTTCCTATCTTGTCACAAAACTACAGATCACACAATTTATAGAGTTGTGATCTTGCAATGAGGAATCATAGTACTGCAATTCCAATCATGAACTTGTAATATGTCAATTTTGTCATAATTATATTGGACCTTATAATATAGTTTTAGGACAAAATCTAATTGAAATACTTGTTTAACATCCTAAACTTTTCCCATTTTGATTAATAAATATCTCTTTTAATCAAAACTTTGTATAACATCATAAAGTCAGTCTTTAGTCCATCACAATCATTTATAAATAATCATTTTTGCATTTAAATCAATCTGTCATAACCTATATAGGAAATTTGTTTGTGTAAAAAACTTAAATCTAGAAATTTTTGTCATCTTTAATTTTATCGTAACTCACAATTTGTTTCCAGTAGTGATTTTATAGTTTCCAATTGTGGTTTTATAGTTTATCACAAAACTACAATTTTTGTTATAAATCAAATTGCATTATTATCAATCCCAATCATGATATTGTCTAGATAATCATGGTTTTTTCAAGTGACTATCATTTTCATCTCCCAATTATAATATCATAACTTTCAAGTAGAAATATTATCCCCTTAGTTGTGGTTTTACACTGTGCAGTTATGATTTTGCATTCAATTTTATCCTTTTAGAGTGTATTTTTTGAGTCATTTTTTCATGAATTTTGAGTCATTTTGAGCTTCCCGCAAAGGCACTACCCCCAAACCCCACAAGGTGTTCTATACCTTGACCCCACAAAGGGCATTGCCCCTTGACCCCACAAGGGGTGCTTCCCCTTGACCCTTCTTGGGGTTGTCACCCCTAGACCCTTGCGTCATGTCGTGTTTACCCTAAATAAATTATAGAGCCAAATCATGATTTTTTAAGGTATTTTATTAAGGCCTATTTGACTAACATATTGGTTTTTGTAGGGGTTATTCTGCTAACATCATCTTGTTAGTCTAACATTTTTTTTTACAAGTTACCCCTCAAGAGTGATTTATCAAACTACTAATCTTTTTATTACAGGACCCCTCTCTTGTATGCCAATCAAACCACTAACCGGTGGCCTTGTAGGTTGCTTGTCAAAGAATCCATTTAGCACTTTTAAAAATGATTTTTATTCTCTATTTTGTCTTTTATATATATATATATATATATATATATATAGTGGTAAAAATCATCCTTTGTATATATTTGTGTTTATGTGTGTCAACTTGTAAATAATCATCATCTCATGCTCTTCACAGATAGGTAATTAAATTTATTAATTAATCATATTGTGTGTTTTGCCTATTTGTTAATCCCTTCCCTCTAGGATAGTATGTGACATGGAATTGACACCCATACATGAGATTAACATATAGGGGTTAGTGTTGTGGATTTCATCACCATGCACTAACTGAACTTTGTGTTCTAGTGGAGTATAAAAATTAGGGAAAACTATCGTTAGGCTAAGTGGTTGACCCCATACAGGTTATCCATGAAGGGGAAGAGTTAAATATCTGAACTAGGCATTAGACAACACCCTACATGGACTTGGGCCCCAACGCACCTTTATGTATATTAGGGGCACCCCTAGAGAACCCGTTCATCCTAGCATAGGACCTTCTAACTATAATAGTTGTACCATTTTAAGAGTCGGTATTAGCTCTGAAGTAGCCATCATGTACGAGCATGGTTGAGAGGGTTTGGTCGATATCACACTAGGTCACTAGCCTACAACCTCACCTATGAAGCTATTAAATGGTACGGGCGTCAGGTTACACACCCATTAGTTTACTAATAATAGGTTGTGGCTTGCTTGTTTGGGTGTGTGTTGTGATAAACCCATGTTTTTTGTGAGTTGAGTTAGCCTTCACCCAAAAGCTATCTAAGCATATCTAGGTCCCTTGTACATATCATCTTATATATCCTTACCATATCTTTATCCCATCATCCTTTATATATATCCTAATCAACATCCCAATCATTATCCCATCATACATATTATCTTTATTTATCCTTGTCTTAGTCCTATTCCATCTCCCATCTTACCTAACCATATACACTTATCATTTATCATACCCCTATCATCTTCACCATCTTGATTCCATCCATAATCATCACCCTACATCCTAATCACATCTTGTATAATCCTAGTCTCATCACCTTGTACATAATTTATTCTCTTATACATTCTACTAGTCCCATCCCATCTTACTCACATTCACTCATCATCTTAGTTAGACCTTATCCTAAGACCACCTCACCTTGATTTGTCCAAACTTGACCTTATCTTACCCACCTTTTATTCCACCATAGTCCTAGTCATTCCCACATCATCTAGTCTCAATTTTATCTCATGATTTACATCATCCCCTTGTATATATTATCCTCTTATATCCTTATCATTATCCTCATCCCATCCCCCATCTTGTCTTCATCCAATCCTAGTCCAACCACACCCATTCATTATTGCTCTTGTCTCCCATCCCCTCCATCTTATCTTTCACATCCTTGTCATCATCCCTCAGTACCTATTGTCTTTGTATATCCTTTTCATTATCCTATCCCATCTCCCATCTTGTCTAATCCACTCATTATTTGTCATACCCCTGTCACCTATGTCTTATATTATACATCCTTATCTAATCATCCTTTGTACCTATCACCTATTACATATTTGACATCATACCATTATGCATATTAGTTTTGTATATCCTTTTACTGTCCTATCCTATCCTCCATTATCACTTTGTCCTCATCCCATCCATCCATCCTTAGTCATACCCTTATCACCTACATACCTAATCCATCTTACATAATTTTGTATCATCAATTACTCATCTTCACATAGTCACCTCATCCCTTCCTAGTCCAACTGTATCCACCCTTCATTGATCACACCCCATCACTCACATATATTGATCATCACCTTGTATATCCTTGTCATCATCCTATTGTATCCTTCTTCATTATCTTATCCCATCCCACATCTTATCTTATCTTAACTATAACCACTCATCATTGGCCACATCCCCATCACCTACATAATTTGTTTCTTTTGTACAATCCTTTTAGTCATATATCATCATAGCACCACCCATCATTAGCCATCCCCCCACCACCTAATCATATCTTGTCATCCAAATCTTGTCCTAAGTCCATACTCAATCCATTGTCATGACCTTTCCTTCATCACTCATCTAGTCTACCCTCATCCTATCTTATCCTAATTGGCTTTTTAAGACATAAATGGGTCTACACCATCTCCATCATTCCCCAATCATCCACATCCAATCATCAACTATCTATACATATCCTTATCTCACTATCCTATCTCCTTCATCACATAATCATATTCCATCCCATCTTGAGTAGCTCGATCTTAAGATTTTGAGCTAATCTTGTTATCTACATCATCTTATCATTTTGGTCTATTATCATTTAGTCAAATATCATACCTAATCAATATCATGTTAACATATTATTACTCTGTCAATTTCAATCTAGCAAACCCATCATCAATTTAATAATCCTTAGTCAAATCATCTTGCCTATTCATAACTAGCACCCATCATATCATCCTCTTCCTAGTTTGAATCTATGCATCCATCAAAATCTCTCAATCTTTTTGCTAGCTTGACTACTAGGCATTGTTTCTAGGTCATTAACACCTATTGTACTATCGATTTGACAACTGATCATAGTCATCTATCATCCCCAATCACATTTTAATCCACAATTCTAATCATCCTCTTTATCATCACTAATCATCCTCATCATCATCACCTCTGAGTTAGAACTACATTGGCTTGAGGTCTTTTCAAACTATTAGGCAACATTTGGTCAAGTTTCAATGCCCAAAGATAACTCAACCATTATCTCTATCTTCCATCGTCATCCCCCAATCTTACATCAATCAAATAGTTTGGTCAATCAATCATATTGATTCTTTCCTATCATCACCTACATCATCTCAATTGACTTAACTTTGAGCTACACCCATCCTTAATCTAATCTAATTATCATCTAATCCTTAGCTTATAACTTTCCCTTACATGATTCCTTGCTTAGGTTATGTCTAAAAGCTTTTGGCCTTCTATCCAATCATCATCATGTTACAGTTGATTCCCTCTTGGGATATGTTGACAACCATGACACCCATCATCTTTACTCCCTATGCATGTGTCCTTGTTAGGGACATCATCAATTTGTAGCTCATTTCTCAAGTTGACCTCATCTTCTTCATCCTCTATCTCGTATATAACATCCCATCTCTTTATCTATCCATCACATCCCACCCCTTGTTTCTTCTTTCGAGTGGCCATCTATCTCATTCTTTACTACATGCCCCTTGAGGGGGGCATCTTATCCACTATCATCATCTACTAAAATTCATCCATGACATGATTTTTATTTGAAATACCATTACTCCTTTCACTTTGATTCAATCGTAATGCCCTTTCAAAGAGGGTCAAAATGTATACACCTAAAATCACTTGCTTCATTATTGTCAACTAATATTCCTATTAATCGACACTAATTCTTAACCTATTTTATCCTTATAATTTATCCTAATCCCAGCTATTTATCTAATATCCCACTTCTATTATCCTACATCCACTAACCTTTTTCATCCCATCCCTTCGTTAATAATATCCTAATCTCCTATTATCCTAATCGAATCCTAGTTATCCATTATATGGGAATTTAAAATTCTCATAACCCCACCTACCCACCTACTAACCTACACCCTAGCCTTTCCTACATCCCTATGTCCATAATACTATCATAATCCCTATCTAACTCCCCCTAATCCTCCATTATCCCTAAACTAATAGAGAAGTCTCTAGAATTGGAGAAGCTCCTCCAAGTCTCTAAAAGTCTCTAAACTAGAGACTTCTAAGGAATTTAATATTCCTTGAATAATCCATAGCCATTGGATCTCCTTACCCAACTTTGAATATCAACCCTTGATATTCTCTCCAAAACATATATAATAAAGGCTCCTCCTCCATGGAAGCTAACCAAAATTTTCATAACATATTCATGCCAAAATCAATCCTCAATCAAGCATCCACCATCCATCATCTTTGATTAAGCATCTGCGTCAATCTAAGTCTAAGTTAAATTCATCACAATCCTCTTATCTTTTCTATTTTTTTTAATCATGATGTGAAGCACTTAGGATTTAGGATTTAAATGTAGTATTAAATGTTGCATTCATCTAATGTCATTTAGATTTTAATGGATTTATCATCTTACCTAGTGGTTGATATTTGAGTTTAGAATTTGCATTTTTAAATCCCTATAGAAGCTAAAATTTCATGTACACCCTTATACCTCATGAAGGCTCAAAAAAACCTCAAATAGGTCTTAACAACATACTCAGGATTCTAATCAAACCACTTCTCATCTATGATAGCTTTATAGGTTCAACTCAGCTCCTCTAGCTTGATGATCATCTCTAGTCCTTGAAACTTATGGTCAATACCTAAACCACGAATGGCATTGGTATTATAGACCAATAAACAACTCTCATGAGCCTCTGTCTACCAAGATACCTATACATACCTATACCTTCTTGTACATGTACTTTTTTATATCATATTTTGTTATCTACACTTAGCTACAACAATGTTATTATAACTCATTCATCTTTTTTATGGGTTGATTAATTGACTTGATAGCCATCCCTAATCCTATATATCCCTTAGGGAGTATTACTACTCTTTCTTATTCTTGTCAATAGTTATGCTCATTTTACTTGCATCTAAAACTATAATTTTTAGATAAACTCTCATACCTTATTTGATGACCATCTTAGCCTTTGATCTCTCTTGAGGATGCCATGCCCTCATGATTAACACCATCATTTTATAACATGATAATACATACCTTGAATCCATCATAGACCATAATTATTAGATAGTTCAATGTCAAGTAACCTCCTTGTACTTTAGCCATGCCTGCTCTCATATGATCTCATTTAGACTATTAGGCCTTCTCCAAAGGACTAGGCTCTGATACCAATTTTTGGAAGTAGATGCTGAGGAGGGGTGGATCAGTTGCTTAACAAAAATATCTATTCAATTTCATTCATCATTCCATGAATCATTCATTCACATAAAATAGCAATGCATAAACAAATAACTATGCAAGCATATCACAAGAGAACACAAGAGATATATAGGAAAACCTCTTGGGGGATAAAACCCACTAAATGATTCACATGGAATATAGTACTATAATTTCATGATCAAAATTTTATTTAATTACCAATTTGACAAGGATCTCTAAACCCTACCTAATTAAGCACCCACTCAGTTAGTCTTCTACAAGATCTATCTTGCAAGAAGGTTGCGACCCCCTAAGTAAATTAACACCAACTAAATCACCTCTAATATTTTATCACCTTATAACACCTATTTCTAACTCAACTGATGATGACCTCATTTTTTTTCACTCTTTACCCTTCAATCTCACTCAAATAGCCTCTTTAGGCCTTCTAACTCATCATGCCTCTTCTAGGCTCATTAGGTCCATTAGCCTAGTCATCTACCTAAAAAATATATGTTAGATAAACATGTTTGATCCTCTTATCCATATTATTGTCCTTAATGACTTTATTTTTCTCCTTCAATGAGCCTTTTTCTTCACTTAAGTCCATTCTTCTCTAACTCACTTAATTAGGCCAATTAGGCCTTGCATTTATACTCAACTCTTGATCTCACCCATCTTGTTCAGCCAAGATCCTTAACATACTTTAATTACCTTTTAAATATATCATTACACATTTTACACATGATATTAAATAACTAATTAAGTTGGTCATAACTCATAGAGGCTGAAAACTCTATTAGGCCTAGTTGAGACCTAATGAAATTAGATCTATTTTATTCACATGTTATGACTCTGACCCTCAAGAACACTTCATGTCTTAACCAATGGATGAAAAATTCATACATGCCTCCAATATACCCATAATAATTTTACATTAGGTCCTCAACTCCATTTGGCCCATTTCATTACTTAGACCCACCAAATATAGGCCTAGTCACCTTTTAGGCCTTCTCACTACCAAAAAGTCTGCCAATCATATCTGAAGCATAAAATCAAATTTATCAAACAAACCATTAAAAATTTTGAATTAATTAATCCTACATGTCCTAAAAAACATCACCATGTCGATTTGACACACCATATAGGCCAATATCCCTCAAGAACTCTCTTGCTATGGGTTTACTCAAAATTGCTAGTGCACACTGAAACTTAGTTAGGAACATTTAGGCCAAAAAAACACTTTTACTAAAAAATCATGGAAAAAATTCATATTTACAAATACCTAATTATCTCATGGTCATTATTATAAATAATAAAATCTTTGAATCAATCTCTGTAAACTCTAAATCTTCTTTATAAGAAGCTCACTCAGAGCTACCAAATACTGCCAACACACAATAAAAAAACTTTGACTCTCCACACCTTATTGATCACTTTAAATTAATATAATTTAACTCACATGATAATTATAAATATATTAAAATTATTTTTCTTATTCAATACTATCCAAACAACTTCAAACTTACCTCTTCAAGATGATTACTCAAAACTGCCAACATGCCTGTCAACACAATCATGTAGAAGTTTGTCTTTAGCACTTGAAAGTACACTTTAATGAAATATAAAGATAATTAATAAATTTTTTTAGTCTTATATATAATTAAAAAATTAATACATTTCAAACTCTAGAGACAATCATTGGTCTTACAAACCACTCTCTTAAGTTACTCTCTTACTGTCTTAACATACACAGACAAACCATCTTGAGAGCACTATTTACACCATTTGTAACAAATTACAAAGAATATAATAAACATGTAAAATAGGTATATTTATTTATAAATGACATAAATCAAATATATTTATCCCTAATCATTTGAAACTAGTCCCTAAACACTTTTTCACTCTTGCCTAGTTTTTCTCATTGTTTTCACTCTTTGCCAGTTTAGTGATAGGTCAACTTAGGTGACCAAATTGATTGACACAGAGGATATAAATAAACCAAAAAAAACCATGGACATATATAAAAGGTATTTACCTTCAACCTCCATCCAATCGATTGCATTAACTTCGTCAACCATGCCTATAACATCAAATTCTTCAAAAACAAGCAATTTTATGTAGGTTTTGTGTTATGAATATAGAATGTAGAGAAATAATAATAAAATAAAGATAGAATTAAAATTAAGAAAATAAAATAGAATAGATACATATATTTAACATGGTTAACCCAATATGGGTTACGTCCACACAGAAATTGCCAGTCCTTGTTATTCAGTCCAACAAATGAAGAGAAAAACCTGCAATACATCCATTGAAATATCCTATTCACTCACACTATTACACCTGATAAAAATTCCCTAATATCAAAAGAGGGTTAAAAACTAGGTAAAAAATTCACTAACTTAATTTTTATCATTATATCTAAAAACTAATGGTAAACGGTCCAGATTAACTATGAAATTACAATATTTTATAATGCATTTTTCATAAAATTTTGCTTCAAGGGCACTCCCCTCAAACCCCCACCTAGGGGGAATCCAAAATAGGTTTCTACCCCCATGTACCCCCATGAAAACCCTAGTGGGGGGTGTTACCCCCCCCCCCCACACTCCCCTTGTTGGGAACTAGGCATTAAAATAAGATCAGGGTCCATCTAATATTTTGCTCTCTAACCTAGCACACCACTACCACTTAAAGGTGACTGAAGGAGTCATTTACAACATCCAAACATCAAAATTGATCAATGAAACCATTTTTGGCACTTTAAAACAAGTTTTCTCTAATTGGGTCACTACAAGGGTTTTGAGAGGGTTTTAGACTAGTTAATCTCCATAACGATTGTTCAAATAAATTTGCCCCTAAAATGCCAAAATAATTCTTAGAGATGTAAGCCACCCTTACCCATCTATCCCAAAAGTCTCAAGACACCATGAAAATTTTACATGTGCCAATGAGCATCTAAACTTTCTTCTCGGGTTCTCATATTTTCATTTTGCATACACATGAGACCTTCAAACACCTTTTTGAGCTTTATCCCATAATCCATGACCTTAAACTTGGTACACATGTTTGAAAAAACCTATCAGAGCTTTATCTATGATCACATGCACTTAAACACCTTGAAAACTCACCTTAAACCCTCATTATACCACACTAGGTCTTTATGCATGCTAGGCTTTAAACTACCAGTTGCATGTTGACCCTTAAACACACTTTGGAACCTCTTATATGTTCTCAAAAAGTCATACACATGTCATATACCTTCATACCATGATCAAAAAATCAATCTTACCTTGGAATCTAATCCTCATCCTCCACTTGGCCTCACTAGGTGTCTTGGCACACTAGGCCTTCAACTACAAATCACATTAGGTTTGGAGTATGACCCTCTCACTAGTATAGATGGTCTTAACACCTCATATACACTCGTATACAACCTTTCATTTCCTCACACACTTATTATCACCCTTCATAAACCTTGGCAACATCTCATAGCACTTCATTGGGTTAGGCATAGTCTAGAGCAAGGTCTAGTTTTAGACCTTCAATAAAGACTTTCCCTCTCAGGCTCACATAAGCACTCTCCTGAGTGCATCAATACCTCATATCCATGCTCAAGTAACTTCATATATCTTATTATATTTATCTACCTCCATCTCATCATTGTCATGCCTCTACACACTATATCCATGCTTAAGAACTAGTCCATCAAGCAGATCTACTAAGAACCATACAAATCTCATCTTTTGGATCCTTCTAGACATCAATGATACTAAACTTGACATCAATGACAACATTTCAACATTTTTTTGGTTAGCTTTTTTCCCTTGTTAAAGACACATTGGTTATTGGTGGAATGGATTTTTTCTCAATGTTTTTTATTAGTTCTGGTGGGTTTGTTGACCTTTTGTTATTCTCCGGTGTAGAGATAACTATGACACTTTTGTGTTGTGGGTAGATGCAAGATAATAGGGGACAAAATGGGGGTATAAAGTAACATTTTTTTTTAGAAATAACAATAGTTGAACTTAGAGAGAATATTAGAGACACTTCAAAAAGGAATTTGACAATGACATAAAAACATGAATTGTGGCATTTTGAATTTAGTTTCTAAGTATATAATTGTGTTTAATACCCAAATGATAAAATTATGTGAAATATATGCATTTATGATAATAGGTTGGTCATTTTTTTGAAAAGATAAGGAAATTGCATGTGTACAAACACATTTTTTTTGAGTAAACGATTGAATTTTTGTATGAAACTTCATATATAGATAGGTAAAATGTCGAAGATTGTTGAAAATATTTTTGATTATTTTTTAATTATATATATAATTTTTAAATAATTTTACAAGTCAAGATAGAAAATTAAAACTGCAAGTGTACAAACATAAAATTTTGACCTTAACTTCATATATATATATATATATATATATATATATATATATATATATATATATATATATATATATATATATATAAAGCATAGTTAATAATGTATAGATTGTTGAGATATAAATTTTATAAACTTTTGATTAATATTCAAAAAGTTATAAGGAAATTTGTGATGATATGCATATAGTCCATAATGAGGTATGTTATGTATAAATTAAGTAATAATTATAAATAATATTCTAACATTAAAAAAATTATATATTCTAAAACTAGACTTTCTCCTCTATAAATTCATTTAATTTTTTTTAAATAATAAAAGTTGTCTGATCAGATGTGTCGAAAAAGATGAAAAAGACTCTTAAATTTTCTAGAAACTAAGTGGGCTACTCCATGACCAATTTCAAGCTAGGTTCGGACCTCTTTAAGCCTATACCCAAGGCAAATTTGGAGGGAAAATGCTAAAAAATATTGAAATGTTTAAAGGGTGTATGCCCTTTACAAAGGGCATGCAAACTTTGCATAGGGAGTACACACTTTTCAAAGGGCATATGCCCTTTTGAAAGACATTTTTTTTTGTTTGTTTACAATTAGAGGTATTTGTTTTACAAGACTTTTTTTTTTTGTGTTTTGCAAGTAGAGGTATTTTTTTGTAAGCATATATTTAGTAAAATAAATGGAAAGTATAAATTTACATTTAATTTTATATTACATTTTATATTCTTATACTTTAAATTTATTTTACTAAATATAAAAAATTAGGGCCACTCAATATCATCTGAAATTGATTACAGAGCTATAGGAGTTACCATTTAGAAGTTAGTTTTTCAAATTCAATTGCAATAAATACTTATTTTTAAGAATTTCAAGATCAGAAGATAGAATGAGAAATGAGGTTAAAAATCATGTTACGTATGTAATAGATATATACCATTGATCATGACCCATATTTTAACTAATTGAGTATGCCCTATCTACTTTACCTACTTGAGTATGCCCTACCCAATTGAATACTCGAGATTGAAGGTGGATTCTTAACTAATTTTTGGGTTTTTTAATCAATGGATCTATCAATATGCATAAATCACTACCCTATATCATGTAAATTTTACCATACCTATAGTCATGATACATTCATTCATACATGACATCTATCACATACCTATTTCATATATGTATGCATTCACTCATATATGACATCTACCTATAATCATGATACAATAACTTATAATAGACATGAATGTAGTTAATCACCCTAATAGACTCCATTAAAAATAGAAAAAATCAAAACAAAATTCAAATTCATTCTAAAAATAAACCATTCACTCTAAAACAAATGTCAAATAGATGGTCAATCCATGCATTCTTCAATTCCAATCTCATGTATTATTCCAAATTCACATATAATAAAGTCATATTCTAGCACTCCAAATTCACATAGGACACTCCCTTATTGACCCTCATCATCCCTAATCACTCCCTCATCAACCCTCATATTAACTTATCATCCCTATTCATTCCCTCACTCATTCTCATTGTCCCTCATTATCCTTAATCACTCCCTCATTGGCTATCATCATCCTTCAGTGTTGCTAATCAGTCCCTCATTAACCCTCATCATACCTAGTCACTCCCTCATCATCCCTCATTATCATTGATCATCCCTAAACACTCCCTCATCAAAATTCAACCCTAATCATACCTAATCACTCTCTCATCATCTTGAGCATCATCCCTAGTCACACTCTCATCATCCCTAGTCACACTCTCATCATCCCTCATCCTCCCTAATAACTCCCTCATTAACCATAATCATTTCTTATCTCTAATAAATCCTTCATTATCTTTCATTGGACCCCTCATCATCCCTAATCATTCCCTCATCAACCCTCATCATCATTAATCATCCCTTATCACCCCTTCCTCATTTGTCCTCATCCCTCCTTTTCCCTAACCATTTCCTTATTATCCCTCATCATACCTAATCACTCTATCATTATCCCTAGTCACTCCCTCATCTAGTAGAGTGTGTTCCAATCTAGTAGTCAATATAAATTTGTTTCAAATTGAGTAATATAATTTTTAGATGAATCTTGAATGGCTTTTCAATTTCTTTTGTTTTCATTGGAGTATATTAGGGTGATTATTCTCATTCATGTCTAGTAGATTAGATAGGGCCATGATGGATTACTCTAGGGAGATTGTTAAATGATTTACATGGTGGAAATAATATAATATCTTCTTTGAAATTTCATGGAAAAAAAATTTTGAATGATGAGGGATGATGAAAAAATGATGAAAGATCAAAAATTACCTCTTTACACTTATTTCATATGAGGTGAAATCCTTCTTCTAGACACAATTATTTCCAAATCATTGAGCAAAAGGGCCAAATAATTTTAGATCTTCTCATGTTTGTGAGTTATTATTAAAGGATGATTTGGGTCATGAGTATAAATTATTAACATTTGTGCCACTGACTTTGTTATGGCATGTTTTCTCCTTGCATTGAAATCTTTGTGCTTATGTAGGAATTATGATAGGAAAGTGCAGAGGGGGTTGAGATGAACAACCAATGCTTACATCATTCTCTTGTAGTGTGGTCTCCAAAATGTATGTTTAGTTTTTATCATTTAGGTTTCATTTTTATGGTTTCAAGTTAAGGGTTTAGGGTTCAAAGTTTATAGTTCAGTGTTTGGAGTTGATTGTTTGGGTTTTGGCATTTAGGTTTTAAGGTTTAGGGTTTATCTAATTTTAGGATTTAGGGTTTATGATTTAGGGTTTGAGGTGTTATGATTCTATGTTTGTGGTTTATGGTTTAAATTTTAAGGTTTAGGGTTTAGTGATTAGGGGTTTAGGAGTAGGGTTTAGTGTTAAGAGTTTAGGGGTCAAGGTTTAGGGTTTAGGGTTTGGGGTTCAATGTTTAGGGTTTAAGGTTCATGATTTTGAACTTTGTGTTTAAGGTTTAGTGTTTAATATTAAGGGTATAGGGTTAATGTTTTATGGTTTAGTGTTTAGGATTTAGGATTTTAGGCTTATGGTTTGGGATTCAGGGTTAAGGGCTTAAATTTTAGGTTTTAGGGCTTAGGGTATAGGGTATAAAGTCTAGGGTTTAAGGTTTTAAGGTCTTATGTTTAGGGGTCTAGGTATTATTATTTTGGGTTTAGGGATAATGCATTAGGGTTAAGTGTTCAAGGTTTATGGTGTTTAGGGTTTAGGTTTAGGTTTCAAAATCTAAGGTTTATAGTGTTTAGGGTTTGGAGTTTGGGTTTTATGGTTAATGGTTTAGGTATAAATGGAGTGTACTAGGGTGATTAGCTACATTTATGTCTGGTATGAGTGATTGTATCATGAATACAAGAATATGTCATGTATGACTAACAACATACCTACATATAGTACTAGGTATGGGGTAGATGTGATGTTTGAATGATTGTATCATTATTATATGTATGCTATAGGTTGAATGCTAAAGGATAGCCATTTATGCATATTGATAGACCCATTGATTAAAAAACCCATAAATTATTATGAATTCATTTTTAATCCACCTTCAATACTTTTATACAAATGTCCCTAGTCACTCCTTTATCTATATAGGTTAGAATGACCCCTATCCTTTCAAGATATGGCTTAGCCAATGCTCCCTCTCCTTTTTCTATATAGGTGATAACTCAAGATTATGGTTTATGGATAGAGGTTTAGGATTTATATTTAGGGTATAAGGTTTATGGTTGATGGTTCAATATTCATAGCTTAGGGTTTAGTTTATAGGGATTAGGGTTTAGGGTTCAAGTTTTAGTGTTATGGCTTAAGGATTAAGATTTAGGGCTTATAATTTATATTTCATGCTTAAAGGTTTAGGATTTATGGTTTATGGCTCAAGGTACCAAGAGTTTAGATTTTAGTGTTTGGGGCTTGGTATTTAGGGTTAGGGTTTTGGGTTTATGGTTTATGGTTTCACACTTAGGGTTTTGGGTTTAGGGTGTAAGGTTTAGGGTTTTGGTCTTGGGGGTTTGGTCGAGGGTTTAGGGTTTGTAACTTAGTGTTTAGTATTTAGGTTTTGGGATTTAGTATTTATGGATTAGGGCTTAGGGTTTATGATTTGGGGTTTAGTGTTTATGGTTTAGATTTTATGGTTTGGGGTTTGGGGTTTTAGGTTTAGGGTTTAAGGTTAAGGGTTTAGGTTTTAGGGATTTAGGTTTTGTGTTTAAGGTTTTGGGTCTTGGGTATTCAATTTGGGTTTAAAAATTTTGGTTTAAGATTCAATGTTGAAGGTTTAAGACTTATGTTTTTTGGTTGTAGGCTTGGGGTTTAGGGTTAAGGGATTAAATTTACATTTTAGGGTTTAGTATTTAGAATTTCAGGTTTATGGTTTGGGGTTCAGGATTAAGGGATTACATTTAGGTTTTAGGGTTTAGGGTCTAGGGTATAAAGTATAGGGTTTAATGTTTTATGTTTATATGTTTAGGGTTTATGGATTGTTATTGTTGGTTTAGGGCTAAGGTATTAGGGTTAAGGGTTCAAGGTTTAGGGCTTAGGGTCTAGGGTTTAGGTATATTATTTAGTGTTCATGGTTCAGGGTTTATGGCTTAGGGTTTGTGGTTTAGGGTTTAGGTTTCAATATTTAGGGTTTAAGGTTTAGTGTTTAGGGTTAGGGGTTTGGGGTTAATGGTTTAGGTGGAAATGGAGTGCACTATGGTTATTAGCTACATTCATGTCCAATATGAGTGGCCATATCATGACCACATAAAGATGTCATATATGAGTGACCGAATACCTACATGTAATACCATGTATGTGGTAGATGTAATGTATGAATGACTGTATCATTACTATATATATTTTATATGTTGCATGTTTTAGGCTACTCATTTATGCATATTGATATACCCATTAATTAAAGTTCATTTTCTATGTTGAGAACAAGGTTGTTAAGAAGATTCCAAGGCAAAGATAGCAAACTCCAAGTATATTACATCTCCAACTTTGTTGATTGAGTATAAACCTCTTATGAAGGTTCAATGTTATTATGAAAACACTATAGAATACTTACAAGTAGATTCAAATCATTTGACAGTTAAGCCAAGTCAATATCCTTCCAAGTAAGCAGATTAGGCCATCTGGACCTAAAGAGTAGAGTTTCTATTGAATTATAATTCTTAAGAAAGCAATAAAGGAAATTGGTTTCATATCCTCAGATATAGTATCCAAAAATCTTAATAAATATTTATAATAATCCTTTGATGAGCTTAGATTAATAACACCTTTTCAAGACCAAACATGCCTATACACAATATTGTAGCAGTGCTTAGGACTTAGTCAAGTTTTTGGGCACTTTAGTGATCTAATTAGTATCTTGAGTTTGTGTAAATACAACTATGAGTCTTGTATCATTGTCTTTATATTATCATTGAGATTTTGAATTGAATAAGTCCAAAAAACAAGGTAGTTGTAGACCTCTTTGTATCAAGTCCTTAAGAGGTAGAATTTGGCCTAATAGGCCTATAAAGGATAGAGTTGTTGTCATCTAAGTTTTGAGTTAAATTTCTTCATGCACTAATAAGCTTGAGTCAAATAATTGGTGAAACGCTCATAGTATTATTCAAAGAAGTGAGGATTTACAATTGAGTGCTTTAGGAGTCAAAGAAAGGTTTTGCTTGAAGGTAGAATACTATCTTGGGACTGAGTACCCTATTTTAAGTCATTGAAAGTGTCTTTTGATTTGAGTACAAAGGCTAAGAATTCAAGAGATAATACTAAAGAATAAGGTCATTAGTCTTTCAATACCAATACTTAGAAGACCTTTTATGATAGACCAAGAGATAATTTATGGTTAGGAAGAGACCTAATTGCAAGCAAGTTTCTAGAGGACCTTGAAGTAGACCAGGTTGAGTAAGTGGAGAAATTAATTTGACACCATTAGGGAATAGTAAACATCAAGATATGGTTTGTGTATTTAGGCAAGGCATACTCCTTGAGATCAAGCCATGGCTCAGTTATTTAATTAGGTAGAGCATACTCAAGTAGATAAAGTAGATAGGAAATACTTAAGTAGATAGAACAGACATGTAATCCTTAATGATATAGATCTATTACATACGTATTTCTCATTCTATCTTTCGATCCTAAAATTTTGAAAACTAAATATTGACTAGAATTTTAAAAACTAACTTCTAAATGGTAACTCCTACAGATCTATAATCAGTTTGAGAAGATGTTGAAGGGCCCTAATTTATTATATTTAGTAAAATAAATTTAAAGTATAAGTTTACATTTATTTTACTAAATTAATGCTTGTAAAAGAAATACCTTTGTTTGCAAAACATAAAAAATAAATCCACGTCTTGCAAAATAAATACCTCTAGTTGCAAACACACACACACACACACACACACCTCTTTCAAAAGGGCCTATGCCCTTTACAAAGGGCATGTGTCCTTTACAGTCCAAAGGGCATACATCCTTTTCAAAGTGCGTACACCCTTTAGACTACAAAGGGCATATGCCCTTTAGGGTTGGGACCAACCCTTTGCTAATTCTATATTGTTTTTTTTTTTAAAAGGGCGTACACCCTTTACATAAAATGGATTTTATTTTTCATTTTATCATGTTGTTTATCCCCCAACTTTATGCATCTACCCTTGTTTTTTTTCCTTCCTCTTTGGGGGCTTTACCCTATGGTTGGGATTCCTTATTAGGTAGTACAATGTTAGTTCGGTTATTTGTTTTATTTTTTTGAGGTTTTGACTTTTAGGAATGCCCCCCCAATTTGTGCTCAAAACTGGTTCATAACTCTGATCAAAAGTGTTTACCCTCAATAAAAAAATATTGTAATATATAAATATATTATGATATGATATATTAATATATTATATATTATTATATATTTTTATATAATATATAATAATAAATAATATTACATTATTATTAATATATTATTATATTAATTTAATAATATATTATATTATATTCAATATAATATATTATATTATTGGTCTGAAAGAGGTTCCTTGTTTTCCTAATTTAAGATTTGATGTACATGTTTACTTTACGTTGAAGGATCTTGTTGAAACCCTTGATTTCTTACCAATTCTAGTCATAGAATTCAACATGCTTCACTCAATGCATGGATTTGAAAGGGGGCAAACTATGAACTCTCCTCTAGGTAGATGTTGATTGTGGATAAGTCACTTCCAATCGAGACAACTCTTATAGAAACCTTATCAGTGAATAAGTTAATTCTGTAGCCATATGTAATCAAAAAGTTTTGACTTTCAAGGTTCAAATCCATTTTGGGTCTAAAAACAGTTCCAGGGAGAACTAATGCTGAAGAAAAAATAACCAAGGAAAAGATGATGATGATGATGATGATGATGATGATGATAATAATAATAATAATAATAATAATAATAATAATAATAATAATAATAATAATAATGAGCCTTTGGATTTAGAGATTTGTATTAAGCCAAAACAACAATAATAGATGTAGGATGACTCCATGGCATTTAATTGTTCATACATGGTTAATTTAGTGGAAGTTGAAGTCTCTGCCACTTAGGGAATTGAATCTAGCGTGCACATCCCTTTCTTCCTACGATTCTTCAAGCTTAAAACTGGATCCACAAAACCCCCCTTGCCTTCTGAAGTAGGCTAATTAAAAAACCAACATTGTCTATCGAATACACTGTACATCGAAATATACAAAAACAAATCTTTACTTAATACTCTACAATAAAAATAATAAACAACAAACATATTACAAATTTTATGTATAATTCTATATATATATATAAAATAAATTTTTAAAAAATTATATAATAAAATTTTTAATCCCTGTTCCGATCACATCTTATTATCTATCATTAATATGAAAACATAATCCCAAAATATGATTAAAAAAATTAATTAATAACTGTTTATCTCAAAATGTTTCTCAAGTAAAAATTAACAACATACACATTAAAATATGAAACGCCAAAAAACATACGGGCTATTAAATCTCTTTGGGCGACAGGTCATTGTTTTCACGTGTTATACCCATTCAAAGGTCACGAGGTGGCATGAATGTCATTCTCAAGACCACGTGGTGTATTAAATCATATATATTATTTCGTCAAAGCCATGGGAAACAATTTAGTGTCACGAATCAAAAGCAATTTTAACCTAACTTGCATGTAAATCAATGCCAACCCTCCCAACTTTCTAATGACCCTTGTTTCATCTTCAATATATATATTTCAAAGCCATGTGAAATAACATATTGAAGATGAAACAAGGGTCATTAGAAAGTTGGGAGGGTTGGCATTGATATATATATATATATATGATTTTCCTAATGTGAGTGGAGTTTGAATGTGTTTTAGGGAAGTCAAAATATAACATGTTTTAAAGTAGACCTAATAGAATTAGGTCTTCATGATATCGAAAAGTGAAATGAGGTCTAATAGAATTATGAACTACCAAAAAGGACTTAATATTAATTTGAATCATGTTTATGATATGTCTTAAGATCTATTTCATGGATGAATTAAGAGGTTAAGGGTGAGTCGTTGACCAAGAGGGATATGAGCAAAAGGCTTGTATAAATACAAGGCAATTTTAGTTTTATTTATGTATGTTTAAAGGAAGCGAATGAGAAAGAAAATTGAGGAGCAGAAGGAGGTCATGTCGACCATCATTGGGGTGTTAAGGGACTATCATGAATATTTTAAGTGGAGGTTTGAGTATGAAGATCAAGGTCATATGACCTAATTAGTCTTGAAGAGACCTAATTGAGCAAAGAGGCATAGAAAGCAGTTTGAGAGGGATAAGAGTGTGAAGAGCTAAAGAGGTGGTCATCATCAGCAAGTTAAGCAACAAGGTGTTCTAAAGGTGATCAAAGCAATCAAGTGGTTGAGTTGGTACTAAGACATTTAGGGGGTTGGTGCCTCCTTGCAAGTGGGTGCTTCCTAAATCCTAGTTAAGTAGGTGCTTAGCTAGTTGGGGTTGGTGCTCCATGTGAAATTGGTGCTTCACAAAACTTGGTTTTTGTATTATAAGACTGTAATCCATTTGAAAATATCAACGAGTTTTCTTTCCCTTGAGTGTTTCCCACATAAATGATGTTTTATTTTATGTCATGCTCGTGTATGATTGCTTATGCTTGCTATATCTATGTACTTGTATGAATGGCTCATGAATGTTAAGTTTGTATATATAATTTCGTCAAAGCCGTGTGAAACAACATATTTACCATGAGTCAAAAGCAAAAAAGTTTTTCCTTGCATGTAAAATTCTATGCCGACCGTGCCAACTTTCTGATGACCTTCGTTTCATCTTCAATATTGACTACGAAGCACACTTATAGGGTTGTGCACATGGTCAGATTTGAAGGCATCATGTCCTAATTTATTTGTATATAATTTTTTGTATATATATATATGTGTGTGTGTGTGAGAGAGAGAGAGAGAGAGAGAGAGTGAAGTGTTTATATTGGGGTGTCAGTTTTTTAGATTTGTTTTACAGTTTCAAAAATTTATATCAGGGTTTGGATACATCTGGATTTGCGATATTCATAGTTTACATGTAATGGATGCTTAAACATCTTCAATGTATGGGGATGGACATGGGAGAGCTGGTATGGGTTGGATAGAAATGTCGACACCACTGCCTCTCTACATCTATATCTATGCAGCATGCCAAATACACATATGGTTTGTAAGATGTTATGTAGTTGTTATTCTTCTAATAGCGCAAGATTTTGGACAGATACTCCCTCGACCAGCGTAGCCACTGCACATTCCCTGTGATCTCGATCAGACCTAGCAGATCAGCATAACGGTAAACACACAAAGAACATAATGCTTGCAGAATAGATAAATGGAAAGTAAATGTAACGATAGATTTATTTTCTTACCGCTTGATGTTGGTAAGATGGCGAGGTCCTAAAGGCTTGAATATTTCATGTTCTCTCGCTATTTCTTCTTTTTTGTGGCTTCTGTGCATTCAAGTTGGTTTTGAATATGAATGAGAGAAAGAAGGTTCTTCTTCATTCCCAAATATCTTTGGAATATTTTTTATATTAAATACTGAAATTATATTTATATACATAGAGATAAATTATTAGATTGTTAGTTTCCACTCGTTTCAGTAATGAATTTGGAAATCCTTCATTTTCATTTATAAAGGCTTACCTTCTTAATTATGTCAATTTTCTTCCAATCTTCATCATCTTCTTTTTTATAATTTCTCCTTTTCCTCTTCTTAAAAAAATGTTTCACAAAGATGGTGAAATTACAATGTAAATAGATTTACGATTTGAATCCTTTTAGTAAAAAAAAACTAGAACCAAGTGATCACTATCTACACTCTATTCTATAAAAATTTAAAAACATTTTCTAGTTTAATGGTTCTATGAATATTTAATTTTTATTTGATGTAAGGGTATTTGAACAATTGATCAGAAGATTCAAGCCAACTTAAGAGATTATCATGATTTCAATAAGCTCCTGGAAAAGAGAGGAAGATTTCAATCACTAAGGCTCTTGGATAAAAATTAGTCCAACCACCTAGTTTAACATTTTAAGACTAAAAGAACCAAAATAGTTTGTAAAATAAATAACTACAAGAATAATTAAATAAGAATCCAATAAGAGCCATCTAACTAAAGCTTCAAAACAATAAATGAAATCATGGAGATCTCTAGTAATAAACTCAACTCCTCATTCCCATGGCTAAGAGACCATGTGATACAAATTCATTCATATAATTATTTACTTCCCAATATTCCACTTGCTTGCTTATATAACCAAAAGTAAACCCTTTGTCTTCGTACCTAACTATTTGGCTTTGAGATGACTTTTCATCTTCCTTTTATCTTTACATTACACATGATTTTTCTCATTTTTCACAAACTACATAATACAAATTTATATTGAAATTTAGGGAGATTATGCACATGCTAATAAAGATAGAAATTTCTTTCTCTCGTGATGAAATTTTTACTTAATGCAGGATCACATTAATCAGTGGTTATGAAACTGTCGTAGTGGTTACATAACTACCACTCTATAAAAAGTGACAGTTTTGACTGTAGTAGTTTAAAAAGTCCAATTATGGTCCATAATATTTTGAGAGCTCATTTTGATAATTTTCCAAGGTTTGAGGGATACCAAGAGTCACTTCATAAAGTACAAAAGGAGGAGAATGATTCAAATAAGGTAGGTTGTCCAGTGAGAAAAGAACTGTGAGGAAGAGTGTGGGTGCTTGTTGAGATAACACAAAGGAACAAAGATCAACATTCAATCCATTAGGGACTTCTATGTGTATTCTTCATCTTATTTTAATTAAAGAGAGGAGAAAGAGTGTGTAGTGTGTATATCTATCTAATTCATCAAGAAAGCTAAAGAAAGATAGTGTTTTGTCTCCAATATCATTGTTTGGGGGTGTGGATGTCATGTATGTTGTGTGTGTGTGAAGTGGTAAGATGCACATAAAAGATTGTCCTTAACTATTCACCCTATCCTTGACTGCATCAATTGGTATCAAAGAAAGGTAATAACTTTGGGATGAGTGAGGGAATGTTTGTCATACATCAATAAAATAATAGGTAGATGACATGAGTGTAATAGAAAGTGAGTGTTCTCATTCTTGTGTAGATGGGTAGAGAACTAGGGGTACATCCTTTATTAGAAAAATAGTCGGTAGAGGGTGTATAGAGGTATTCTCCATGTTGTCTAGGTGGGTAAAGGACAAAGATTTGAGAGAAAATTATAGAGAGGTGTATGACCAACACAGGATTGCAATAGTGTGATCAAGGTGTGAGGAAGATGGATGAAAGGTATACAACCATAACAATTGTAGAGTACTATGTGGGAAAATAGTTGCCTTGTGAGAAATTCATGACTACCTTGAGAGGTAGAGAGAGTGAAGAAAAAGAGAGAGAACATGGAGGGAAGGTGCAAATAATTGTGATGGGGAAATAATGGGGATTTATGAAGCTCATAAGTTTGGATTGGATTAAACTTCTTTGGATAAGATGAAAAATGCCACCCATGTGACATGTAATAAAGAAGTGAGATACGGATGGTGGATGTTCTTCTATGAGGTTCAAGGGAAAGAGTAATAGTTTTTCATATGTGAGAGAAACCCACAAAATATTTAGAGAATAAGATGATGATCAATTGATGGTGTTATCAACCCAAACTAATGTAGAAGAAGATGAGGTTGGAAAAGGTGATGAAGAAGATGAAGAGAGGTTGGAAAGGGTAACATTATGAAAAGAGATGGGTGAAAACTTTTAAGTCATATCAAAGATAAAAAAGGTGGGGGGGCAGGGGGGAGGGGGGGAAGAAGGTGTTGATATTTGGGAGGGAGGTCAACCCAATGCTAATAGGAGCTAGGATGAGATAATGTGGAACATGTTTGATGGTAGAGCACAATTTACAATCCATCAAAATGGCTAAAAAATATGATGCTACATAATAATGTCGATGGGCATGCTATGGATTTATCTGTAGAGTTAAAATATTGATTTTACCACATGGCCCAAATTTATGAGCACTATGCTAAAAAAATTGCTTGGGTGTTTGATGTAGGAGCATCCAAGAAATGGAGTAATCTTGAATCACCCAAAATATCTACAGTGTTTGTGTGAATCTAAAGATAACCTATGAGGGTTTTTAGGACTACAATAGGCTTCTAGAAGAGATAAACAATGGTTTTGGTCACTAAGACATAGAGTTATTTGTCTTGTGATGAAATCACTAGTTAACATAGGTTTGTTTTAACCAACGGTTATGTAACCTCTACTCAATAGACAATAACGATTTCACCTACATCAGTTTTATAAGCCTAGTAATGATTCATAATATTTTGAGAGCTCATTCTAAACATTTTCCAAGACCCTAATGGATTCTAGGAGTCACTTCATGAAGAACAAAAGAAGGATAAGGATACATAGAAGGTATACTAGAGTAAGAAAATACTTAAAGAGTGTGGGTACTTGTTAAGATAGCACAAATGAGTAGAGACCAGTGTTCAGTCCATTAGGGGTTATTATGTGTATACTTCCTCTTATTGTATGCATAGGGAGGACAATGATTGATTTTGTAGTTTTTATATATCTTTGTAATTATTCAAGCAAGCTTAATAAAGACATTATTTTGTTTCCAGTCTCACTATTGGGTGTGTGGATGTCAAGTGTGTTGTGTGTGTGAAGGTGGTAGGTTGAAAGGAAAAGGTTAGCCTTAAATGGACCCCTATATTTCACTACATCATTATGTTGATAAAATTTTGATGATAAATTATAGGAATGGCTTAATTTTTAATCAAATCTTAAGATCTCAATAAAAATATCACACAAATTATCATATAAACAAAAAATCCTTAAGGTTATGGGGAAAACTTTATTTTTCTAGTTAAATAAGGGAATCTAATATTTTATGGGAAAATATTTCATTTTATCTATGTAATTGTTTATTTTAAAATCCATGATAGAAATCTCACAATAAAAATAGAAGAATGGGCCCCTTCTATGAGAGCACATTTTTATCTTCTAATTTTGTATGCACCTAAGAGATATTATTTAGGCATTTACTTTCATCAGTGTTGGTGAAAAATAAGTAGGAGTTAATGTTCACTAAAATGTTCATGTCAAATTCTATTTGTTAGTTGGAATAACAATAATCCTTTGTGGGTCAAAAGGGCAAAGTTAAAATTTTAGAAAAAGCTTTTAACTTAGATTTTTTTATACCAACCCCTCTCACACATCTGCAACGTACATGGCTAGATGACCCATCCTCCATAGATGCAGTGATACAACTATGTGGACTACCAAATCTGCCATGCACATATGTTCATGCATCCTAAAGGGATGCAATAGATGATCCCACCATCCTTTATAGATGCGGGATGCCAAGGCAGTCACACATACTAGAAGGATGTGGTCAATAACCCTATTGTCCTCATTTAACACACATGCACATCTAAGCATGGCATGTTCCCCTCCCCCCCACGACATTTTCAAAAGGATCTATTTATTTCCCCAACCCCTCTCATTCAGTCATTTCAACTTTGAGGAATGTGATTTTGCTTTGCCCCCTACCTCCTCTACAGTGAAGCTTTACTAATTTTTTCTTAGAAACCCTACAAACACTATCATCCCTTCATTGCTATTAGACCCTCCTCTAAAACCTTATTTTGAGAGTTATTCCCTACATTCCCAAGGTGCTATATGTCCACTACTTTGAATTTATTCCAATCGATTAAACATTTCTTACCTCCAGATCTACTGGATATTATTTCCCTTATTTTCCAGATAGCATTTACAAACCTAGAAGCTAGAAAGATGAAGTACAAGTACATGGGATATGAACCACTACTAGTTTTAGTCTATGATATCCTAAGAATATTTGATTCTCAAATTAGGTACATAGATATGGAGAACTTTCATAAGATATTAAATTTCAAAATCCTGACATTGCTAATTGAACATCACACATAAAGAGACCATAATCATCTACTTTCCCCAATTTAGTGCAATGTTCAAACCTGGTATTTTCTTATGCAAAATACTACAATCCCAAAATAAGAGAAATCAAGTCAAAATCAAGACACCTCTGGAAACAATGGATGGGGTTGTAATAAGCATGACAATGAAGATCCCCCTTCATGATAAGTTATTCAATATCAGTATCAAGCATGGAGAGACACATTGGGATAAGGATCCCACTAAATACTTAACAAATATAAATAACTCCTAGTTGAATCAAAAGAGAGAGAGGTCTTATAAGGTCTTTATACCTTATTCATAGTAGATTTCAAAGAAGAAATCTCAGATATGGTTACCCTATTCAACCAGGTAGTATGAAATGAAGAAACTAGGTGCTTCCACCATTGGATGTTTCTCCTCGTGCAATTCATTTGCCATGAAAATTAATTCATATATTGGGGTGAACTAATAAATGATTCCTTGCATGATCAATTACTAAATGAAAAGACCTTGAGGTAGTTTTTCATGACATCCTATCTGGTATATTCATTAACCTCCCTAATGTTATACCCATGGCTTTCCAAACACAGGTCTATCACACAGGTAACACATGTATTTGAGTGTTTCCCTCAGCTCACATTACAACAAAACAAAAAACACTACATCAAAGTCAATGTTACATTCACAATGAGAGTACTGCAATCACTGAAATAATATTGGGGAATGAGGATTTCAACTGAAGAAATGAAATTGGGAAAAATATATGGTAGCTATTACATCTAATTATAAAAGTTCACATATATTCAGGTTGTATATTGTGAAGGAAATCCATTAAGAATTCTAAGGCTAGAAAGTAGTAATATCATATTCATAGAGCTATGTCAACAATTATTAGTTGTTCACAAATGTTGTAAATAAAACCATGTATTAGGAGTTTAATTTCCCATTGCATCAGGCCATTTAATTTGCAAAACAAGGGTCAATTCACATGACAAGAGTTTTCTATCTTTGAGTTCACTCTCCCAACCTATGCTAACAAAGAATCCATGGACACTAGAGGATATGTGAATTATAATCTTAGCATAGGACCTACTTATGAGCATAAGCCTCACCTAGAGGACTATTGCATTGATTATGTAGATGAGTTTGAAGTAGTCCAAAGATACTAGAGTCAAATGACTCTTGATTAGATAAGGGCATTCACATATGAGTGGGTACCATAAGGAATGATAGATGATAAGATGGATCTTATTGATCCAGAATACATAAATATAATTATAGTTTCACCCTTGCCAACTATTAATTGGTCGATAAGAGAACTAGTTGAACTATAATGGAGGACACACAGAGTGTGGACTCCCACAAAGAAATGAATGGATAATAAATTATACATAGTAACCATAGGAAGTTATAAGAGGAAAGGATATAACTCCTTTGAAGTAGGATCCTCCATCCACTTCTAAAATAAGTAGTTCCATTTTAGTGATTGATACATCCAACTCTTCTAGTTTTGATGATAGTGTAGATGAAGACCTTGATCCCAGAAGATAGTTAGGAAGGCAATGTGCATAAATTCCTATAGTGTTAAAAAATAAGTGAGAAAAGAAATATGTAAATCCATGGTATTTAAATGAATCCCTTAGTGATCCTAACTTGCTCATCTTGAATACCACACAAGAATACTTGCCTCATCCCAAGGAGTAACACAACAAAAAAGAGCCGAAGAAGAGAAACCATATTCTTGATTTGTATCTCCACATATAACTCCTCCTCATCCAAATAAGCCCACTCGCTCTTTGTTTGATGCCCAAATGGTCACCTTCACTGACCTTTAATGTTAATGGTTACAACCAATGTTGTATAAAATGAAAATAATAGTTGAAGCATAAATGCCAAACTTTGATGTGGTAGATGACCTCCTAAAGACCCCTACATCAAAGAAAGCAAATGCCATCTCTAGATTGGTATATGATTCTTTGGGTGCATATTTCATGGATATTTATAAACCTAATGTTTAAAAAGACATATAATAAATGAGAGTGGGTGATTATACTCTCAAAATGATAGCAATTGGAGAAGAAAGATAGGAAAGTTGACAATCTCTAAAAAACCATTGAATGAATAATTAAGAGGTTAGAATAGGACACATCGACTCAAAAATAACTCAAAGGATAAATCAAATAATTGGCAATCTATGTCAATTATCTACTAGACCCCATTAAAACCCTTATTGTTCTACAGGTTAACACTCTAACATAATTTCCAAGAATAAGCAAAGAGGTTATTACTACAATTAGCAAACATAATACCTATGTCAAAAATCTAAAACCATGGGTGGATGATTTTCTCATAAATGGAACGAATTATATCAAAGAAGTCATGAAAATTTATGACCTCACTGATCAAGAAGTGCAAGACATCCATATACAAGTCAAATATCATGTTGTTAAGTGAAAGTGCGAGAAGAGATAATCAGGGACATAAAGTAGATTATTATAATCGAGGCTAAAGTGATGGTGGATGGAGGGATATTCAAGAAAGAATAAGAGGATACTTCCTAAAAATGGGTAGAATTAAAAAAATGGAGATTTTGACTAGAGCCATTAAGGAGCTAAAATAAAACAAATATATGGGTGAAGATAAACTCAAGTTGATCTCCAAAAATTTAGATGAAATTCATTATTGCTTATACAAAGAAGACATAACTATTACACATACGGTAGACGAATTAAAAACCCAAATTAAAAAAGTAGTCAAGGAAGATCTTCTCAATGAGGGTAAATTTAACAAATCTTCAATGATGACCCTCAATGAAATTCATATTTCACTAGAAGAGTCAAACACTCAGCTAGAAGAGTTGTCTAAAGTTACTTACACCCTGGCATTCATTTTTCAAAGATAGTTCACACATTTTCATCATGTGGTAGTTCCAAAAATCAATGAATCCATTGAAGTAGTTAAAATATTCCAAAGACTAAACGCTGAACAAGACAAAAAACAAGTCAAAAAATATTCAACTGTTGTTGATCCATCCACTACTACTTCTAGCCTATAGAAAATTCCTTAGTAAAGTCTACAATTTCTCTTTTCTATTTTTGTTTAAATTCTCCTTTTTTTAAAATTGAAAATTATAAATGATATAATATGATGAAAATTAGAATGAAAAAGGTAATTTTAGAATGTGAAGGGTCAACCCATTCCCTTTGTTACAAATACAATAAATGGCTATTGAAAAATAGGTTTTTTGATGTCCACAATTTTGAGACATGAAGAGGAAGAAGGAAACTTTGTGTTTATTCTTTGTCCAAGAACAAAGAATTAATGGAATTTTGTGTCTAGTTATTTCCTTAATGGGTATGCATTTTCTTATGTTGATAAATTTCTCATTGTTCTAACCATGAATTGGATATGATCTCCTAAAGTAAACTACTCTTTTTATTTATTTCATCATGCAAATGAATGAAATTTGTGTTTGTTCATTCACCCTTGAATCTTCACCTTCCTTCTTGTCATTTTATTTTAGTTGAATGTTATTACTGGTAAACTTTTCCATTCAACTTATAAATATTGTACATACTTTAGATTAGTTTTTATTGTTTTCAATAAAGGGAATCTCTCCTCATAATAGATGAGAGGCTTTGTCTCCTACACTATTGTGAAATATTGATTTGGAATAGAGTACCATATATTTCACCAACATTTTTTAGTGCCCAACATGGGGCATGTTCTATGTTTTCCATATAACCCATAATTTTTCAATTTAATCCATATGCATGACTATCCCTGAAAATCAAAACCCAGTTATCGAACTGAATCTGAATTGGATACAATCTACATAATTAGATATTTTTTTTGATTTACGATAGTTAGCTTGGGACAATAGGGTGAATAATTCTCAACTTTAAAGAGATAAAATTGTGCTAGATAAATAATAATAACATGCTAATTTTGTTTATATGGTCATCACACTTGTTGCAAGAAGAACAGTGATTAGATTTCCTTGAAACTTTTCAGTATCATGATTGATATAAGGTACATGAGATCTATAAATAAGGGAATTTATGATGCATTCTTTGATTTTCAAGAATATTACAATTTCATGATTTCACTAGAATAAATAAATGAAGTATATCCTTTGATTAAAACTTTATCACTACCAGTTATATGCATACCTAAAGTAATAAAAATTCATAACATGGTTTTTTTTGTACCTTGGGGTGCTCATATAGGCCTATTGGCTTTAAGAACTTAACTTCATGAGTTGTCAAAAGGCTTAAGAAATATTTTACCTGAGTTGATTGGTGACGGGTGAAAACACCCTAATGAACACATAAAGGCTTTATTCTCCACATGTGGCATACTCATTTTTGAACATGAAGATGTGTCAGTTATATTATTTTTGGAAACATTGGCAGAAGGAGCCATGAAATGGTTTCATCACTTACCTCCTTCCATTCTATATTGGAAAATAATGAGAGATAAATTTGAGAAAAGGTTTAAACCTAATGAAGATTGACATTCTCTTTTGGCACAATTGTCTCAAATAAATAAATAATTCCATGAACCTATGAGATATTTCATAGCCCATTTCAACAAACTAGTGCACAACATCCCTACAGCTATAATGCCCATAATATAAAATTATAATTGTTTCTTTTTGAATGCACAAGTACTTGAGGTGAGATTATTTCTACAAAGGAATCAACCTACAACATTGGTAGATGTGCAAGCCCAAGACACTAAGATTTAGGATGACATGATCATGGTTGGTAAGATGAAGAAGATGTCTTCAAAATAAAAGAGCATGATTCAGTAGATCCTTTGATTCAAAAATTGGCAAATGACATATTGGATTTGAAGAAACAAATTCATCAATAAAAAAATTCTCCATACAAAGATTTACCTAGAAGGCCTTTTGTTCCATATCATGGAAATGTTCATCCTAGATTGTCTTCTTCAACTCCTCAACTTGTTATTGAAGTAACACATGTCACCATATGCTACTCATGTATTTTTCATGCCACCAATGATCACGATGGTTCTAACTGTCTTAAAATGGCCATAATGATACAACTCTACACTATTGAAGAAACACCTAAAGAATATGTTTTGGGCACCTCTGATCCTAAAATTTAGGAACCCAATGATGACTCCACTATGGGTTATTTAAAATATGAACTTGAAGGTGATGATTATGAATAAAGTGTTGAGGATATGAATAGCCATTTATATGTAGTATTCACTTGAGCTCAGAATGAGATGATGAGAGCTTTTGAAAAGAGTAAATAACCTAACAATCAAAAGGTGAAGGAAAATCCTAAGGTTGAAATTATGCCCAAATTTATTATTAATAGAGGTACCCCGTTACCAAATTTATTGAAGTAAGCCAAAGAGGTCTAGGAGTTCAAATTCCCCTCATGTGATTATCAACGAAAAACTTGATAATTATTATTTTGACATAATCAATCACATGAACAAGACTAAGGTTTAGATTTATCAAACTAGATACCTTAGGAATAATCTTAAACAATTGGATAGATTGGTTAAGTTTATTAGAGGAACTTATATAAAACTTCCTTAAGGGGATCATATCAGGATATCTGATTTTGACTTATAAAATAATTTATCAATCACTACACCAAGTAACAAAAGGATTGAGCCTTTATATGTTTCTAATTTTTTAGGTGGCTATATTTTGAACAATTATATAATTGATACAAGAGCCTTAGCAATGTCATGCCAACCAAAGTTTTACATGCCTTGGGATTGACTTGCACTAAAATATTTGGATGATGTTTCAACATGTAGGCTAAATAGATTCCATTATCTAGGAAGATAAAAGATACACATGATTCTTTAGCCACTTTTCCCCCAAAAATAATGATGATAACCATATTGGTAGTAGACATCCCCCCCAGCTATGGGATTTTTTTAAGTAGATACTTTTGTAGAGATGAGACTAGATTGGACTCTGGAAGTGGTTATTATGAAAGGAGTTAATGAGAAGTTAATTTTAGAACCAAAAGCCAAACTCATAGTGAAAAAATAAAACAATCCTAGGGTAGACATGTTATATGATAAAATAATACTTGACACTTACATGATGATGTCTAAAAAACATATAAAACTTCTTAATCTAGTAGAAAGCAACCCTAATGATATTTAGACTCTAGAATTAGATAGAAGCTATTCAAAAATTGGTTCAGGGATTGACATATTTTTGACTTCTCTACATAAGGAATCTTTTAATTTCTCATACAAAATTTAATTTGAATGCATAAACAATACTGTTGAATATGAAGCATTGCTTCTAGGATTACAAGTAGCAGAATAAATGGGCATATATAACCTCAAAGCACAAGGTGATGTAGAATTAATCATCAAGTAGGTATGAGGTCAATATAAATTTAAATTTGATAAATAGAAGCATCACCAAAATATATTTTGGGACTATATTATGGCTTTCTAAGCTTTCTCTATAAATGCAGTCCATAGAGCAAAAAATTCCAAAGTTGACTTATTAGCTATGTCTACTTCCTTGATGATTCTTCCACCATAAAGTGACGATGATTGGTATGTCATTGAAATGGTATATCCCCCTAGTGTGCTAGATAATTTTGAGTATTGATAAGTATTCAATAATGCTGCTTAAATCATTACTTTCCTAGAAAAAAATGATAATTTTAGAATTCTATTTTTTGATGGAAGCCTCACTGCATATAGAGAGTTTTCTACCTCATATGACAAGGATGAATGAACTTCACAAGTGATTGAAATGAAATAAAATTATCTTGAAGATAACCTCATCCAATTGAAAGGAAACAAAATTCTAAAAGTCCTTATTTCTTTGGAAGAGATGTTTTACAAGCATGATAGGTATATCAAGTAGAAGATTCATGAAAATCCCCAAGGATCCCTTGAATATGAGAAGGTAAATATTGGCACAAAGGAAGAGCTGAGGTATGTAAACATTTGGAAATGTTATTCTAAATAAGAGTGTATAAGGTTCATATCTCTCTTTAAAATCTAAAAATATGCATTTGCTTAGTTCTATGCAAACCTAAAGTCTTTTAGACTAAAAAACATGCAACATAGTATTCATTTGAAGCTAGGTGTTAATAAATTCAGGTAAAATTTAAGGCATTATAATCTAAATATTATTGGTACTATCTATGGAGAGATAAAAAAGATGTTATATGTTAGGATTATCTTCCCTATCTAGTAATAGACTTGGGTGGCCAACATATTGCTCGTTCAGAAGAAGAATGGGGAAGCCAAGATATGTGTGGATTTTTTCAAGCTCAATCGAGCTTCTCTCAAAGATAACTATCCCCTACCAATCATGGATCAAATTCTATAATCCATCATAGGATTTAAAATAATTTCCATTTTCGACAAATTCTTTAGATATAACTAAGTTGAATTAGCTATGGAAGATCAATTTAAGACAACCTTCACTACCCCATATGGAACATTCACCTACATAAGGATGTGTTTTGGCCTCATCAATGCAGGGGCAACATTTAAAATGGTGATGGACATAGAATTCATTAACATGAAGAATAAAATTATCATGATCTATTTGGATGATCTCACAATCTTCTAAAAAAAAAGATAAGACCATTTCAAACACCTAAGAAAGGTTTCAAAAGGTGATGTTATCATGGTATCTCTTTGAACCCAAATAAGAATATATTTGTAACAATATAAGGAAATTTTGTGGGTTATTTGGTCTATACCATGATTTATCCATAAAGATTAAAATCCATCCATCAATTATCCCTGCAACCAACAAACTTAGTACTCACTCTTTCTTTGGTAAGGTCAAATTTATTAGAAGATTTATTCCAAACTTTAATGAGCTCACTAGACACATTATGATAATTATGAGTGGGAATAAATCCTTCAAATGGAATGATAATGGAAATAAATAATTCAACAAGATCAAATAAGTAATTGCTAAAGCACCAGTTTGAACTTGTCCAAATTTATAGAAAGACTTCATTGCATACTACTACTCATTTAAATATACCTTATCTACTATCTTGGTGTATAAAAATGAAGAAGTGATTGAATATCCCATTGCATTTATGAGTTGTGGGTTGAAATGTTATGAGCTTAAATATTCACTGCTATAAAAACATGCATATGTTGTGGTCAAAGTGGTGAAACATTTTAGTTTTTATATCTTGAATTCTCATACCATTGTCATGGTCCCAGATTCAACAATGAAATAAATCCTACACAACAAGAACTTGGATAAAAAAAGGTGCATATAGATCACTAAATTACAAGAGTATGACTTAGAGATCAAAACTATGAACCTGGTAAGAGGACAAGGCCTCTACCAATTGATTGCTAAAGGTTTTAATTCTAAAAATGAAGAGAAAGAGGAGTTACCATTGGTGGTATTTGTTGATTCCCTTGAAGAATTATATTATGATATAGATTTCTTCCTCTCATTCAGAGAATGCTCGACTCATTTAAACCCAAATAGATACATACTCTTAAGATAAAGGCAAGCAAATATGTTATGTTGGATAATATCTTGTTCAAAAAATCTTTGGATGGCACCTTCTTAAGATGTGTAAATAAAGAAAAACAAAATAAGATCTTGGAAGAATTTCATGACAAATATTGTGGAGGACATTTCTCATTTTTAGTTATGATAATCAAAATATTTCAAGCTCATTAATATTGGCCCACACTATTCAAGGATGCACACCGATGGGTTTCTAAATGTGAATCTTGTCAATATTTTGTTGGAAAGCCTAAGTTCACAACATTACCTCTCAAACCTATGGTCATTGAAGAACCTTTTTAACAATGGGGACTAGACTTAATTGGGACTCTAAAAAATCATTCTAGTGTTGGACACACACATGTACTGATGGCCAGTGACCAATTCACAAACTGGGTAGAATTCCTCCTAGTAATGTCTACCACTTTCAAAGTTATGTGCAACTTCATAAAGGAGAATATTTTGGCTAGATTTAATGTTCCTCAAAGGATAGTGATGGATAACCCTTCTAGCTTCTCCTTTGTTGATCTAATTAGTTTATGTTATGGATATGGAATCTCTGTGGCACATTGTTTAGATTACTACCCTTAGGGTAATAGCTAGGTACAATTGAGTAATAAGAACATAAATACTATCATCCATAAGTTAGTTGATGAAAATAAGAGCAATTGGCATAAGAAGCCATATGATGAACTATAGGCCAATTGAATCATGCCTAAGAGAGAAATCAAAATGTCTCCATTTCATCTACTATATGGGAGGGATGTTATGATCCCTATTTCCTTGGAAATACTTGCTTTAAATCTTACTCAAGATATTAAAGATGAGTAATTCAACGTCACATTGGAGAAAAGATTTATGTACCTAGAAAATATAAAAGAAGAGTGAGTCATAGTAGTTGATAGAATCACAACTCATCAAGTAAAGGTCAAAGAATTATTTGATCATAAAGCTCACCAATGCAATTTATACATTGGTGATTTGGTCTTACTTGGAGATAAAGGAGAGAGCCAAGAGGAAGTCATGAGAAATTTGAATCCCTATGGATGGGACCATTCAAATTTTGACATTTTTTTCATGAAAATATGTACTTTTTGGCATACAGAGATGGCACTAATCTCTCAGTACCATATAGTGGGAAATATTTGAAGTTGTATAAATAATGACATTAGGTTATCCCCTAACATTTCTATTTATGTTATGTGTTTGTGTTTCCCTTTGTGTTGTGTGCCACATGTTTCCCTTTATATTGTGTGTCACGTATTTCTATTTTCTATCATAGGGTTTCCTTCTAGTTTTGTTACCTCTAAATTGACTCTATTACCTAGTGGATAAGATACTAGTCTACTAAAACCCAAATTATAAATGTTCTATTATGTCTCCTTAAAAAGTCACATCCCTAGCCTGAGCCAGCTATTTTTCTCTAAATTTGTCATGTCAAATTCTATTTATTAGTCAAAAAAATGATAATCCTTTGTGGGTCAAAAGGGAAAAGTTAAAAATTTAGAAAAAGATTTTAAATTAGAATATTTTTTATGTTAATCACACTCACAGTGATGTAGGATATCAAGGAAATCATGCATCTACATTCATGTGTCCTAAAGGGATGTGGCAGCTGGACCCACCATCCTCCATAGATGTAACAACAAGGTTATGCAAGTTGTCAAGGTAGTCACACATCCATGTGCATGCATCTTGGATGAAAGGGATGGCCCTATCATCTTCCTCTGATGTACATGTGTGTGCAATCATGGTGTGTTTTTCCCCTATATCATTTTCAAAAGGAGATATTTATTCCTTTTGTCCCTCTCATATGATCATTTCAACTCTGAGGAATGTGATTTTGCTCTTCCCACTACCTCCTATATAATGAATCTCTACCAAAATTTTCCCAAAAACTTTACAAGTTCTATCATCCCTACATCACTATCAAACCCTCCTCTAGAACCCTATTTCAAGAGTTCTTCCATGCATTCCCAAGGTTCCATATGTCTACTACTTTATATTTATTCTAGTTTATTTAACATTTATTACCTTTGGATCTATTGTATATTATTTCCCTTGATTTTTAGATAGCATTTTTAAACCTATAAGCCAACAAGATGAAGTAAAAGTACATGGGATATGAACCACTATTGATTCTAGACTATGATATCCCTAGAATCTCTGATTCTTACATTGGGCATGTATATCTAGAGGACTTTCACAAGAGATTAAATTTTAAAAGTCTGGCATTGTTGGTTGAATGCCTCACAGAAAGAGGCTTACCATAAACATATGATTTCCCCACTTTTTTGTAGTGTTTAGACCTGGTAATTTCCCATGCCAAATACTACAATCCCCAAACAAGAGAAATCAAGTCAAAATGTAGACACCTCATGGAAAATATGGATGGGGTTGTAATGAACATATTAATGAGGATCCCCATTCATGAAGAGTTTGTCAATATCATTACCAAGTATGGAAAGACACATTGGGATAAGGATCTCACTAAATGCTTAACCACTATCAATAACTCCAGGTTAAAGCAAAAGAGAGAGAGAGAGGCCTTCTAAGGTCCTTAAGACCCTATTCAAACCATATTTCAAATACAAACTCTCAGATATGGTTACCCTATTGAACAAACTATCAGGAAATGAAGACACCATGCCCTTCCACCATTAGATTTTTCCCCCAATGCAAGTCATTTTCCATAAAAGTTAATTCATAGATTGGGGTGAACTAATCAATGATTCCTTACATGATCATCTAATAAATGTATAGACCTCAGGGTAATTTTTCATGATCTCTGCATTTACAAGCGAATGAAATATGTATTTGCTCATTCACCATTGGCTTTTCACTTTATTTCTTGTCATTTTAATGTTACTACTACAAAACCCCTCCATTCAACTTGTAAATATTGTAAATACTTTAGATTAGTTTTTATTGCTTTAAATAAGGGGAACTTCCCCTCATAATAGAGGAGAGACTTTTTGTCTCCTAAATTATTTTGAAATCTTGATTTGGAATAGAGTACAAAATATTTCAACAATAGGAGTCACTCACATACTTATTCAAAAGCCACATATTTGATTGAGATAAACAATTTGACACCAAAAACTACATATTATTGGAAGTAATTTTTTATTGTTAGTGTCATTTTTCTAATCAACATTATTCATTGATAGGGTTTTCCTCTATTAATCTAATATAATCCCTAACAATGTTTTTCAGTAGGCATATGGATATCCATGATCTAGTTTATGAATGAAAAATTGGTGATCGATGACCAACATTTGGTAAGAACTCAAATGAAAACTAAATTACAAACACTAAATTAACAAATTTTAAATTTTTGGTGATTATTTTATATGCATTTTTTTTGACAATGAAGGTGATAATAGATGCTATAATAGATTATATTATTTCCAAGTCACCCTTAGCCTTTCTCTTAATGTTGAAATTCATAATACTACATAATGGCATTAATTCATTGGATTTGAAAACATCATTCTTTACCTTAGTTTGGATTAATGGTGAGGATTAATCTAATAAAGATATAACTTTGAAATAGAATTCAAAATATAAGATATGGCATTCAGGAATATATATGAATGAAAATTATTTATAATTGACTCCTCTAATTTGATAAATATGGAAAGTACTAAATAGATTATGATACTTAGCTTTTTTAGTTGATTATCTAACTATTATTATGTTCTAGAAGTGGAAATCAGGGATAAGCATGCCTATGGTTCACTCAGTTCAAGAACTTATATGCTTCCTACACTAGGTCAGTTCTATATGATAACATCAATATCATTAGTCAATACTAATTTTCTAGACAAAACTAAACTATGTGAAAGTGTGGCATAGTGACTATACGATCACTTAGGACTCTCTTTAGTTACTCTATATTTGTTATATCAAATCTTGATGATGTACATAGATTTAAAAATCAACATTATTTGATTTAAAACCATAGATGTACTTATGAGGTCTATAAACCTATAAAATTATGAGAAGTGTAATGGGATGAGCTAACCCTAATACCCTTGTTTGATTATTGGCTACTACCTATGTATCCAATACTCCAAGGAGGGAAATCAAACCACACGTTGTTCTCCCACCTAGTACAATTGCGTAATTGTGTTCCTTCTCTATGTGTATGTAGATAATGATTGGCTTTGGCACTTGATAATGGTTTATTTGACCTAAATTTTGAGTACTTCAAACTTGGCTTATGATTGATCCTAATGATAGGTATGTAAATTGGGAAAAATAGGTCAAATTTTCTTAGTGTGAAATAGCATAAAGATGTATAATAGATAAGTGCTAGATCCATTTTGAATGAGACCTTAATTTATTTATATATGAATCCAATTGAATAATTCCACATGCCACCGACATGGTAGGATTTTGCGCTGACCCTAAGGATTGGTTTGATTTTATAAAATAGACATTATTAAGATGAAGATGGTTCTAACCAATATAATTCATTATCAATTGGTGATAATAAGCATAACTATCAAAATCAACATGTGTATATGTAGACTTCTCTTAGAATATCGATATGTTTATGTAGGATATTTAACAGGTTTGAAATAAATAATGAGTTTTTTATAGGTGTATATCAATAGAATGGAAGGGTTGACTCATAATATAACATGCAGGTGTGAGAGGATGGAGAATTAGGACCTTTTTTGGGTGCTCAAGTAATGCATGGTAAATGTGTGTCAAACTTGTCATTATCAAGTACTAAAGACTAGATTTTAGTATCAAAAAATGCCACCATTTTATTCTAGTAATAAAATTACTAGAGTATAAGGATAAAATATACTTGCTTGTATAGAACACACTTTACATTTTTTGGGTATGGGTCCATATGTGTAGTTTTTATCCATAGAAACCTAAAATTAGAATGAATTAGTCAATGTCCATATGTGAAATCTGAAATCTGAAAATTGAAAGAGTAAGGGTTAAAGTAAACCCATGTGTTGGTGCAAACCATTTTTGCCTTTGTAGATTATTGGAGTTGACACTTCTTCATTGAAGTATTAGAGAGTTGGGGGTGATCATGCCCCAAAATTGTGTAACCATGCAGTATCTTGATTTGGAAAATAAATATGCCCCAACCTTCATATATGTGGGGAAAATTACACCATGTACTAACCCAATTAAGTATGTAGGAAAATATAGAGAACTTATTAGGTAAATTTCAACTCAAAAAACACACTCTATAGGGTAAACAAGAGAACTGATCAAGTAATGTTTTCTCATAAATGAATCAACCACTATAAATGGCTTGTAATTTTTCACTCTAGTTTGATCAAGTTCAATCCATATAAACAATCAATCATGATAAAAAATGAAAAAACAATGTTCATGCCCCCATCATGTACACAGGTTTTGATAAAATTGAAGTGAAATTATAACCATTTTCCATTCAACTATAATTGTGTTATATATGTGCATGAACTAGTATCATATACCCTAAATTTGTGCATTGAATTTAAGAACATGTATTCCAAATTTATTGTGAATGTGTAACTCTAAAATTTTATTCTTATAAAATATTATGTATATGCACTCAAGTGTGTATGAATACATGCTTAAGTGATTGTAAATGAATGCATATGCATAACATATGCCTTTGTTCTCTTTATCATTGTGCTAATGTATGTCATGTATCTAAAATAATATAATACTTGGATCATCTGAATCTCTAAAATATGTGAAACTTATATTGTACTATGATTTTCTACTCACGGAGGCTTATGTACCTAATATAGACCCACTATAATGTACCCATTTTGAGATGAGGGATGTCTCTTGTAAGTCAATCTTCTCAAAACAATAGTTAACCATACCATCATGTATATTGATAACATCATGTAATCTCATTCGAACATGTAGAGAATATGTCATCATAGTAATGTATGTAACATTCAAGGCATGTATACAACATATGGAATTTAGGGCATGTAATTTTCATGTCTATATAAGTATATCAATGAAGCATGTAATATAAATATATTTGAATAAAACTACATAGTAATAGTGCATGATATAGATCATGGCACTCCTTAAGGTTAGTAATCTCAACAAATCAAGTGTTAGTTGTCATATATATGCCAAAGAGGTAACATAAAAGGTACATAAGGCATCACAATAATAAAGGCTAGAGGCCACACATAGGATAACATAAAAATTGAAAACAAGGTACATCAATGGATGTCACAATAATAAATCCAAAGGGACACACACAATAGTCACACACAAAGTAATATATTATGTAAAAGACTAAAAAATTAAATATAGAATATAAAAAGGGATTAATCTATACCATCCATATATATCAATGTCATGTCATTGTAAAATGATAATTCATGTGTCACTATGTAAGAATCAAGAAACTAACAAGGGATGTGTAAGTAATTAAGTGGCTCAACATGGTACAAATATCTTAGAAAGATGAAACCTGTAATAGTGATACTATGGAAAAAAATTCCCATAGTGTGGCCATTGAGTAGAGGGAAAACCAATATATATATTTCTATGAGTAACCTATACATCTTGCATAACACTCAGATACTGTGAAATGCATACCAATGTAATCTAGCCATCATTTCATGCTCAAATCTAGATTTTGGTTTTTTTAAATATTTGAATGTTTTTTATTTTTATGATTATTTATTTTTTTGGTATTTTTAAAAATATTTAACATGTGGAGAAAAACTAACCAATGATGCACTCAAGGGGGGGCCTAGAGGAGGTGCCTATATTAGGTGGTGGAGGGATACTTTGTCATGGATGGGATGTGTATGCAACAAATTAGGATAGATCTACAAATCATCATAATTAGTGGATTCCAAGATTAAATAAGGTAATCTTACAAAAATAATTCATTGCATATGTATTTATATTAGGGCATGATAAATTTGAATTTGCTAAACCTAATTAAGGGATCTCTTACAACATAGAACCAAAAGAAAGGGTTTCAAAGACTCTAGGCAAGTTACATTATGAAATAACCCTATTTAGGCATGTAATACATAAAATAAATCTAATCTAGTGCTCACTAAAGCTTGTGACACAAAGGGGGATAGTTAATAAAAAATAAAAGAAAATATGCAAAGAGAACTCTACTCAAGTCAATGTAGAGGTAAACTAAGCAAGGGGTACAATAGTCATCTTACTAATTTGTGTAATAACTAATCTACCAAATAAAAGAGTAAAATTTAGGAATAATTACCTTGATTTGAACCTATCATGCCTCAATCTCTCCCTTGTCCAATGGTGCTTTGCAAGAGGTTGTTGTGGTTTTGTAAAGATCACACTATAAAAATAAGTTATAGCTAAAAGATTCATACTTTGTATCTAATAATTTCCCAAAATCCAAGCTTCTTTAACTCCAAGGTAAAACCCTAAGCATTGAATCCTCTAATGTAGAAATAACAGACTTATGAGATATAACAATGCAAAAATTAATGTTCCTATGTTTAAAAATGAAGCGAAGGGGGTATTTATAGCCAAGGATTGACCTTAAACCCTCCTAGGAATTTAGTTGATAAGGTCAGTTAGGTCGATCTTGTTTGGAAGGAAATATAATCGTTATGCCTTAAACTAGGTTGGTTAGACCGATAGAATTCTATAACGTGCACTCAATTCCTAACAAGATCAACTAGGCTAAAATAGTAGGAAAATGAAGACAAGGGGGTTTATGCGTAGTTAGGGGTTATTTTAGAAGGTGAATTACTTAGAGGAGTGTATAAATGGGATTTAATTACTTAGGGAGTTAGATAAAATTAACTTGTAGTGGCTTGAGGTAATGGTATATAGACCAATAATATTGTGAAGCACCAAAGGTCTACCCACCTCTTTCCTAGTACATAGTTTAAGGCATGCATTTAGAGAGAGTGAAACTTGATAGGTTCCTACAAGAGAGAAAGCATCATTATATGATAAAGTTTAAAAATATTGTGTGTATACATATGCCCCACTTGAAACGCATCACATGTCACACAATTGTAATATGGGATGATGCTTCAAAAAAGAACATATAAATGCACAATATTGAGCTAATAAATTGTAATAAAAAGCATAAATTTAAACTTTGAATTTGAAATGACTGTAAATAATTTTTGAAAAAAAATGAAAGTATCATATACATACCTTGACTTACCTTTATCACTAAATGGTTATCTATTGTATTTATAGTTTTGATTGTAGAGGGCACATTAATTTCTTTGGACAAACCCTAAGGATACAAAACTAAAGAGTAGAAACAAGAAATCGTAAAGAAATGAAAATAAATGAACTTTGCATAAGCAAATAAGTTACTTATAAAATTGGTAAGCTGGGATGAAAAATGCTAAGTTAGAACCAAAATACCAAGGATAAAATGAGAGTAAATTAGGTAACTAAAAATCCAAGGCTACTAAATGATTGATAAACCCAAAAAAATGTACCTTGAGTAAGAAAAGTAACAAACCAGATCAAACCAAAGACACATGAAACTTGAAATAAAAGATCCAACATCAATGTAAAAGAAGTAATAGACCATACTTAAACAAAGATGGAAAAAGAACGTAAATTAAAACAACATTAATGAATAATAGGTAAAAATCTAAATTCACTCAGTAATGTAAAAAATGAATATAAAATTGAAACAAAATTATCTACAAAAAGGGTGATAAATTTATAATATTAAATAAAACCAAGGAAATCTAATAAGGATAAGGAAATAGGTTAAGAAGTAATGCATAATTACTCAAATATACAATTTTTATTCTAAATATATATTAAACCAAAACAAACTTATTATGGGCATGTCTAAAAATAGATTGAGAATAGGAAATATAGAAGTTGGGAAAAAAAATTAGAAACAAACTTGCCTATCACGTGTGAATATGAAATGGGTGGTGGGGGAAATGCAGGCAATACCAAGGTATGACATATTTTTTAGAAATAAGACACTCAAATCAATTTGGAAAAATAATAAGACTTTTGACTTTAAAGACTCTAGATAACTTGCTTTAGCCACATAAATTTGGGTTATCTAGTGAAGTATAAAGATCTTCCCATGAAGGCTATATACATGAAAAGTAAAATGGACCTACCTTACCACAATGTTTTCTCCATTCCTCGAGACTCATTATAGATCCATCAATCTAATATGAATATTGGGTACTTACATGATAAATTAGGTATCACTATAGATAATTTTAAGATCTTCTATCCTAGTCTACTGGCCTACTATACCCTAATGAATCTTAGCTTTATCATGAGTCCAACTATGGAGTTTGAGATTTGAATAGAATAGGATATGTGCTTGATAATCACATATTTTTATGTGATTTTGACGTTGGATTTTATAGATGCCTTTTTATCATTTCCTTTTTTTTAAATGATTTGGATTTTAAATTTTTAATGGCTTTCTCTATTCCTCCTCCATACGGATTCAAAAAACCAAACATGGGTGTTAAAAATGACTATCACTAGAAAACTTAGACTCTATAGCTAAAGAAAATAAATTATAGAGCATGGTGTCTAAGACTCTTATGTTTACATGTTAAATAAGAATGATAACTTGAAAATGACCTTGGTGTGCTTAAAGTGGAATGAGAATAGGGGAGAAGATGAAAATGAACATAAAATGATTGAATTACTTTAAATCACAAAAATGTGAAATGTGAAAATGATGCAATGATAGGTAAGTGTGATTCCATATCATAAGAAGTAATTTAAGTGCATGGAGACATGAAAAAATATTTTTTTGTAAAGTTGTTACCACAAAATAAAATAATTGATTTTGAGAGTATGAAGTCACAATCTTTAAACCATTACCTTAATTCTTCAGGGAAAACACTTAGCTAAATATATTTTAAGAATTTTTAATATTTTTATGAAGAAATCCTAGTTCTATCCAAGGTCTTACACTAAAACTCATAAAATACAAACCAAAATAGGTGTAAAAATAAAGACTAAATATAAGAATGTTTTATGAGGAAGGCCTGGTCCTATCTGATGCCTTATACTGCAACTCACAAAAGAGAAACCAAATAAGTGAAAATAATCTTGTAAAATGACAAATTAATTATCAAAAAGAGACATCAAGATTTTACTAAGAAATAAAATATATTTTATGATGACGATCAGGTCTTATCCATGGTCTCACATTGTAACTCAGAAAAAAAAAGTATAGATAGACCTAAGGACTGATAATAAGAACTAAGGATAAGAAGAGTAGTGTAATGCTATACATTAGAGATCTTGTATAAAATATGCAAAAAATGTTAGTATTTATAGTATATGTAATTATGCAAGAAACATGTAGAATAGTAAATATTGAAGAAAAATATATTTTTTTAAATTGACCATTAGTGGGTTCTTTAAAAATATATCCTTCATTAGTTTGTAGTCTATAAGAACTAGGACCAAGGATGTATTTGATGAGGTAAGGACCCCACCATTTTTTGGTGTACTTTCCATCTTTATCATGTGTATAATCTAGTTTAAGGACTAGGTCACCAGTATTGACAGTATGCACTTTGACTTTTTTGTTATGTTATTTAGCAATGTGAGCTTTATATTGGCGGTTATGTTGTAAGGAGGCCATACATCACTCATCAAGGAAATATAAATCATGGAGACATGATTCATGCAATTATTCATCAAGATCAATACCATGAAGATAAATGCATAAGGATGGTATCTCAAATTCTAAAGGTAAGACTAATTTGAAACCATATACTATTGAAAATGGTGTTACCCCAATGGCATTATGTATTATATAGTGATAAACCCAAAGTATAGGATAAAGTTATAGATGAAAGTATGAGATTATCTAATAGTCGTTTACAATATTTTGTTTGGAATTTTATTGGTGGTTTTTGCTTGGCCAGTGCATTGAGGGTGATAATGTGTTGATAATTTGTGCATAATTTTTAATTTTGCATATAGTTGATTCATGTCTTTGTTTTTAAAATTACCATGATAGATGATTTGATTGAGAATAAATTTTGAGATGTTAATACCCATAAAATTAATAAGAGGCATGGCTTCAACCCACTTGATAAAGTATTTAGTGTTAATGATGATGAATACATGAATATCTTATGATCTAGGTAATATACCAATAATATATAATCCCCACATAGAGAATGGTCGAGAAGACTCCAAGGTTTGGAGTTCGGCTAGAGGAGAGTGAATGACATCATCATGAATTTGATAAGGATTACACTTTTTATCAAAATTAATGGAATCTGTTTCAAGAGTTAGAAAAAATTAACCCATGCATAAGCATTTTTGGGTTATGACATGATTGCTACAATGACCTCTATAAATTCCCCTATGTGTTTGTTCAAGAAGAGTTGTAACTTATTATATAATTACACAACATATTAGGGTACATTCTACATTATGATAATAGAATGTGTTGTATCAAAGTAAATATTTGTATGCTTGTTTGAAAATTTGAGTCTTTTCATGAGAATCTATTTTTGGAGGGTAAGCATGATGCTCGATGATTTAGATATATTTTTATACCATGAGATTTGTTGAATAGTGACAACTTCTATGTGACAAATTAGAGAATAATTTTGATTTTGTATATAATAAGGTGACTTCCTCATTTGGATAAGGAATAGGGAATCATGAATAACTTGATGAGGATAAAATATATATGATGATGAAGTGAGATAATAAGCTATAGTGTTTTGATCTCATGGTATTGGTTCAATGGTAAATGAAGCAAATTCTTTGGCAAAAATAGAGACACTTTGATGGTATGTGATAAGTTTTTCACTTTTACATTGGTAATCTCCACTAACTTGATGACATATGAGTTTTGAATCACCTAGATCATGTAAATATTGGATGTCTAAATCAATTTTGGCTTTCATGCTAGTATAAGAGCTTCATATTTAGCCATATTATTAGTGACATCAAATTTTAATCGAAATACTAGAGGTATGATTTTACCATGTGGGTTTGTTAAAACATATCCTGCCCCATCTCCTTGAAGGCATTTTACACCATCAAAGTGAGGTGTCCAAGTGTCTTCATGCAAGTCAATTGTAACTTCTAATAATTCTTCAATTATTGCTTTAGGTTTAGTGATGGAAGGAGATGGGTCCATTTCTTCATGGTTATTTACTTATATATTAGCAGTGAAGTTGTGGAAATAATATTTGAGTGAGATTGATTGGTTAAGAACTTCAGTATAAATAATCTCTTCATTAAGAAGAGAACTTTGAAGGTAATTAGTAGGTGTTAGGGAGGCATTTTCAATTTGATTTGTGATGAAATGACCTTTGATAGATTTTTTTGTAATAATTTTAAGGTCAAATTCCATCAATAATACCATCCATTTACTAATTTTATCTCTAGGTTGGAAAGCTTTAGATAATAAATGATGGAGTGGATTAGAATGGACAATGACATAAGTAGTTTTAAAGAGCATGTAATAGCATATATTTTTATCTATAAAATAGATAGCTAAATAATCATTCTCTAATTTTGCATAAGATTTTTTGTAATTGATTAAGCCAAAATTGATATAATAGATAGCATATTCTCTTCTAGTATCATCTTGTTATGTGAGCATTGCCCCAATTGATATCGGGTTGGATGATGTATTTAAGATTAATGGATGATCATTTGAATGTGGGTGAAGGGTAGGAGGATGAAACAAGGATTACTTCATGTTATCAAATGATTTTTGGCATGAATCTATCCATTTTAAAACATTACCCTTTTTTAGCATTAATGCAGTAGATATGCTGAGCCATTTCTAGAACAAAGAGATGAATTTACCCAAGTTCCCAGGGTGTGTTCATATGGATGGAATGAATCAAAGTATCAATATGTTGATAATAACTTTGATTTTAGCTATATTGACGTCAATGCCTTGATAGGAGACTAGAAAACCTAATAATTTACCAAAATTAAAATTGAACACACATTTGAACGGGTTGAGTCTAACTTTGTATTTAACGATTCAATCAAAGATGATAGATAAATCATGAATATGAGTATTACGATGTTTAGATTTGGAAATAAGATCATCCATGGAGGTTTTAATGATTTTGTGGATAAGATCATTAAAAAATGGCTCATTATATGTTTATAGGTAGATCTAGCATTTTTTATATTGAAAGGCATTTTAACATCATAATAGGTGCCCCATTCTATGGTAAATGTTGTTTTATGTTGATCTTCAAGAGATATGTGAATTTGGTTATATTTTGAGAAATCATCCATGAGTGAAAACATTTCATAACTAGTAGTCGAATCGATAATGGAATCAATTGATGGTAAGGGAAAATTATCTCTTAGACATACTAAATTTAGGTTGTGAAAGTTGATGCATATGCAAATAACCAAGGTTAATTTGTTATAAATAGGGACAATGTTTGAGACCCATTCTGATTAATCTATAGGTTTAATGAATTTATCATCCAAAAGTTTGATGATTTCTTTATGGCATAATGTACAAATATCATGATGGATTTTTTGTTAATTTTACTGCACAAGTTTAACATCTAGGTAGGTGATGATATTATGTATAATGATGTTAGGATAAATTTTAGACATGTTTTCATATGACTAAGTGATAGTTTCATAATATATTTCAAAGAAGAGACTAAAATTGTCATGTTATTTAGAAGTGAACTCTTTAGAGACAATAATAGGTCAAGGACATGTAGGTGTACCATATTCAATTTTTGTAGTTTATTCAACAAGCATAGCATTTTTGTCTTGGAAATGATATGGAGTATGAGGGAGGGAAGCAATATGATGTGTTTTTGGGTCCACACTATCAGTGAAATTATTTAAATAAGTAATTTTTTGCTAAAAATTTCCAAGCTTATGATGTTAGCATTAAAGTTGAGGTTCTCTAACATGGAAGAGTTATAATATGATTTCATCACTAGGAAGCATGGGAAAACATCCATAATATTCAACATCTAATTTAATATTAATGATTTGATCACCTTTGTTATCATATTCATAATGTATTTATCTCACATTAGTTGCTTTAACATATAAGGTAATTTTAGTTAAAGCAACAAATAAAGGTTTTGCATTAGTGAGATCGAGTTGAGCTAAATAATAAGGTCCATAGTAATTATACTAGTTTATTGAATAGATGGATTTTTAGGTGATGTTGTCTTAGTTGAGTTTGATTGGATAAGTTTAGATGGTAATACTGTAGATTAATAGTACAATCATAAGAAGGGGAAATAATATTTATTATTGGTAAAATGGGTTGAGTTGAATTAACTAACAAAGAAGGTTTAAAAGATATTATAGCTAAGAATAATTCAATTACCCATGGGGTGTTTAATAATGGTGGATTAATAAATGGTGCATAAACTTTAGGTTCTGATTTAGTATCAGATGAGATATGAATGAAACATACATCACAATTGAAATCATGTATTTTTTGTTATTGTTTTTGATAATCTTTTACATCTAAATCTCAGGATTAGGCTTGGGCCATGATATAATTATCATCATAAGTGTGAGAGATAGTGTATGCTTTAGTTTTCATAGAATAATTAGATGTGGATATACCTATGTTGATAAATTTATGAGGAGATGTAGTTAAAGGATATTGAAATTTTTTTGCTACTCTATATTAATTAAAAGTGAAATCATCCTCAGTGTAAGAGGCTTCATATGCATTTCATGGAGGGGGATTATTAGTTATATCACCAATTAAAGGAATGGTATGATCACATGAGAGTAAAGAATGAGGGAGCCATTCCATTATATAAGGAGGTAATTGAGTGGTATTATAATTATTTTGTAATTCATTCAGTTCATTATCATCTAAATTGACAAGACTAACATGTAAATTATAATGTGTGTCAACAAATTTAGTAAGAAGTGGTCTGTTCATGTGGGAAATAGTAGAAATGCAATATTGAGATTTAGGACTTCATAGTTGAATACTCCATGGATTAGTATTGGCTTCATATTTTTAACATTTTTCCATTATGTATGAATTTGATACATTGAATACCTAAAGAAGTAATGGCCTGCATACGATGTGTCCATGGGTGACCAAGGAGCATGTTATAAGATAAATAAAGATTAAGAACCATAAGCTTAGTGTGAATTATCTTTGGTCTAATGATAGGTGGGATCCAAATATAACCAAGTGTCTTTTGATTGGTTTTTTCAAATTTTCTACATGTGGGACATGTTTGTTTCATATTTTATTTGGTGTATTTGATTTTTTGAATTAACCACAGAGAAGTGACATTAATACCTGATCCTTTGTCTACTAAAACTTTTGGAATGAATGTTTTTTTTATCCTATCTTTGATAAAGAGATATAGATCATCTACTTGAAAGATAATCTCATCATTAATCATATCTTATTTAATAAATTATATGGAAGGTTTTATGAATGAGATTTTTTTTTTATTGTATGAACTTTTGTAAGTGGAAAATCGTTAGAAGGGGTTTACAAATCGTGAGATTGTGGTTCTTCAATGTTTTGTAATTTTTGCATAAGTAATTTACGATGATAAGGGTAAGTTTTAAATAATTCCATAAGGAGAGTTTTCCAAATCATTTATTTGAGTTCTTCTAAAAAATTTCAATGCAATTTAGAGGATTAAAAACCAGCACGAGGTTTATGAGAAATGTCATTTTTTATAGGTAGAGGAGAACTAGGTTGGGATTCTAGTTGTGAAAGTGATTTATCATTTGGTCTGAAATATGTGGGTATCATAGTTGTAGTATATTTAAGTAATTGTTCATCATTAGGAGATTTCTTTGGTTTAATGATAGGATCTTTGTGAGCGGGTTTACACCTATAGTTAACTTTAGTTGCATTCACATATTACGAGCTTTTGTAATATTGATCATAATTGACATCAATTGAACAAATATGATCATTCAAATGTTGAGTATTAAAATTAGAAGATGTAACAACCCCACTTAGTTTTTCTAGAATAGAGTAATTTTTTAAAAATTAATTACACAAATTCAATTAACAGATTTCATCACTATGAAACCTACAAAAGAGACCTGTAACTAAATACACTATTTTCAATTAACCTTGTAAAGTTCTATAGCTAATATTGGCATGGTGTTGGCCATTGTTTTTCTCATCCAGAGAGCTTGGAGAGGGTTTGGCCGTGGGGAGGGCCTTGAATGGATCCCCATGGCAGTAGATGCTGTGTTAATAGCGGATCTGGGGGGGCTCTATTTCTGCTGTAACCCTAGGGGCTCGATTGAAGATGTGTTTTTTGGGGGTGGTTGCCAGATCTAGTTTTTCGCCATTGCCTTCCATCTGTGGGGTCGTAGCTCATGAAGAAGTGCTTCAAGACGTCTTTCGAAAAAAAATTGATTGCCAGGGCGGTGTTGCCTCTGTGTTTTGTAGAGGGGGAGAATGGGCTGACGATTGGATGGACGTCTAGGGCGGTGGCGGTGTTGGTTCTGGGGTTTGTTTGGTTGGGGATGGGGTCTGAAGGAAGACGTTAATATGGCTCCCAAATACCCCTCCTCATGTTAACGCGGCTCTAAAATGTGTAGATCTATTTTTGCATGGTTTTTTTAAGGTTACAAGTCCTTGTAAAACTTGGGTTCCTATTTCAGGTCGTAGAGCCTGGTTTTATTGTTTAGGTTTTAGGTTATTGAAAAACCTGGGGAGCTTTGTCTGGTTTATCTTGGGGGTTTCAGGTCCATGTAAAACTTGATTTTTCAACTGTTGTTCAGTGGGTTTGCCTATCCAGGCAGTTTTTATTGCTTTATTTTTTGATTTGTAAAGGGTTTCAGGGCCCCTTCAAAACCTGTTTTTACCATAATCTAAAAAAAATAATATATCAAGAACAGGTACAATGTTGATTACATAATAAAGACTACATTTAATATAAAAGTATTATTATAAATTTAGCCACAATTGATACAACATTACAGCCAACTGTTGTAATTGTACATATGAATATAAAATATAGTTTCAGTAATAAAAAATGTCTCCATAATAATATATAATGATACAAATATCCACAAATTATGAGTCTCAACATATTCATAGTATCCATCATTAATTCAAGTGTAGTCTCTAGTGTAGTACTTCTACAGGAAGGGAGAGCATCATTCAAGTGCTTTTTCACACCAAAAATGGACCATCAATCCCCCATACTATCTCCCAACTAGGGAATGGCCCTCCCTTTATAAATGGGTAGGTAATGATGGTGCTAGAATCCAAAGTGACAAACTAGAACATGTGTGTTGTAAGTTAACTAATACATGATGTATACCATAAATAAATATGGTATAACATGATATCGTACAAACATGTAAACTATATTAAACACATGAAATAAAAATATTTAACTATAAACATTACTTTGGCCAAATGTTTCATATAGTCATTAATCACTAGGATTAGTCAATTCCATACACACCACTCAATCAGATTACACCTTATCTATGCATTAGTGACACTAATTAAGTGGGTGGAATCTATCACACTACTCATGTAAGGTCATTAATGCAAGATTAAATTATATATATATATATATATATATATATATATATATATATATATATATATTAAAAAACCAACAGAATCATATAGAGTATTCCCTACTAGCAGATGTAAAATATGCAATACATGGAAATATCAAATACATACATTTAGTCCATAAAATGTAACGTAATAAATCTTAAAACATCTAATTTATTACTATATAATAAATTAGATAATTACATAGATTTCAAAAATTAGTCCTTAATAAAATCATACCATTTGATTAATAAGTTTATCTAGACTACAAGTTACATAATATTAATAGATAACTTTAAATATTATTTCATCCATCTAAATAACATTAATTTTTAGCTTATTTACTTTATTTCGATATATCTAAAGTATAATAATAAGCTATCTCAATGACTAATAACATTATATGGTTTGCAATCCATTTTTAATACCACATATTTAAATGTTCCATCAAACCATTAAACACACCTATAACTTAGCCATGAAAACTTAAAAGACAAATAAAACCATATATATTTGTCATCTCATGTAATGTTTTGAAGCATTAGCTCTGTGTGTGTGTGTGTGTGTGTGTGGTATACATTTTTTTAGATTTGAACTATATCAATAGTTCATATGCATGTCATATATTTATATACTAACTATACACTCAGTTGAATATATAATGAATTAAATCCTTAGACTATAAAAATATGCTGATTATATGTTATACTCCAATTAGACATATCTTTGTCTATTAACTATAGTATCATAGATACTAAATAATCCATTAATCAATATCATTGATTTTTCACAATATAAAGCAACTCCACTAGAAGTAGTTTGCCTCTATATACCTTATCATTATACTCAGTATTCATGTCTTGTATAACAAATGTATACAATTATAAACTTAACTCAGCCAACTGTATTGTACAATTTTCATTACATTGACAAGCATAGTTTAATCAATTTGCAATCTAATCAAAACTCATTACACTCACATCCATAAATCAACCTAGCCAAAGGCATATATAATTTTTGTTATATAATCGATGTAATATATATATGAAATACATACAAACTTATATAATTTTGACTATATAACTTTGTAAACAACTCTCAAAACATAAGGTTTTCTTACACTCACATAAAATCTAATAAATAATGTAAATTCGTTCTAGGATCTTATAAAATAAGATCATTTATATTTTATTCTCAGAAATGCTTATTAACAAGTTCATTTATTTTCCCTCATACTACAATGAAATCTCAATAATAACCAAGTAATCAATCAGTTGTATAATAGTCATCAAAATGAATTTTGAATTACTTCGAAATAGTATAAAATAAGACTTATTGATGTTTCAAAAAATCTCAAAATCCCTCTTAAACATATTACCAGTCGACTTCTTAATGTATGTTTTAGCCTCAAAATTGATTCAAGACATATAAAAAATTCCATAATCTAAATTCATATATATATATAACAAGTCAAATGAAGTCATGTATATTTCATATACATATCTGTGTATATGCATATATTTTTCTAGACAAGTCATATAAAAGAAAAAAAAAACCCATAACAGTTATATATTTTCTCAGAAAGGGTTTTTATATAGGTTTTAATACTTAAATTCTAGTTTTTAGAAACACATAGTCATACCCTAACTAGGCTTGTAAAACTCTAACCCAATAAGATATACAATAAATATTTTTCCTGGTAATAAAATAAAAAGATTAAAAATATCTTTAATAGTTTTGAGTTTAAAACCCCTAATTATACAATCATACCCTACTCAATTTAAGACTTAATCCAATGTATTTATGTTTATATTGATCTAACTGGTTCAACATTAAAATACAGAACCAAGACTATATAGGATCTAAGTGAATACACACCACTAATAAAATAGTTAAATCCTATTAAAATTTTCCTAGGGTTCTAAATTAAACACACAAAAAATTATTCACTAAAACTTAGAGTTTTACATTTTATGGCAAAGGATTTTCACCTCATAGCTATTTAACATAGGGTTTTTTTGGGTTATATTCTCAGTTTTGTGGATGGCTGAGCATTTAGCTCATTTAATAATTTAAATAAAATGAAACTAAATAAAACCCTTAAAATATTCTATAATAATATTTATGTGAATTGAACAACATAACCAACCTGGTATATGGAATTAAAACGCTGCCAAATTTTTTTGCCCTCAAACCCCTTTCTTTTTCTTTTTCTTTTTCCTTTTCCTTTCTCTTTAATCCTTCTCTACTCGTGTCTGTTGTCTCTCAAGAATCATCTCTCCCCATCATATTCTCCTACATGTCAACCTCATGCAACTAAATTCCTCCTTTTATGTCAAGACTCCTTGTGCTCATTATGAGCTTGGAAAACAAATCTTTGCATGAAATCAAACTCATAAAAGACTGCAAGAAGATTAAATAGCAATCAAAATGGTGAAATCCTTCCTTCTACCATGCAAAACCAAAAATAGTATGTTCTTTGTATAAAAAATCAACAAAACAAGTTAATGCTAATCAACCAACCCTAATCTCTAATGTTCCAATTATTAATCAATAAAATAATCCATTTTGTTTACTATTCAAGTCAATCAAAACCATCGATTACACAATAACCATTATGATCATTGACTTCACTAAAGTTCTTGAAACTTCATAATTTCCAAGATAATGTCGACTTAGCATAGATTATTAATAAACATTGACTTCACTAAAATATTTACCAAATATAATAATGTCATCCATAATCCTTAACAATGAAAGTCCATCTTAATATTTGACTTAACATTAGGTCATTCAATTATTATAAACAATAATAATATTCTAAGTGTTATGTGTATTAATATTGATTCCAAATAGCAATAAGAACTTTGAAGAGGATTAATGTTTATTAAAAAAATAACTAACTCATTTTCTAATCATAGAGACCATGCTAAGTCTAATTAACTTGACACACAAATCAAACAAAGTAATAGAATCCTATCTACTGCTATAGTGATGTATACCAAATAAAACACTATCATATTATACGCAGTTATATCCAAAGATAGTACTAAGTAATATTAAGACATACACATATTCACTTATTTGTTAAAACAACATCATAGCTGAGATAGACTAAGTATGAAAAGCATAAATAAAATACACAATCGTATTCAATCACAAAAATCATGATTATAAGTGAAAGCAAATATTAGCTATCAAATCAAGCAATTAATATCAAGCATGTTAAATTATCATGGTGTGTTTCTGGGTTCCTAGTCTCCAATTTGTCATCCCCTAATGCCTTCATCTATGCCACCCTCTTCAACGATTCTCTCCTTCCATCACACTCTGAGGGATGGATCTATTCTACATCTACCTCACAACAATGAAGGTAGTTAGTTTGAAAAAATATAAAATCCATAATATATTATTATAATAAAGTAATAAACATGATCATCATGTACATAATATAAAAGTACAAGTAACTCCATGATTAACAATATGTCGTGGGGAGCCACACATGGTTCTCATCATCGGCTGCCACAGGGAGCTACACAAGGTGCTTACAGAGGCTGCCACGGCTGTTGACTTATCAATAGAGTTCCACCATAGGGAGCCGCACAGGGTTCTCATCATCAGCTGTTGTAGGGAGCTGCACAAGGTGCTCACGGAGGCCACCACGGCTATTGACAACAATGCGAGTGCAAAGATCACGGCCGTTGTAGAAGAAGAGGAGGAGTTCGAGGAGCTGAAAGTGGAGAGGGATCCCAATGGCCCAACCTATAGCCTGGGCCCTAAGATCTATGACTAGGATGAGTAGCGTCATGAATTTAAGGATGTCAGGGCTGTAGGCTGTGCATTTTTAGGGTTTGAGGGCGTGGTGGAGCATGGCCTTTTTCTTGACATGGCTACAACTGTCTTTATTATTGGATCTAACGGTGTCTCCATCAAATCAAAGTGACAGAGAAACCTAGGGTATTTTGAAAAATTTTAATGTCCCGATCTGCTCAATTCTATTTTATAACGTCATTGTGGTTTCAGGTCCCTGTAAAACCTGGTTTTATGCTACTCTTCAGTAGGTTTTAGGACTGTTGTTCCTGGTGGTTGTTAATGCTTTATCTTTTTTTATTCTGTTAAAGGGTTTCGGGGTCCCTTCAAAACCTGATTTTACCGTAATCTAAAACAATCATGTAAATTAATCAAAATATAACTATTTTTTCTCTCAATTTTGCTCATTTCTTAATTATTAAAGAAGATAAGAAACTAGTAACAAAAGTGTGGTAGAAGAACCTAGTTGTTATGCATGCATGATCTAGACAAGTGTGGAGAGCTCCTTTTTATCTTAGAAGGATGACATGTAGATAAGAAAGCACTAACAAAAGGGATTGTTAGAAAGATAGTTAGGTGGACTACTTAATGCGAGCTAGATCAAAGAAGCATGAGCTTGCTAAGAGGTTGTCAATCACTTTTTAATAACAATTAACTTGAAAGAGATAAAATGAAATTACTTACATCAAATAACATAAAGTAACTAAAATGAAGTATAAAAATAAATGAATGCTTAATAGAGAAAATAACTAAATATAGCAATAGTGGGTTAATACTAGTGTTAAAATAGATCAGGTCAAGTTTAAACAATCAGGTAGGGGTCTATAAATAGGCAAGGACATAAAAAGTTAGGTTTGGTTGGGGGTAAGGGGTTAGAAATAATTTGCTATTATTTCTTACCATAGTGACCATCGATAGTCAAGGTGACTATCGATGGTTAAGTTAATCATCAGTGATTAGGTAACCATCGATGGTTGGAGGTGACCGTTGGTAGTTATGCTGATTGTCAGTGGTTGCTTGTGGATTTTGAAGGTACTTAGAAAAGAGTTACATAATAGGTTAATGATTAGGTAAGGGTTTGTTAAGATTCAGTTTATGGTTAGGTAAGTTAGAAGATAGGTACAAGAGGTTTAATTCAGGCCTAGAAGTCAAAAACCAAACAAACAAAGCTAAAATACAAAATGTACCTATTGCTTGGTAAATGGTTGATGGTTGATGGCTCAAGAAATTTTGACATAGTAATGGTACTTTGCCTCAAGAGAAATTTTGGTAGAGGTTCAGATCTCTATTGTAGTTACTGAATTGCTAAAAGGAAAACTATATAGAAAGCTTAAATACCTATATACTAGAATGCTCTTGTGATTGATGGATCCATTTCACCTCTTATTCCCCACCTTTTATAGGCAAAGAAATATGGAGGATAGAAAGTTCCCTAGGAGGTTGGCTCATTGATTTTGATTCTTGGGAGTTCATTAGTAATAGGCAAGGTAAACATATTTAATTATTCCATATTAGCTTACACACAATTGGTATTTGTGTAAGAATGAGGAAGACTTAACTGTTAATGGTCACCCTAACCATCAGTGGTCAAGCTAACTATCAACAGTCAAGGGTTCAGAGGAAAATTGGTCAAGGTGAGTTAAAAGAGGTTGGGTGAAGGGTTAGTATGTTAGTGAGTTTAGTTGGCTAAATAACTAATTTGACTTAGGGTGTAATGGGTTAGGTAGGGGTTCGAGAAGGGTTAGGTGGTCCCTAAGGGGTCCCGAGGCATTTCATCATCTAGAACCGTCATGTGCAATTTTTTAGTTTCTACATTTTACCCTTTTTTATTATGTGGCTTTAAATCAACAAGCTATAAAAAAATGGATTCTTGGTCGAAGGTCTGGTTTCCCTAAGTATGGGAAGAGGTGTACCCCATCAAACTAAGAGTCAATGAGGTGAAACTAAAATTGAATCTAGGTTTGACAAGTAGTTTATGGTGAGTCACAAGGTTGGTGACAAGGGTGGTTGGGCATTTGAAGTGCAAACATGTGCACAAAATATGACTAAATGTGATAGCCAAGATCATGCAAAGACTAAGGTTACCATAGTTGGTAAAAATAAGGTCATTCTAGAAGGACTGGTGATGGGGTAATTGGGCCATAACATTAGGCATAGCTAATCAGGTCATTCTTATCAAAGTCTCCTAGATAGGGTTGGTGTTTTCATAGGTATCTAAGGTAGGAAGTTCTCCTTTAAAAAACATAAATGGTCTAGTGTGCACTAAGTGGTGTAAATTTCAAGTGTTCAACATGGCAAGGTTGGTCAATGTGATAAAAAAGGACCAAGGTAAGGTCATTGCAAAAAATGTGACATTTCAGGCCAAAAATGGCCAACATCAAGGTAGATGTGGTCTAATGGTTGGTTGGAGAAGGGTAATCTCCCATAGGTTGGTTTTGGTTTGGTGGAGAAGGTAATCTCCCAAAAATGAGGCACTAAGGTGTTGGTGCCTAAAAATTTTAAAATGTGGGTTTATTGATTGTTGACATTCAGGGGTCCCAAACTTGAATGTTGATGGTCACCTTGACCGTCAATGGTCATGGGGAAACCCTAAAATCATGGAACATAAAAAATGAAAATGATAATTCATTTTTGCTTTTTGCTTTTAACTCTTGTGACTTTTGTGTTATTGGTAATTTGGAATTTTTTAGGTGATAGTACTGATGAGGTGGGGTTGACTAATGCCTTAGTGATTGTTGATTAGAGATGGGATCGAGCAAATGGTTGAGTGGACTTGACTATTGGATCAATAATATAGGGTAGACAAGGACGTGGCTAGGTAGTGAGATGTGGGATTCATCCTTGATAGCGGTTGAAAAATGAGGTAGGTGGCATTTTAAAAATGTTAGAGGAGTTTATTAGGTTATTTTGAAGTTGAAATTGGTTATTTTGTGTTTGTTTTGGTAGGGTTTTGGGGGGTTTTCCCTAATTTTAGGTTTTGGGTTGATTGGTAAAATTAGTGAGTGAAACTCAAAATTGAGGGAGTAGTTAGGTTGGGGGTAGGGTAGAGGGTAGGGGTGGGTGGTTTATTTATTAAATGTGTTGTTTTGGGTAAGTTTTTAGGAAGGGGGTGTGGGTATTTTCTATTATAAGTCACACATAGTGACCATCAATGGTTCAACCTGATCGTTGATGATTGACTACCGAAGCCAAAAAAGTCACGTGACCATTGGAAGTCATAATGGCCATCAATGATCAAGTGATTGGTAAAGTTGGGTTGATAAAAGAGTTAGGAAAAATGGGTTTGAAAATGTTGTAGTAGTTGAAATTCCAAGTGTAGGCTAGGATAGGATGTGTTGAAAAGGTTGTGGGTTAGAATAGGTATTTTTTGAAAAAAGAGTTAGGTGTTAAAATGTTTGTGGGTAAGTGTTAAAATATTTATGGGTGAGGGTCACTTTCAAGTGCTATAGGTAATGTTGTATAGGTAATGGTTATGATTTAGTATTGGAATAGGTTGATTTAGGTGGGTTTAGGTTGATAAAGAGGTGGATTTGGGTAGAATGAATGAAGTGAATGAACATAAGTAATGGCAATGGTAAACTAAGTGTGCATGCTAACTTTAATTTGTGTAGGCATGAGATCAGATCCAAATAAGGGATCAAGTTTCTTAGATCTTTTTAGAGATCCATGGAGGGATGACTAGGGAGGACTAGACACATATGGAGGAAGTTAGCCTCAGAGCTATAAGACACTATTAACACATGCTATGAGATACGGTGATTATCATGGCCCTCATCAAGAGATGGTATCTAGGAATGAACACTTTCCTCTTGTCCACAAGAGAGAGGACCATCTTACTAGAGGATGTTCATAGGATTACATGATGGCCTATTTAAGGGGAGATGATATACCATATTGAGAGTGAGGAGAGGGATGAGCAGATGGAGCTTGTGTATGGTGAGGATCGATCCCTTGCCAATTAGCATATCAATGGCTTTAGCTATATGCCATTATAACAGAGGGCTCAAGATGAGAGTCATTTTATTATGATGATGATGATGGTTGTCTTATATTTTTCATTGCCTAATTTGAGTAGTGAGCAGTTTCCTTATCTACTACAATGAGTGTTGGTGGAGATGTTGCTTGGTAGGATAGTATTTAGGTGGGCACTAGTTTTGTTAGTTTAAATATATAGGGAGCTTTGGGGATTCTAATCTCACCAACGATATGGGATCAATGTAGGGTTTATGCTCCATTGTTGGGCCTATGATCATATTAGGGTTCTAAGGCCAATGGGGCTACCATAAGAGGGTTACTCCTAGATGGATTTTAGAGTGGGCTTCATGCAGTAGAGGGGTGAATACACACTCACATGAGCTAGAGGAGGTGTAAGGGATATTAAATGGTTTAGGGATGAATTAGATGGCTCGGTTGTGGGAGATGTGGTTTAGATGTCATATGTCAGTTTTCCTAGGTGGGCCCTCTATAGCTATCATACATTATCATTGTAGAGCTGGAGATGGATCTACAAGAGGAGAGAGGGTGAGACTGAGTTCTTCCCATTTGATAGAGTTTGTAGGTAGTTTGGCTTAGTGCAGGGTATTCTAGGTCCATTATTGAGATACAAGAGGGAGGATGCTAAGTTTTTTCTACCCAAGCCACATCTAGAGGAGGTGTTCCTAGATTGTGAGGAAATACCTATTAGAGTAGGGGCGGATGATGCTAGTTTTTGATGTCTATGTGGCATACTTGGTTCTTGTATCCATAAAGACTAAGGTTATAAATACAGTGAGATGTACATGCTTTGAGATATATATATATATATATATATATATATATATATATATATATATATACATTATTACATGTATTATTTATTTTAATGACATGATGTATATGATGTTCATGATGATATATAGATGTGATTTATATCTAGATGTGTTGCATGATTCATGGTTTATGGTGTACATATTTTGATGTTTTATGCTTATTCTTATGAGATGTTTTGATCTTTTATGATTTATGCTTTATTGAGATGTAGACTCAGTAGCTTAGGCATGTGATGATTATGGATGATTTTTTATGATACATGATTGTGATGTTTATGATGATGTGTGGTTTGATTATGGTTATTGATGCGGTTTATGATATGATGTTTTGGTTTTTTTCATGGATATGTGATGTGGTAATTATGGTGATGACATTAATAAAAGCACATAAAGTAAGTTAGATAACAAACTAGATTTGGGAAAAGAGATAAGAACAATGAGACATATGTATACATGAACCAATGATGAGAGGACAAGAAAAAAACATGATGATTGTTTATTGGTAAGGAAAAAAAATTGAAGTTAGATTGGCTTAGGGAAAATAAGCTTTTCAAATTCTTCGCATTATCATGCTTTGGTTGATAAAAAGGTGTCTTGATCACATTGTGTCAAGTAAGCTCATAATCCCTTGATTTATAAAAGGTATAAAGGGGAGATGGGTGGTAAGTGAAGGGTAAATGGGTGATAGGTAAGGTAATCTAATGTGGGTTAGTTTACCCCTTCTATAGGTGACCTAAGAACCATAATAGATAAGTCTATATCTTCATGCAAGGTGTAGACTGATCGATGTGGGAAGCTTCAAATGATTTATTTTGACAAATTTGACTTATCCACCCTTCAAGGGAATGGTCTAAGTTTGGGTTTGTTTATTTGGTAGCTATCCTTCAAGGGATCAATCTATATTTTATGTAATTTAGTTTTGGGTAGCTATCTTTCAAGGGAATAGTCTACAATGCTAGAGGCATGTGACCCAAGTCATTTTTTGGTATCCCAAATTTTTTTGATGCTAGATTTAGACATGGAAAAGTATACATGGCTTAGAGATTTACCTTTATGAGGGTAAAACTTTAGCACAAAAGGTTAATGATAGGTAAAAGGGGTGGTTTTGAGAGACAATGACCATGGGATTTTGTTTGATTAGAGATGAAAAGTATCCATGAGAACCATGTTATGGGTAGAGATAAGGTACCCATATTTATGATTAGGATATAATTATTATGGTTAATCACATGGTTCTATGTTTTAATCAATTATCCTCAAAACGATAGTGATAGGTAAGTGAAGGTGAAAATCTCATAAATCAAGGGATGAGCTTAAGTTAGATAAGAAGGTGAGTTTAATCCTTGTTTAACAAAATAAAGGTCACACATGCGAATCATTGAGAGGCTCAAGTTCTAGTTTACTTTTGAGAGAGGACAAATGGTAAGCTCATGATCCATACTTGTGGGTTATGATGTAGGGTCCAAGCCAATTAAAATCAAACTTACCTCTTTTGATTTTCTCCATATTGGTTACATGTTGGCTTTCCTTGAGGATGAGGTCTCCAATATTGAATTCTCATTTTTTCAAGTAATTTTTATAGGTGCATTTAATGTGCTCTTAGTATACGTGAAGATGGTTAAGCATTAATAGGTGATTCTCGTCAAGTATCTCAAGTCGTGCTAGATGTTCTTGATGATAGTCACTTTCAAAAATGATGTCTTGTAAGGATATGTGAAGAGAAGGAATTTGGACTTCAAGAGGTATATCTACCTTTGCTCTGAAGACTATAGAGAAAGGGGTAACACCCATAGAGGTTCGAATGCTAATGTGATAAGCCCATAAAACAAAAGGGATGTGTAAGTACCAATCTCAACCTAAAGCACTGACTACTTTGGTTAACATTTTGTTGAGGGTTTTGTTAGAGGCTCCTTCTTGTCTATTTGTTTGTGGATGGTAAGGAAAGGAAAAGCTTAAATTGATACCAAATGCATCACAAAGACCTTGGACTTGTTTATTTTTGAAATATTTACCATTATCAATGATGATATTATGGGGAACACTGAAATGATAGATGATATGATGATTGATGAAGTTGACTATCTTGTCAGTTTTGGTTGAGATGAGAGGAATGGCCTCCAACCATTTGGTGAAATACTTAGTGACAGTGATAATGGATTGGTGTCATTGTGAATAATGAGGATTGATTTCCCCAATGAGATTAGGTTCCTATTGTGAGAAGGACCAATAGTCTTTGGATACTTGAAGGCCATGGGTTGGTGCATGATGTAAATTGGTGTTTTTTTGACATTTAACACACTTCTTTACATAATCATAACAGTCCTAGTTGAGGGTGGGCCAATAGTAGCCAAGGTGAAAGATACGTTTAGCGATAGCTAAACCACTAAAGTGTCTTCCATATATTCCATCATGCATTTCCTTGATATCCTAGGAAGCTTCATGACTATGTAGATAACGTAGAAGGAGGCCATTGAAACCATGCTTGTAAAGGATTCCCCCTAGTATGGTGTAACAAGATGTACTCTAAACAAAATCTCTTCAAGTATTCATAGAAAGCTTGGGAGGAACTATGCCGAGGGTGAGGTAGTTAAAGGTTTGCTTATACCATATGTCTAATAGAGATGCTTCCAAACTATAAATGGTAGAGAGGTCAGAATGGGTATAAGAGGGTGTGATAAAGCAATGAATGGTGACAAAGAGTTTAAAATTGGTAGGCTCGGATGGGATTTGGGAAGTAAGGGATTCCATTGTATCCATTAACTTATTGGTAGATCATGGAATAGATTGGATAAGGTAATGATCAAATGATGCTAAGAGTACATCTACTATCTATTTGTACTTTTGTAAGACATCATTATTACATTGGTAGGATCCATTGACCTAGTTGACTATAAGTTGGGAATCACCAAAGACACTAATCATCTTAACTCCTAAGGCTATAGCAGTTTAGAGACCTATTACTAGGGCTTCATACTCAGCCAAATTGTTGGTGCACTCAAAATCAAGTTTAAAGGAAAGGGGAAGAGGTTCACCATTAAGGGGAATGAGAATAAATCTAACACCCCCACTATGATAGCATTTCGAGCCATCAAAGAATATGGTCATTTAGTAAGTGGGGTCCTCTTGAGAAAGAGTCATGATGCACTCATTAGGGAATATAAGAGGGAAATGTTAGTTGTCTAGTAAAGGAGCTTTGACCAATTGATCAGCAATGACATATCCCATAATTAACTTCTACTAGAGGAACTCAAGGTTAAACTTAGCTAGGATCATGATTCACTTAGCCATACGTTGGTTTTGGTATGGTTTAGAGTGCATTTACTTGAGTGGGTTAGTGTTATTGATAATGAAAGTTTTATGATTGAGAAGGTAATGACAAAGTTTGGAAGCCACAAAGACTAAGGAAAGACAAAGCTTTTAGGAATGGGTGTACCAAGTTTCATAATATCTAAGTGTTCAACTTATTTAGTAGACAAATTGGTCTTTGTTTTGTTCATCATGATAAGAAATCATTGCCCCTAAATAATGCTCAGTGGTAGAAATATAAAGGTAGAAGGGTTGGTCCTCTTTAGGAGGGGTAAAAATGGGTGGATAAAGGAGGTATTCTTTGAGTGAATCAAAGGCTTTTTGGTAGTCCTTGGTCCACTTACAAGATGTATCTTTCTTGAGAATATGGTGAAAGGGTTGACATCAATCTGATAACTAAGAGATGAAGTAATGGATGGATTGGAGCTTTCCCTATAGGATATGGAGTTGCTTAAGGTGTGTTGGAGGTGGAATCTCCAAAATTTATTTAACCTTGGTAGGGTCTACCTCGATTCCTTGAAGAGAGATGATAAAGCCAAGAAGCTTTCTATAAAGGACCCCAAAAACACATTTATTGGGGTTGAGTCTAACATGATTAGGCATTTGAGGATGATTGTGAGAATATCTAGACGATTATTATAGTATTTGAATTTTACAAGGAGATCATCTACATAGTCGTCTATGATTTTATGGATGAGATCATGGAAGATGTAGGTCATCGCACATTAGTAATTTGCCCCAACATTCTTCAAACCAAATGACATGACCTTATTGTAGAAGGTTCCCTAAGGGGTGATAACGAAAGTTTTATGTTAATCCTTAGGGGTAATAAAATTTTGATTATATCCTGAGAAACCATCTATGAGAGATAACATCTTATGGCTAGCTATAAAATCAAAAATTGGTCAATGCTAGGCAAAGGGAAGTCATCCTTTAGACATGTGAGGTTGAGGTCATAAAAGTTGATATAGAGGCAAATTCCCCTTATAGGTTTGGAAATGGGAATGATATTGGAAACCCATTAGGGATAGTCAATGGGTTGAATGAAATCCATAGATAAGAGATGCTAAAGCTCTAATTTGACTATAAGGGTGATGCAAGGATGCATCCTATGAAGCTTTTGTTGAATAGGCTTAGCATCAGGATGGGTGATAGTGTTGTGGAGGAATATGGAAGGGTCAATTCCTAGTATATCCTAATAGGACCAAGAAAATTCTATGCTTTGATCTTAAAGGAAAGTAGGGTAATCTTGTTGCTCCTTAGAATCTAAGGATTGACTAATCTTTATAATACAATTGACTAATCTTTATAATACGAGGGTTTTCTTGAGTACCCAAGTTGACATCGATAGTGGATTCATTCAACATGGTTTAGTTCTTAGGATGAAGGAATTTATGGATAGAATAATCCCCCATATATTAATGATTTCAAAATCCTCAAAATTTGAAGAAGATTGGGTTGGTGAGGATGGGGTGTCCTCATCAATGGTGGTGATGGGTTTGGGTGAATTGGTAGGTTTTTCTAGTGGGATGAACCCAAGGCCAAATAGATCACAAGGTTTCTGAGTTTTGATCAAAGTTAACTCATGATGTCCATGTTCATAATGGCCTAGGCTAAATCCCTTCTAGGCACACCTGTGAAGGTGTAATTTGGCAAAGTTAGGTTTATCCAAATAGGAGAAGTTAGAGGTAAATGGTCAGGTGAAAGAGGTAGTCGTGGAAGCAAGAAGTGGATGATCAAGTCCCCCATAGATTAAATTGGTTTGATGGTTGGAAGGCCTAAAAGGAATTATGGTTCTAATGTTGGGGTCATAACTAGGATCATAGTTAAGGATCCCATACTCTTTAGGAGTAAAGAAAGCATCCAAGGCTAAAAGGTGATACTATCCTAGTGAGAAAAATTGGAAGGTGGGTTCCAAAGGGTCCTCTATAGGGATCTAAGAAGAAGGGATATATGAGATAGGTGAAGCTTCATCATTGATATCGGTGAAGTTATTATTGGTTGGTGGTAATGTGGATGAGGGAAGAATAAGAACATCATTGGGTTGATAAGTCATATTGTAAGATGTGAAAGGACTAGGATTAGTTTTTATGGTAATGACTTGACCCTCATGTTTAAATTTAGCACATTGATGTAAGGTAGATGGGACACAACTCATGGTATGGATCAAAGGGTGTCCAAGTAAGATGTTGTATTCAAAAGCACCTTCTACAATGTAAAATATTTCTATAATTATGTAAGGTCCCAAGAAGATGTGGAGGATGACTTCCCCCAAGTTAGTGGCCATAATATCATTAAAGGAGTGGAGGATGGCTGTAATTTTTGACATGATATTCTTAGTTAGATTTGGTCATAAGCATGAGAGGAGATGATGTTAATACCATATCCTCCATCAATCATCACCCTTTTGATGTGGGTTTGATTGATGTATGTAGTGATGAAGAGGGGAGGATTAGAATCTTTAAAATGAATAGAATGTATTTTTGAATCTTGAAATGTACAAAGGTACAAATTTGAAGGGCTCTCATAAAGGATACAAGAGTTTGAGGGTATTTTAGTTGAAACTCTATCGATTACAAGACCTCTATCAATTCTTGGAAATGATGGGGTGAGGTGTTGATTAGTTCATAAAGGCTCATCTTCATTGGTGTCGAGTGAATTTGTTTTAACACTACTTGATATATTAATTTAAAAGGGTTGGAAAGAGAGGCACCCAAAATGGATATTTTAGGTTTTGGTGAAGGTGAAGGAAAAGGTGAAGGTGCTTGGGTTAGGTTAGAAGGTTAAAATGTATAAGGGTATGTCCATGGTATGGAAAATTTATCCTTTCCCTTATCTTTTTGTTGGGCAATAAATCGAGTAACCATATGGATAGTGTGGATGAGGGGAAGTGTGGGGATAGATGGCTATTTTAGTTCCTCCTTACTTTCACATGAGAGGGAGGAGTGGGTAAATGTTGGGTTGGTAAAAATCTCAAAAGAGGTTCATCTAATAATAGATCATCTTCATCCCATAAGTTATGGACAAGTGTTTGGAGAGCTTTATAGTTCTTCATGTCATGTCTAGGTGTCCTATGGAATGAGTAGATTAAACTATCATTAAACTAATATATTTTAGGACTTGAAGGATCAAAGGATTTGATAAGTGGTAAGCTTAATGAGGAAGTTTTCAACAACCTTTTTAGAATTTTTGAATAAGATTTGAGTAAAGGTTTTGAAGGTGTTGGGTTTTTGGTTTTAGGAGTAGGCCTCACCATAGAAGTTGTAGGTGGTGGAATGGTTTTGGTAGGTGGTTTTAGTTGGGATTGTCTGGTTATGGTTAGTTTTGAAGTGGAAGATTTAGAGGTGGATGGTGAATGTTTGGTGATAGGTGGGAAGGTATAGGTAGATAGGTTAGTTAAGAATGATGGGGAGTTTGATGATTTAGTTGGGATAGGTAAATTTAGAATGAAAGGATAAGTTTTAGTTGTGGTAGTTTTGGGAGGTTTCACCCTATTGGTAGAAGGATGAGCTCCTATGATGGTAGAAGGATGGGGTCCTAAGATAGAAGGTAAGAGGGAAGGAGGTGGTATAGCTCTGGTTCAAGGTGGGATTTTAGGTGGTTCCACCTTCTTAGTTGGTTTGGTTGGGGTTTTATTTGGTGGAGGAGATGGGGTTAAGTCCAACTTCAAATATGGGTGAATAAGGCTAGGTCTAGTAAGTATTCCTATATTCTTGATAGGTTTGGTTAGAGAGGTGTAAGGTGATTTGACAATTTTAGATGGAGGCAAGTTGGATGGTTCCCATATAGTTTTAGAGGGAGAAGTGTTTGATGAAGGGATTGATGTGATGATAAGTTTGATGGTGGATGAAAGTGAGGTTGAATGCTCAAGTTTTTTTGGATAAGGGATCCCAAGATGATGCCAAAGGGTGGCTATATCTAGATTGGGTTGAGAAGTGAACTCTAGACTTTGGACCAATATAGAAAAGGGCTTGTAAATGGGTCTAATCCCTTAGTCATTGGTTTCAAAGATTAAGCCCATGGATTACGGTGAGGGAATGGTTTTTTCACCTTTTTTATTTATGGAAGGTTCCAAGATTTGGGAGGATCTTTCTTCCATGGAATAAGTAGACAAGGTAATCTCTTCTTTTGGGATGGTTTCCAAAGAGATAATGGGTGGTGTTATGATAGGGGTGGAAGGTGTGATGGCCTCAAGTGAAGGATAGGAGATGATTGTTTCCTTTGTTTGGATGTCCAAAGGAATGGTGGGTAATTCCACCACTTCAATAAGTGGAATGAGGGAAGAGGTAGTTGAATCAATGGTTTCCTCCTTTAAGGAGATGTGGATAAGTCTATGGTCTCATCAAGTAAAGAAAGAGGAGTGGTTGTTTCCTCTATTTAGGTGTCTAAAGGAATAGGGGGTGAGTCCACCACTCCAATGAGTGGAATGGAGGAAGAGGTAATTGATTCAATTATCTCCTTAATTATAGGTTCACTAATAATGACATTGATCATATGGACCTCACGAGCGTGAGATGATTTTGGTTTGTTATCATCATAATTGGTAGAAGGGGCATGATTGGAAAAAGGTTTTCAAAATATGTCAAGGGACTGATTCAAGGGTACATTGGTATTATCAAATAAAATTTATCCCTTATCAATTATGTTTTGGACAATGGTTTTAAAGGTGTTACATCTACTAACATCATGTCGAATGACATGGTGGAAAGCACATAGATTGTTCTCATTATACCAACCAGGTGTAGGGCGAGAAACATCAAATTATTTAGTAGGTTTTATGGGAGGAATTTATATGATGTTGGATTTGATAAAATTTTCCAAAATTGAAGCATAAGACTCCCTTATTAGAGTATATTATTTTGGGGCAGCTTAGTTTTGATTTTAGTTTTGTTGGTTGGAAGAGTTAAAGGAGTTATTTTCAGTTGGGTTGGTTGATAGTTGGTGGTGGAGTGGTTTTATGGACAACCAAGTTTGAAGATGCCTTTGGTTTGGTGTTGGGATGGTTATATTGATTAGTGGTTTTAGATGAGGAAGCATCATTATATTTGAATCTATAATTTTCATTTCTCAATTTAAATTTCCCCTCATCAATGGTTCTAATTTCTAGTTTGTGTTCCATGGTGAAAGCCTCATCAAAGCTTCTAAAAGTTTGAACTTGAATATTAGGAACAATGTGTTTGACACAAATATGAGAGAAAAAATCAATAATCTTGGGTTGGGATAAAAAGAAAGAGAGCTAGTTGATAAGACCTCTCCATCTTGCTATGAAATCGGCAATTGATTCGTCATCAAATTGCCTAATGGAGTAGAGGTTGATAATAGAGAAACTTTTAGATACATTGACTGAGAAATGATCTAAAAAGATTTGGGCAAGTTATGAAAAGGAAAATATGGAGTGCTTGGTGAGAGAACTATACCAATCTAAAGTTGGTCTAGATAAAGACATGAGAAAAGTGTGAAGGAGGAGAGCATTGTCATATGTAATCAAATAGCAAGAATGGTGAAATGCTCTTAAGTGTTTTTGAGGGTCCTTGCTTTGGAACTTGAAAAACTTGGGTAGTTCCCATTGAGGAGGATAAAATATAATAGGAATGGATGGATAGGTTCATTAAAAATTTGATCATAGGACAAGAGGTTATGAGCCCTAAAAATAGATGACTCTAGGTTGGTCATTTTTTCCATTAACATTTTGACCAAATCTGTTTGGGGTTAGGAAGCTCCATAATTATGTGGTAAGTTTGGTTGAGGTTGGGTGGTAGAAATATATGGATAAGTAGTAGAAGGTTAAGAAGATACCACATATTGGTATGTGTTCATTAAAGGTTGGGTTGATCCCACATAAGGGTTAATGGAAACAAAAGGTTAGGTAGAATGTGTTATGTATTCTTGTGGATTAGGAATATATTGGCAGGATGTCATGGGTATTTTTTAAAGGATTGATATGGTTTGATTTGGAGGTATGGATAAATTAATTGGTTAAGGTTGACTGGTAACTATTGTGCTAATAAGAAAAGGGTAGGAGGTATGAAAAACACCAAATTTTGAAGTGGGGTAGAAATTGGTGGGTTGATAGTGATAAGGGGAATGGTGGAAATAGGAGTATAAGATACCCCACTAATGGATCAATTATGGGTAACAATAGGTGAGGTTTCCCTATGTGGGAAGTTTTGGTTGGTATAGGGGGTGTTTGGCTATTGATTGGGATGTTGCATTGAGTTTGGGTGGTGGTAGTGGATGGGATATTGCTGGAAGAAGATGTTTAGGTGATTGTAGGTTGGGTATAGGTGTCACCTACCATAATATGGGGAGGCATACAATAAGGTGGGTTCATAGGAGGAACCAAAGTAATAGGGGTATAGTGAGATAAGGTGTTGAGGTAATTTTAAAGGGCTACAGGGTTGTTATCAAGGAAGGTAGTGAAATCTACATCACCCTCGACAGTTATTTGAGGTATGGTAGGATGGGGAGAAAGATTAGGAGAACTATCAACATCAGAAGTATACTCCATGGAGGAGGAAGAAAAATAAGGTGGTTCTTAGTTGGTTTGGTTCCTCAGCTATTTTCTAGTAAAGACCATGTGAGGAATTAAAAAAGAAATGATAGAAAGCTCACAACTCAAACACAAAGCAAGCAAAAGGAAAATAATCTCAAGGTAATCAAAACATACACTAAAGTGCATTTAAAAATTGAAGATACTTTTTAGATTGCTTTTGGATTATGCCTTTGAAAGTGTGAAGAGGAAATTTGGTTTGTAGATCATGTACTAGAAAGGAAGTTTAAAGTTGTTTTTAGGTGTTACAAGCTCTCAAAAATCTGTATTGAAATTCAGTACATGGATTGATATTTGGGCCTACCCCCTCACTTCACACACTACAATGATAAAGTTATTAGGTGATTAGCCTAGATATACTAAATTAGAAGTTCAGACTCAACCAAAGAGCTGAGTTTTGGTTTCTCTTCTTGGTAATGACCTCCAAGTAAGATAGCCAAAGAGTAAGGTATATCTCTAGATGATGAAATATTAGTCAGGACTTATGTCAATTATTTTGATGAGTTGATTTATTATGTGTTTTGGTAAAGTGTGTCATAATAAGATCAAAACTATGATTGATTACTTTTTCCTTTAAGTTACTAAATGAACTAAAAACAAGTAAGCAATCAATGTATGCAAGGTTTATTTTAATCCCAGAAGAAATTTTAGATTTGTATGAGCATATAATAAAGGAAGAAAAGGGGCACCTAGAAGATGTTAGAGTCCCACCAGGCATGCAAAAATTTTTCTCTCAATTTTTGTTCATTTTTTAATTATTGAAGAAGATAATAAACTAGTAATAAGGGTGTGGTAGAAGAACTTGTTTGTTTTGCATGCATAATCTAGACGAGTGTGGAGAAATCCTTTTTATCTTGAAAAGATAACCTATAGAGAAGAAATCACTAATAAAAATTATTGTTATAAAGATAGTTAGGTGGATTGCCTAGTGTGAGCTAGATCCAAGAAGCATGAGCTTACTAGGAGGCTATCAATCCACTCTTTGATAAAAATTAAGTTGAAAGAGATAAAATGAAATTACTTGAATCAAATACTATAAAGTAACTAAAATAAATTACAAGAAAAAACTAATGATTATTGGTGAAAATAACTAAATATATCAATAGTGGGTTAATACTAGTGCTAAAATAGATTAGGTCAGGTTCAAAAAATCAGGTAGGGGTATGTGAATAGGTAGGGATATAGAAAGTTGGATTTGGTTGGGGGTAAGGGGTTATAAATAACTTGTTATTTCTTACCATAGTGATTATCAGTGGTCAGGGTAACCATCAGTGGTTAAGTAGACCATCGATGGTTGGGAAATCATCGATGGTTTGAGGTGACTATCGATGGTTATGCTGACCTTTAGTGGTTGCATGTGGATTTTGAAGGTACTCAAAAAAGAGTTGTAGAATGGGTTAATGATTAGGTAATAGTTTGTTAAGGGTTAGGTTAGGGGAAAGGAAGTTATAAGATAGGTGAAGTAGGTCTGATTTAGGCCTAAGAGTCAGAAACCAAACAAACAAAACTAAAATATAAAATATACCTATTGCTTACTTAATGGTTGATGGCTGGAGCAATTTTGGCAGAGTAATGGTACTTTGCCTCAAAATCAATTTTGGTAGAGGTTTAGATCTCTATAGTAGTTTTTGAATTTTTAAAAGGAAGATTGGTTGTAAAAATTGAATACCTATATGCTAGAATACTCTTGTGATTGATGGATATATTTCACCTCATATTCCCCTCCTTTTATAGACAAAGAGAGATGGAGGATAGAAGGTTCCCTATGAGGTTAGCTTGTTGATTTTGATGCTTAGGAGTTTGTTGGAAATGAGCAAGGTAGACTTATTTAATTGTGTCATTTTAGTTTACATAGAGTTGGTATTTGTGTAAAAATGAGGAAGACCTGACCATGAATGATCAGTGTAACTATTAGTGGTCAAGTTGACCGTCGGTGGTCAAAGGTTTAGAGGAAAATTGGTAAAGGTGAGTTAAAAGGGGTTGGGTGAAGGGTTAGTGAGTTAGTGAGTTAAGTTGGCTAAGTATCTAACTTGAATTAGGGTCTAATGGGTTAGGTAGGGGGATGAGAAGGGTTAGGTGGTCCTTAATGGTTCTCGAGGCATTTCATCATCTAGAACCATCATGTGCAGTTTTCTAATGTCTATATTATCCATAATAAACATATGAAATCTATATTAACCAAAATATTAATTAACCTAACAATAACCATGAAATCCACTAATCAAATAGATGATTAGGTCTAAATAAGAATCAGGATGTGATAAAAGAGGATTGTTGAGGTTTTGAGGATATGGGTTTAGTAACCTATTTCTTTTGAGAATCTTTAAGATAATCATGATGACGTAATTTGATCATAGCATCATGGTTAAATGTGTCACCTAACATGAAATAAATATCAAATTTGATAAGTCCATGACATGTTTCATGAGAATGACCAATATCAACATGAAACCAATAGAATTTATTAGGATCATACCATGATGGGGTGGAAAAATTGTTATATGTGAATGGTTTAGATTGAGATAATAACTACTTCATTTGTGTTACCATTATTAGTGAGTAGGAAGCAATTTGATTATATGTTTTGACTACTCCCATTTTTTTTGGAGGAGATTGAGATTATGAATAAGTACTCATAATTGCATTAGTTGAAGTTTGGAAAGAGTCTTTGATTGAGCCATGGGTTGGCTCAAATTATTTTATAAGGAAGTCTTGTCTTTTAACTTGATTAAATGCTTCCTTTAGATTTTTTGGAGAAAATTTTTGAACCTTATATTGAAGAGAAGGTGTTAAAGTAGTGATAAATAATTTAAAAAGGTTATCATTAGTAATGTTGTGATCTATTTTATGAGCTAGTGATTTCTATATTTTGATGATAGAATGGGTGGATTCTAAGGGTAATTGCTTAGTATTGATAAAACAACTAAGACAATTTTTTGGGAGATTGTTTTATTTAAATTTATTAACTAAAGAATTGAATAAATCCTCTAATAGTGATATATACTTTTGGGTGAGTTGATTATATCATTATAACACATCTCCTATAAATGTTTTGACTAAAATTTTGGTAGTAGTGAACATATTAGTTTGGACCCATTCCTTATATAGATTACCAAATGATTTAATGAAGGAGGCAAGGTCTTTCATTCCATCATATTTAATGGTTAGAGATATATTTCCAGCATCGATGGATACTATGAAAGGAGCTAAGGGTTCATTTTGAATATTTTGAAGCATCTTGTTATGCATAAGAGGTCGATAAATGATATTCCCAATGACATCCCTAAGAGGAGGAGGAATAAAATTTTGGTTATTTTGAGGAATGATAAGAGGAGTTTGATTAGTCAATTGTAATATGTGATGTTGCATTTACATCATTTGGTAATTATTGGTTATTTACATAGCACTTATTTGTTGAACCATTTGAGAAAGAATTTAAGTGGTATTGATAGGTGTATTTTGGTTTCAATTAATGGGGGGGTGGTGGATGAGTTTGGTTGTTAGTGTTGGAAGGAGGAACATTCCCAAGGTTATGGATAGGAATATTTACTATAAGAGGATTCCCTGTGGGATTGTGTGTTATGTTACTATCTATTGCTCTAATGGTATAATAAGGAAATTTATATAGGGTATTATCATGAGAATTTTGAAATGGGTTAGATCCATATAAATCATCACTTTAGGTAATTTGAACCATGTTGTAGTCAATAAAGATAGATAAATGGTGGGAATAAGTGCACCACGAGATATATCCTCTTGGGTGGCTAGGGTGGATAAGAAAGAATAACCTCAATATCTTCTAAATGGATTAATATTATCGAAGAAGATACTAATAGGTGACTTTACGATGCTAAGTAAGGTGAAAATGATAAGATAATGTTTAGATTATTTTTAGGGAAAAAAATTTATAAATAATACTAAGTTGATCACTAATTGGACTAGATCGGCTAAATAAGTGTGATTCTAGTCATAAAGTGAACTATGTTAGGAAAAATGAAATCAAACATGTTGATCTAGTTGATTTTTATATAAGGAACCTAAAAAAATATGATAATGAACTACGTCAGTCAGTAGATACTAAATCGAGCTGGTCGATCTAGTTGGCTAAGCAAGATAATATAAAAATTTGAAAATAGACTAAGTCAATTGGGTAGAGTCTATTAGAAAGGTAGGAAGACATAACAATCTGTAAACTGACTAGGTTGATCTAGTCAAGCCTATTGGAAAGGTAAAAAGATAAAATAGTCTATAAACTAACCAAGTTGAGTTGATCGATCTAATTGAGAAAATAAGAAAATAAAATAATTTATAAAGCTACTAGGTTATAGTGGTCGATCTATTTAAGAACACATGAAAACAAAATAGTCTATGTACTAACTAAGTCAAGTTGGTAAATCTAATTAGAAAAATAAGAAAAAAAATATTAGTCTATGTACTAACTATGTCGAGCTAGTTGATATAGTTAAAAAAGTATAAAAATAATAGTGTATGTGTAGACACCCCCTTCTAGCCACAAATGGCTTCCAACTGAGCTTCAAATTGATTTGTACCAAATAGTGCAAATTAAGCCTAGGAATCATTGAATGTCCTAATTTCATCTGCACATCAAATATTAGTTCTCAAAATCATGTTGAGATATCCCTATTTGGATTATTATCCTGTATATAATAATAACCTCTCACATATTCATCTCCAATCATTTTGCGACCTAATAACTAGCAGTTTAGCCATTGGACCCATTAAGCAAGCCACTTGAATAATTCTTAAAGTGTAAAAATGCTAAGTAGAATGAATCAACTAATTAAAAATGATTAAATGCTTAAGTGAATTTTCCATGTGCAATTGGTGAAATAAATTTTGCAAAAAAGAAATTTTATTAAATAAGAGGTCATGATGATATCATCATCTCAAAGTCAAGGAAATTAAATATCTCCCTAAATGTAATAAATTTAGAAATGGAGATCCTTGCTTAATAAATAGGATCTCTATCCCAAATATTAACTACATATCCCCTCATTAATTCAACTAGGGTTATCCTTAACTCACCTAGGGTTAGTTTGAACTCAACTGTAGTTAATTCTAACCTAACTACACTTGGGTGAGAGTTAACTTTGGAGGCTACAAATATAAGTGCCAAGACCATTCTAAATAATATCTCTTGGTGTAATGTTATTATGCTCAAATACATACAAATCCTTCACCATTTAGTGTTAGCATTCCCATTTCATAATCCAATCCAAATCAAGCCAATACAAGGTGAACAAAGGGGAGATGATGCAAGAGCACCTTTGACAAAGAATCCATTATACACAAGCCGAGAAAGCCATCTACCTCAACAAGCAGATTTGGAGATATAAATAAGTTCAAAGGGAGTTTTGATTTTATGCTTTTAATTGTATCTTAATTATGTTCTTGTTACTTATGCTCACACTAGTATGCAGGCAAGAATTGTTATTTTATATTAAAAAAATTTGGTTTAAATTTTATTCACTAACAAGAGACTAACGATCCTCTTTGTAATCCTATGATACATAATGGCATGTGTGGTGGGACCCAAAACCCACAAATCTTTTCTCATGGCCTTTTAGGACCTCTTGTTAACATTTTTCATGCTAAAATTTTGGCTTAATGACCAAAAAGGTGAAAAATTGAAGCTCACAGATGTTACATAGGAAGTTGCAGTATTGCACCTATAACATGCATTTTTACACCTAGTAAATGCAGTATTGCACTTCAAAGTTGTGATATTGCACTCGATAAGTGCATTTTTGAGTTGAAATAATTGATTTTGCATCTAAAAATGTGATTTTATATAGTAAAAATTTCTTTTGCCTTGTAGTAGTAATATGTGTTATTGCAGTCTTACATGCATTACTAACCCTGTGAAGTGCAGTTTTACACTAACTTATGTGGTTTTAAAAGGTGAAATGTTATTTTTGAAATCTATACATAGTATTACCCTCATGATATACATTTTCGCACTATCAAAGTGTGATATGACACTAATGGTTTATTTTTTAAGGAAGTGTGATATATAAAGTGAAGTTGTGTTATTGCCCTTGCAAGTAGTGGTATTTCACTGTGTAGTTTCGGTTTTACACTAATGGTCTGTGTTGTAGATAAATGTAGATTTGAGTTAATAGTTTTAGTTTTGTAGTGGGACATGTAATTTTGCTTTGTTTAAATTTAATATTGCACTATGTGAAAAATAAAATAAACCCAAGAGTTAAATTTCAAATGTTATTTGGTCATTTATCTTTTAGCTTCTAACCAAAAATGCATTAACACTTTTATAGGACCCAAAAATGCCAAGGAAGAACATTTTTATCACTTTAAAAGTTCAAATCACATTTATATTTGGTGCTTAAAATAATTTACTTATCTTGTTTCCATTTTTTTAAAGTTCACAAATCAACAAACAAAGCCAAGGGACTAACTTTCACATCACATTTTGTTTGTTTTTTAATAAAAAATGAATTCAAACTTTGACTAAACACTCTTAAGATATTTCTTATTTCTCATTTTGTTTATTTGTTGTGTGTTTTTAAAAAATTGACTTAGTGTGTATGCTCTCTCCCCATCCCCTTTAGGGAACTCAGGTGACCAAAAGTGCTTTGCCATTTTCTTTTGTCGCTTAGTCCAAGCATAGAAGGAATGTTGCTAAGACAATTCCCAAGATCTAAATGACTTGGGTGACCCTAAAATGACCTTAAAATTCTTATATCTTTGTGTTCTTATGACTTGGCTTGTCAGTGGGATTTCATCACTTCCCTATAAATTCTTTAGGGAGGATTTGTCATGAGAATTCATCTTCCAGCATTGTTTCAACCCTAATCCATGATGGGGAATATAAATCAAGGAATGGATATTGTGATTACCAAGGGGGCTAAGTGGATATCCTCCCTAATCATAATGAAAACTAAGTTCAGGTTTTGCTAACCAAGGGACTCCACTAAGAAGTACATAAATGGAGTTGCTATGCAAAGGAATAGACCCCTGCATAGTAAGTTAGATAGTATGAAATAAATTGATGTGATTGCATATCTATTATCAACCACATTTGGGACCATTTAGAACACACAACTTATAGTTTTAGACATACCCCACTTTTTGCAAAAATATTGTCAATGTAAGGTGAGTAGCTCAAATTTCCATGTCAACATATAAATTCTTGAGAGAAGGGGCCTCAAAATCCTGCCTTTCATGTGCATTTAATTTTTGGATTAATAAATTGTTTCCTCTCAGGGAGTAAATAGATGGAATTTGACAATATGAATCCACCTTATCAGTGTTTAAGAATAGGATGATACACTTAACTGTTTTTATGTCTTTTTCATTTTACTTGCTTTATTTTGAGTCTAAACCTATCTTTGTTTGTCCAAATCACATAAAAAATGAGTCATGTTTTAATATCCCTTTTGACCTAAAAGATGGGTTATGTCGTCTATTAAGTCCCATACTTTGCATTAGTCATTTTACAAACTTTCATGTGTTTGTGTCACTTGTTTGAAAGTTGCATTGTTATGCTACCCATTTCATTCTAAGTATTTGCCTTAAATTTTTTGAACATACCTTTTGATCTAGATAGCATCGTTATGTTGCTTGCATTGTTTAAAAAGCCTTTTGCCTTGTGCCCAATCAATTTTAAAACCACACATGCCTTTTTGGTTTACGCCTAGTATCGTTATGCTGTTCATTTTGATTTAGAAAGTATTCTATTTTATGAACCCAAATCTTATAAATCAAGTTCAAAATTAGTTTTATGAAGTTTAGATTCAAATTTTTATTGGTTTATGCCTATGCCTTGTTTAATTTTGGCTTAGACATTTACCTCTCACTTTTGGATTGTGCAACTTCAATTAATTCCTCACTTGATTTGAAGATATTTTGTGCCTAGATTTGGGAAGTGGCATATCTTCCATATTCCTCACATCTCTTTTATTGCTTAGAACTAAGATTGAAACTCACTCTACAAATACAACCTTAAGCATGATTATTTTACATTTGAGTCTTGATCATCACTTGGGCTTGAATGTTTTACTCCTCTCCTTATTTTTTCATACTTGGAATTTATTTTCCCAATTATTTTTATACACATGCCTAAATTTTAATGTATTTTACTAATGATCAAGTTTATGTTTGAATCCATATGCCTAGTTTGAGTCCAAGTGTTTCAAATTATTAGATTAATTGTTTTACCATTTTCACCTTAACCTAGTTTATTCCAAGTTTAGCTTTGGTGTCATGTTTCCAAACACCTATAATTTTATCTTAATTTTAGACCTATTTGTTTTGAGCCTAGATTTGGGCCTTTTTCCCAAATACCTAACAGCATTTTCATTTTTAAACCTAGATGAGTTTTTTGAAACACTTTTTACCAAGATTGGCATTCAGATTTGTATTTCATGTGACCATTTGTGTAATACCTTTGACATTAGACATTTAAGAACATTTTAGATCAAGTTTATCATTGATCAAATTTTGGGGAATAACTCCATTTCTAGGCCAATTTTAGATCATTTTCCTTTTATACCAAGTTCCTAGACATACCATGTTTGGACCATTTTCCATCTAGACCATGTTTTATGATTTTATAAAACTATGGGCCTTTATCTTCATGAAACGTTAGTTGTTGATTTGGATATGTTTCCTTACACTCATAGTGGATCCATGTACAATCTAGGTTATAATAAGTTAGTCACAAATGATAACTTTGTTCAAGACCCATATGGGGATGATGTTGTTTTTGAGACATATCCTTATCCTCCTTACACTGCTCAATTTGGGGAAAAATCCAAGATCTATTAACATATTACTTGGTTAGCACATTTAAATGGTTCAATATCTCACTAGTGTGCCATCAGTTTTAGAATAAGTCCAATTCAAACCATATTATGTTATGATGTCATTGACATATGACTCATATCTATTTGATCATCACTTGATTAAAAATAAAGATGAATTTTTAGTTAGATCCATGGAGGTAGGGGCCAAGTTTCTAGTAGACTTTCCCCATGAAAACCTACCTAGTCTAGTCAGATTTCCTCTAAACATGCATTACACCCAAAACATTAAACAATCATCTACTAGTTATCCTCAAGTACTCATGTCGATGTCATACCAAGATCCAATTATGCTTATAAGAGGAAAGTGCCCAATGGAGGGAAATTTGTGTAAATGCAACAAGCATATCGGACCTATCTAAACCTAGCATAGAATTTTAATGCCATGGCCATATCAAATTCTCCTCTCATAGAGATAACTCCTTCAACATGATTATTAGTTGATTTGATGGGTCAAGTTAATTAGGTTAATAAGCCATTTTCCCAAAGCACTTTACTAGGTGACATGATATATGTCCCATTTATTGAAGATGTGATTGTGGTCTCTACATAGAATAATGTGCCAAATACCATAGATAACACATAAGTGTCTTCCAATCTAGGCCAAAATGGTTTAAATACACCAAACAATTGCCGACAATAACAAGTTCCTTTAGTTAATACTATGAGTGATTCATAACAATAGGGGAAGGAACTCCTACTTCCCAACTATAGTAGATTACTTCTACTTCTCAATCGATTACTTCTTCAATCACACAACAATAGGGAGTAAGTAACCAAATGTAGGCCAATGTTTTACCTCAAAAAGTGACAAATATTATCCCACCTTAATAGGTGATGGCTAATATTCTATAATAATAGGCACGGTCTAATCTCCCACCATAGCAGAGGTAGAACATTATGCCACCTCAATAGGTAGTGACAATGTAACTCAATAGTTACAGACCAATGTACCTTTATAATCTCAAATGTTTTTTAATCAATAATGTATTTCTATTTGTCAAAGATAAATTTCAAACACCCAACAAACATATAGATCACAATAGGTGTTTTTGTATCAAAGAGGTACGAATTTTTAATAAGTACCTATTAGGAAACCATTGTCTTTTATTTAGAAAGTGACATAGAATTAAAGATAGGGACTTGGTCCACAATAAGTTCCCCTTAATCATCCAGGTTTAACTAGTTGGCAAAAAGTCCCTACTCAACCTTAGCAAGCACAATATGTTTCACAAAGCCATATCCTTCCATACCACAATTCCCTCAAACCCATGGCCATATACCAAATCTGAACCATAATATCTATCACCAATGCATACGATTTCAGCAACCACATCTTAATCTACACATGCATATTCTTGGCTGATTTATTCATCAAACCAACATTTTGCATCAAACCATTCCTCCATTATATCATGGTCAAGGTAAACCACCTTTGACCACCCAACCACCACCTCAACCAAGTATACCATCAATTTTTTTGGCATAATAACTATAACAAATGAAGGATATGATTGCCACCATTTAAATAGGGAAGTAGACTAAGAAATTCAAATTAGATAATGTGTGTTCATACTATTTTAACATGGAGTATCTTCACATACCATTTTCTCTAGGTTATGAACAACTAAAATTTTACAAGTACAAGGCTAAAGGAGACCCTAAATCCCATATAATATAATTATTTTTTGCTTTCCAACTAGTGGCTTATAGGGACATTTACCTACTCCTTTTTTTCCTTGAAGTCTAGCTAGATAGTCTTTAGAGTGGTTCCTCAAGTTTCCAAAAAAATTAGTATTTGATTTTGATGATCTTTCAAACAAGTTTTTGAAACACTTCTCCTATAATCTTGAGTATGAGATTTCATTAGTAGATTTGACTTAGTCCAAGTAGAAGGTTGGTAAAAGATTTGAAAACTACCTACAAAGATGGAGAATGTTTTCTAGTCACTTCACCCATAGCTTACTAGATAAATAATAGGCCGCTATGTTTACTAAACATTTGCATAATGAGATATCCTATCACCTAGAGATTCAATATTCACATGCCTTCAAATATATTATTGACAAAGGTTTACATATTGAAAAGTCTTGTATTAATAAATGGATTATCAAGTTAGCCTCCTCAAATCAGAACTAAAACTAAAGATAAAATTTAGACCCAAATTAGAGCCCTAACCAAGTTCAATCAAATGTGTCAACACTATCTCAAGCTAGAAACTATGAAAGAACCAAACCCTAAAATCATAACAATAACATTCTTGGTAATGGAGTAACTAAGTCATGATATGTTCAAATGGTGTAAACACCGTCTGCTCAACCTATGCTATAAATGTAACTTATTCCTCATAAACAACCTATCCAATAAGTGCAACCTACACAACAACCTAGATTGGCACCTCATATGGCACAACAGCCACCTTTGAAAACCTATCCTCCAAAAATAAAGCCCACTCTTTGAGTCTTTAGTAACCTTGGTGAGCCAATTGAAGTAGTGTTTTGTAAACTAGTTATGGCCAATATAATTAGTTGGTCAATTCTAAAACACTATCCTAAGGGTATACCATATCTAGACTAGTACTAAGAGAATGACCTATGTGAATACCATTATGTTCATGGATATTCCATAAACCATTATGTGTGTTTGAAGCATCTTATTCAAAATATTCTAGAAAATAGGGAAATTTAGTTGGATAATAGAGCATATATGTCCAATCAAAACTTGAGTATCTATCAAAAATCTTTTCCACAATATAAAAATAATAGTCAACAATAAAAACAACAACAAATGCCACCACCACAACAATAGTATAAATAACATTAGCAAAAAAATTAGTAATAATAATAACGTTAACCAAATGGGAGGAACCAAGGTGAAAATGATTCCAACAACCAACAATATTACCATGTAGTTGCACATGACTATAATAAAGTTGTAGGTCATATTATGGTGGGCATGTTCTACCATTACCATCAATTCTAAACCAAGTTCCAATAGACTAGGACCATTGCCTAATAATTCCAATCAACCCACCTATGTCAGTAATCCTTCCTTGACCTAGGATCATAGCCAAGCATAATAGTAATTAGGGCTCAAGTTCTTATGTTGATAAATCATCATTTCCTTATGACCATAACCAAGTGTACCAATAATTGAGACTTATCATATCTGGCTCATATCAATCATTTTCTAGTATTAATGACACAGTATCTAATACCAATTATGCAAACACAACTCAGTGGTCTAATATTACCATACCAGGCCCACAACCTCCTATTAATGAACAAGTTTAACTTACTGTGCTAACTAGGAATAAACCATATACTACTATTAAAAAAAATGTATGACATTATGGAAAAACTCAAAAATACACCCACACAAATCTCCATTCTATATTTGTTATGTACATCTACCATCCATAAGAATATCTTAACAAATCTCCTAGGTCAATCCCAAGTTCTAAATTACATAACCCAAACAAATTTAAAGCTCTGGTTGGATACTTAGCCCTAGGACAATATTTGGCCTTCAACCAAATTGATATGTCACCCCTTAACCCTCTCATAACAAGTTTTTATATATTAAAGTTGTCATCACACAACACAAGGTCAAACGTGTCCTCATAGATAATGGATTAGGCCTAAATATTATGTCTTTAAATCTCATCAAGCATTTAGGATATACATTAGTTGATCTATAGCAAAAAATATTACTATCAAAGCCTACAACAATGAAGAATAATAATCACAAGGAACTATAAGCTTGCTAGTTATCATTGGGCCTTTGACCCACAATACACTTTGCCATGTGCTAGACCTAGATGTATCATACATTTTTTTTTGGGTAAACCATGCATACATGAAATCTATGCAATCCCTTAGACATTGTAGTAGTGTATAAATTTCCCTCACATAGGGATGGAGGTTATTATCCATGGTGATGTAAAACCTTATGAACACTGTAAATTTTTCAAGGTAGAATACAAAATATATAACTACCACTTCAACCTAGATTTGGTTTTAAAGAAATACACAGATAAATAAATACTTTTTGAATAGCTAGAGGCCAATAGTATATACCCAAAGAACCTTAGATAGCCTCACCTCATCTTCACATATGCCTCTTCTTGAGATGTCTGATCATTTTACCATTTCAAGTAATGGTCCAGGAGAGTATTTAACCCATGACACATTTCATATTACCAAGATTCCATAGAACCCCAAGTTCTATGGAAGACCTAAAGCTAAGATAGCTTGCATGGAATGGTGATGGAAGGGAAAAGGAAATCTTCATAGCCCAACATTTATTATTTTCACATCGGCCACTTTCCAAAAGAGGACCCAATTACCAATGATAATTCTCAATTGTACAATGATAGAATGGTCAATTATTAAAAAAGTGTCAAATATCCCATCCCTAATAGGAACATAGATAACCAAGCCTATGAAGGTGAAGGCTTAGGGCCAATCAATAGGGTACTCTTGAGCCCATTTTGATAACTAGATATAAAGGAACCCATGGTCTTAGATTTAAACTAGCAGGGGGTGAGCCCATGTATCTTATTTGTGTTTCAATGCCAAAGACTAGTGATGATGATGTTAGTATCAAAGCAAAGTCTGATCACAACATTTATAAAGACATTACCAATACCAACCTATTTTATCCCCATACCATTTTTACCATTACCCTAATAATCTAACATTTTTCACTTCCCCTTCATCATCCTCAACTTATAAACTAGGACCATCACGAATCGATAGTGCCTGTATATGAGTTTGAGAATGATGAGACCTTTTACAATTTTCTAGGCCTAAGAGACAATGTTTTGTTGGGAAACCACAAATAAGGGTTCTCTATCAAACTGGATCTTCTACTATGTTAAGCACGGGATATACTAAGAGGGGGGGTGAATCATTATATCATATATCTTATAAATATTTTCCTTAACCAAATTCCACTTAATAAAACATTCAAGATATGCAATAAAACTCCAAAAATAAACACCACACAAGATAGAGAGAGACACCAGATATAACGTGGAAACCCAATGTTGGAAAAACCATGAAGAACAATCTCAAGTATATGAATGAGCACCAACCCAAACAATATTCGCAAGCCAAGCTTGCAAGAGCACCAACCCCTTTACTGAGCACCAACCCAGCAACTATTTGTGAGCACCACACCCCTTTGCCGAGCACCAACCCAATAATAATTCATGAGCACCAACCCACAGGAGCACCAACCCCTTTGTGTATATCACACACCTATCTCTCAATGTTTCTATCTTAACAAATGCTAGATCAATACAACATCTCTTTCCTCTCTCTCACCTTTGCTCTTCTAAGTTAGATATAACAAATACAAATCATATTCATCTCTCACAATTGCTCTTCTAAGCTAGATATTACAATATCAAATCAACCTCTCTCTCCCATATTTACAAAGGCTTCTCAAGCCTTTATTTATATCTTTCCAAATGACCTTTGGCATTCCCCCTTTGTGACCCTTCAATCTTCATGGAAAATGGTGCCAAACTTGTATGGCCCTTCATATTCAAGCCTTTGAAAAGTCATGTGGTGACCCTTCATGACCAAAAACGTCCTTCCCTCTTTTGTCCTCATCTTGGTGACTTTTCATATTCCTCAAAGTGTCCCTTCATGATAAATTGTGCCCTTACTCTTTTGTCTTCACTTGGTGACTCTTGGTATTCCCCAAGATGACTCTTCACGGGAAAATGTGTCCCATCCTTCTTTTGTCTTTACCCCGTGGCTCTTCGACTTCTCCATGGGCCCTTCTTTTGTCTCATATGCAACCAAAAATATATTCGTTAATATTAAATAAATATTAACTCATATTAGCCAAGATATATTTATTACAAACAACATTAAATGCAATGGGGCCTTTATCACCAATAATGCTAGACCTTTGACATCAATGACAATATTTCCAACAATCTCCCCCTTTGTCATTGATGGCAACCTCAATCCTGAAACTGGCACATCTTGTCACCTGCACATACTATCATCTGAAAACATACAATAACTCCCCCTTACTATAACAACCTGTACATGTTCCTTGTACCTATTTTTGCACCTATACCTGTACCTATTATTCTCCCCCTTTCACATTAATGGCAAAGGGCCTACCTGGAGCTAACACTTAGCTCCCCCTCAATTGATGATGAACATCAATGGTAGGAAGTAAAATAAATTACTACCAACTCCTCTTGTAGATCTTTGAATGTGTCCTTTGATTGTGCCTTTGAGAAGATATCTGATAATGCATATAAATCTTTACCTATCCTTTGAGAATCTACAATCAACTTATTTGAACATTTTCTTCTAACCTCACAACCTTTTGCATGAAACTTTAATGTATATCCCTGATCATATATTTGACTAACACTCAAGAGATTATGCTTAATACCTTTTTCATAGAAAACATTCTTAGTCTTGGTTCTATCATAATCCAAATTCAAAGTACCTTTTTTGGCTATCCTGGTAGTGGTTTTATCTCTGAATCTCATTGTGCCACCATTGATCTACTTTACTCTTATCTCTTATCATATGCCTCGAACATCCACTATCAACGAACCATGGCTGATCTTTATTTCTTACATGCAAAGCTATTTGCACCAACATAAATTCTGTAGGTTGTTTCTTCTGCCATGAACATGTTTGAACCTTCTTCCTGATGAATGGAGCTTTGAAACTCTGATCTTTCTTCTTGATGAATCTACATGAGTATTCTTTTCCTTTTTTTTGAAACTGTTAGCTCTTTTTCAACATTCTAATTTATTGTGACCATAATCATTTGAAACACTTTAAAACTTTTAAACACTGCATATACAAGAATCATTCTAATAGCCTCAAACAATAATACTAATGCAAAATTTTCTTCAAAAATCTATTCCCTCAAAAGATATACAAATTAATCTGTCAACTCACCTTCTTGTCATTGAACATAGCCAAAACCCAATGGCATCCACCATGCTTCAATTTTTCTTAAACGTGTCTCCTTAAAGCTTAGAAGAGACACCCCACACAAAAGGGTCCTAAAAACAAATCTTAGGAGATTCCAACATCTCCTCTGTTTCTTCCTTGATCTTCTTGTGTTTTTCTTTTGGAATCCATTTAAGCATGTCTAACCTTTTCGACCTACTAACCTTATCATTTATGATGTTTTTCATCTTCTCAACTTTTGTAACTATCTTATCTTGACAAAGCTCATGCTCAAATGTAACAAGAGATTCTGCACAATCCTTCCTATCTAATTCTTTATCTACTATAGCAAGTAATTCATTTTCACTTTTAAACTCAACCTGATCAACCTTTACTACTTTAGGTCTCCAAACCTTAATTTGACTCTTCTCATATCTTGTAGGGGCTTTATAACCTTTGACATACTTTGAAGATCTCTTTACTTATTTTGGACATAATTTAGCAATATGGCCAACCTTATGACAACAAAAGCAAACAATATTTCTCATACCTTTTTCTTGAATGTGACTAAGATATCCCTTTGACTGATTGCTTCTCCTCATACAGTCTCTTGCCCTATGACCAACATGATGACAAACAAAACAACGGCCATGAAAATAATTTGAAAACTTGAAAGCATTGGGCTGCCTGATTGGCTTCTTTGATTTGCCTTCAAAACCTGCATCCTTCTTTCCTTGGACTAATATTTCATGATATTTCTCAACATTGATTATAAGCTTCTCATGATTATCCTTTAAAGAACCTAACTCAACCTTCAACTGATTACACTCTTCTTCTTTTGATGTTAAAATTGAATTTGCAACCTCTAACTGATTCTTAAGATCCTGAATAAATATCTTATTTTCTTTTACTTCTATAGCCAACTTAGAATCCAAGATACACACCTTTTACTTAAGAGCCTCAACCACAGATTTCAACTCTTGATTCTCCTTCTTTAGCTGCTTGGCCATCTTATACTTTTCTTTGATCTTCCTTCAAGTTGTTAAACCATTTCTGAAGGAACCTACTTTGATACCAATTGTTAAGCATGGGATATACTGAGAGGGGGGGTGAATCAGTATATCATATATCTTATAAATTTTTTCCTTAACCAAATTCCACTTAATCAAACATTCAAGATATGCAATAAAACTCAAACAATAAATACCACACAAGATAGAGAGAGACACCATATATAACATGGAAACCCAATGTGAGAAAAACCACAGAGAATAATATCAAGTATATGAATGAGCACCAACCCAAAAATATTCACAATCCAAGCTTGTAGGAGCACCAAGCCCTTTGTTGAGCACCAACCCATAGGAGCACCACACCCCTTTGTTGAGCACCAACCTAGCTACTATTCATGAGCACCAACCCATAGGAGCACCAACCCCTTTTTTGAGCACCAACCTAGAAATAATTCGTGAGCACCAACCCATAGGAGCACCAACCTAGCAACAATTTGTGAGCACCAACCCACAGGAGCACCAACCCCTTTGTGTATACCACACACCTATCTCTCAATGTTGTTATCTCAACAAATGATAGATCAATACAACATCTCTTTCCTCTCTCTCACCTTTACTCTTCTAATCTAGATATAACAAATACAAATCATATTCATCTCTCACAATTGCTCTTCTAAGCTAGATATTACAATATCAAATCAACCTCTCTCTCCCATATTTACAAATGGTTTCTCGAGCCTTTATTTATAGATTTCCAAATGACCTTTGGCCTTCCCCCTTTATGATCCTTCAATCCTCATGGAAAATGGTGCCAAACTTGTATGACCCTTCATATTCAAGCTTTTGAAAAGTCATGTGGTGACCCTTCATGACCAAAAATGTCCTTCCCTCTTTTGTCCTCATCTTGGTGACTTTTCGTATTCCTCAAAGTGTCTCTTCATGAGAAATTGTGCCCTTACTCTTTTGTCTTCACTTGGTGACTCTTGGTATTCCCCAAGATGACTCTTCATGGGAAAATGCGTCCCATCCTTCTTTTGTCTTTACCCCGTGGCTCTTCAACTTCTCCATGGGCACTTCTTTTGTCTCATATGCAACCAAAAATATATTCATTAATATTAAATAAATATTAACTCATATTAGTCAAGATATATTTATTAAAAACAACATTAAATTCAATGGGGCCTTTATCACCAATAATTCTAGACCTTTGACATCAATGACAATATTTCCAACAGCCTATTTTGGAGAGTGGGTGAACACCCTTAGCCAAAATCAAAAGAATAAAACATTGAGGTCCTAAAGCAAAATCCTCTTTGAAGAAATTTTAGACTAGGGAAAAAGTAGAGAGAAAGGCCAATCTTTTGGTGAAAACATATTTCAGACACCATTAGATGGGGGTGTTCACCTTTCTTTGAATGAAGCTCAAGAGGCCACCAACAACAAACTTACTTTTGGGTCTAAGTTTAGTTCAGTAAAACAACATGCCTTTGATTGAATTAATGAAGAATTTATTATAGTATTTTTACTTGGCCATAATTACCATTGGGAGATTCATATTCATCCTATTTAGGAGAGCTTGAAGAACTAGTCTAACCAAGGACTTTATCATTGTAGGGTAATTCACATTCTTGCCAACCATTCTTGAAGATGGCTCAACTCTTCTAGTAAAATATACTACGAAAGTCAACATCAAGACCCAACATAACTCAAAGTGGATCAAATTAGGTGTGTCCCTCACTGATGAAGAACATGAAGTTTTTACAAACTTATTCAAGGAATTTGTTGACATTTTTACTTGGGCCTATTCTAACATACCTGGCTTGAACCATGCCTTGGTTGTACACCACCTTATTTACATCCTAATGCCAAGCCTATGAAATAAAAATTATAAAATTCATCCTCATATTATTATATTAGTAAATAAAGAGTTGTAAAAACTCTTGGAAGAAAGATGCATTATACCGATCGACTACTCACAAAAGATGCATTATACCAATCGAATATTCACAATGGATCTCAAATGTTGTGCATGTCAATAAAAAGCTATAATGAATCAAAATCTGCACTAATTTTAGAGATGTTAACAAGGCCTACCCCAAGGATGAATTTCCTCTACCAAATATTGACACGATATTTGACTTCACAATTGGGTATGAAATGTTTTCCCTCATAGATGGCTTTTCAAGATACAATCAGATCAGGGTCGCACTAGAAAACCAACACAAGACAACATTCACCATTCTTTGGGGAATGTTTTGATATCAAGTTATGTCATTTGGCCTTAATAATGTTGGGGCCACATACCAAAAATCCATAACCATCATATTTCATGATATGATGCATTACATTACTGAAGACTAGGTCGATGACATATTAGGTAAATCAAAGACCCACATAGATAATCTAGCCATACTCTAAAGGATATTTGAAAGGCTTCATGAGTATAAGGTCTAACTCAATCTAAAGAAGTACATAATTGGTATTATTTTAGGTAAATTTTTAAGATTTATTGTCTCTAAATGAGGCATTAAAGTTGATCATACAAAGGTACAAGCCATTACCGAGATGTCACCATCTTCCAATTTGAAGTAGCTCTATAGTTTATAGAGAAATATTTAATCTATCAGATACTTCATTTTTTAGTTAACCAACAAATTTCATCCTTTTACACACTTTTTGAATAAAGGTGTTACATTTCTTTAGGATGAATAATGCTAGAAAGTCTTTTAGCACCTAAAAGAATATCTTGTCAATTCACCTTTTTTGTTACCACTAATGCCAACAAGGCCATTTTTGTTGTAGCTATCTACCATTGACAATTCCCTAGGGTCACTTCTAGCTTATCATGATGAGAACAGGAAATATCATGTCATGTACTATCTAATTCATGCATTGGTTGCATGTGATCACAACTATATACCAATAGAAAAAGCTTATTTAGTTATTTTCTTTGCAGCCTAGAAGCTGTGTCATTACATGCTTAATAACAATACCATAGTAATTTATAAAGTAGATCCACTCAAGTATATACTATCAAAGATAGCCTTATAGGGCCACATGGCTAAATGGATCATGCTCCTGAGTGAGTTTGAGATTGAGTATATCAATCAGAAGGACATAAAGGGATAAGAAATTATATACCAATTTGTTGGAGCTCCCCTTTTAGATATCAAACCACTCATGTTTGCATTCCTAAATGAATCTATCATGACCATCATAGAAACACCTCTTAAGGAGCAGAAATAGAAGCTATATTTTGATTCATCATTCACATCTCATTGAACAAGGTTAGGCCTATTATATATTACACCAAAAGGGGATCTCATTCCCAAATCTTTTTATATCAGCTTTCCTTGTACTAATAACATGGATGAATAAAAAACACTCATTGTAAAGCTTCATCAAGTGGTACAATGGAACAATTAAAATCTCAAAGTTTATGGTGATTCTCAATTAATCATCAATCAGGTTAAAGACCACTTTCAGATCAAAGATGACAAGTTGGTTCCATACAAGGCCACGGTGGACATTTTGAAGTAGAAGATTATTGATGTACAATTTAAACATAAACCTAGGGCTATTAGCAAGACAACATATGTCATGGCTACAATTACTTATTTAAACTACAACACAAACATGACAAAAGAGTATCAGTTCCTCATTGAACATCTTCTAGCATATACTCATGAACCTTCAACTATTATAATGATATATGATATTATCGGTCCTAGCTCTATTTGGTATTTAGACTTATATAACTACCTTTATGATCACATCATGCCACTAGGCCTATCACGTAAACAAAAAAAATCCTTTACCCACCAAGCCTCTCATTATCCTTACTTGGCCCAACCCTTTATCGTAAAATCTTTGATGGAACTATGAATTATTGTTTAACTTTAGTTGAATCCATATTAGCATTAAATTAATTCCAATAATGAGTATGTGGATCCCACATGATCGAGGTCATCCTTACCAAAAATATCCTATGTACTAGTTACTAGTGTCCTACTATGGAATCAGATGCATTTGCTTATGTCAAAAGGTACAAAAAATATCAAAGGTATGCAAATTTGATTCATGCTCCAGCCAAAAAACTCAAACCAATGCTTACAACATGGTCATTTTCAATGTGGGGACTCATTCTTCTTGGGAATATTAACCCTACCTTATTTGATGGCCATAAACACATCCTTAATTCCACTGAATATTTCACTAAGTGGTTAAATCTATACCCCTCACTTATGTGATTAGAAAACAAATTTCCAAATTCATCTTTAATCATCTCATCTATCACTATGGTATCCTATCCAACATTATATCTGATAATGGTAGATTATTTAAAAATAAGGATTTCAAATCCCCTTGTTCCAAGTATAACATTACTCAAAAAAAATCCACTACCTATTACCCACAAGGTAATGGCCAATCTGAAGCATCCAATAAGACCATTTTCAACATCCTTAAAAAGATTATAAAATATGCTTGCATGATTAGCACTTACAAATCTTTCATGCCCTCTGAGAATATCATACTTTCATAAGAATAATACCATATTCCCTATTCTATGGCACTGAGGACATTCTTCTCATTGAAGTTGAGTTACCTTCTCTATGTATCTCATTGAAACACATTTTGAATGATGAATATTATAGAGTAGCTTGCCTATAAGAGATAAAGTTATTGGATGAGAAGTGCATGACTATTGTAAATAGACTTTAAAAATACAAGAACCAACTATGTGGTCAATATAACTAGTGGGTTAAACATAGATATTTAGATCTTGGTGATCTTGTTCTCAAATAAACCAAAAGAATGCCATGATCAAGAAGAAGAAGAAAGACAAGTTCAAGTGTAATTAGATAGGCCCCTATGTCATTTTTTCAAATGATGGCTCTATAGCACACCTGCTCATTGCACCAAATGGAGATGAACTTGATGAGCCCATGAACATCATACATCTCAAGTGTTACTTCACTTGAAATACCAAAAATATTGTCTATAAGGCTTGTTTACTTTATACCATACTAACATAGTCCTTGTACCATACCATATACCTTTCCTACCATACCTTCACTATAATTCAAATTTATTTTACCATCCCACCCCACCCTTTTTGACCTTGGTTTTGCTCCATGAGTTCTTTGGGCACTTTTAATGAGGGAATTTAGATCAAGTTTCAGTGTGTGATTCAATATTTTAAATAGAGGTAGTATCTTGGACCAGTGTGAAGGTGGTTTGGTATTTACATTCTTCATTTTTCCTTTCATTTCATTATGAGTGCTACTAATTATAGTTGACTTTGGGCAAATCAGTGTCCCACCCCATGCTACTAGTTATAACTGCCTTTGGGCAAATTAGTATCATTGACTCATTCCATTTTTTCATAACTATAATTGCCTGTGGTAAAATTAGTAGCAACATCTTTACCATGCATTTTCACATCACCTTGTCATTTCTAATCTATATTGTGCCATTTGCCTAATTAAAAAACTTGTTGCTACCTAGTCAAACTCCTTTGTTGTAGGGTGGAACTACATTGATTTGAGGTCCTATTCTGGGACTATGTAGGTAGTGCTCAATTAATGTTGAGGTAAGCTCAGTTACCCTTTTCCCATGCTCTTTTCATTTTGTGAGATTGTTTAAGCCACACTATCTCCATTTTGTAAGTTAAACCATTTAGTCTCTCATAATTCTCAATTGAGTTGAGACACTTAGAAAATTCTACAAACATTTGTACAAGATCGTAGAAAATCCTAAGAACAAAATCATGAAAATTGAATTACATTTTCAACATGAGATATAAAGTTTTCAAAAAATATTTGGATGGGCCATCTTGTTTGTTCAGTTTATTTCTAGACCACTTTGGTCTTTTTCCTCCCATTTATAGGAAAACTACATTGGCCTGAGGTCTACGTGGACTATGTAGGTAGAACTTGGATACATGGGGTATCTGATGTTATCTCAATTAAACCTTTCTTTCTTTTTTGACTACTTCTTTTCTTTATGGATCTTGGGACTCCTAGATATTTCACAAATAACCACTTGTCCTTTAATTTCCCCATCCTTATTGGCCTTAAGCCTTACAATCTTGCCATTTTGAGAGTTATTTATGCTCTCATAATTTTATGAGTTTATCAGCCTTAGATGTAGTTGACACTATGAATTCTCAATTTCTTTCATTTTTTGATACTCTTTTATTGCCTTTTAGTGCGGGTTTAGTCTAAACCATACTCTTTCACTTACATGATTTATTTGTGTTGACATTTTCATGATTATGTAATGGCATCCCCTCTTTTCTCACACACTCACCATTTTGTGAGGCCATTCCTACTTCCTTTACAACATAATCATGTTTTCTTATCATCATTTTTCTCCTATCCCATACCCTAAGAGAAATACATTTGGCCTGAAGTTCATGTTGTATCTTGTGTTCATAGAACTATGTAGGTAGTATCCACTTGCCTAGTGCCTCTAGAGACATCTTGGTTACCCCTTCCTTTTCTTTTATTCCCCCCATTTTTTTTATTTTTTTTGATCTCCTATATCCTAGGGAAACCTTACACCAATTATCCTTGCTTTGTTATACTTGTCTTGTTGTTGTCTAGATCAGAGGTCACCCTATCACCAAGCATAACACTTCTATTTCACATGCATGAATAATTTGTTTTTCTATTTTACTAACATTATGATTAACCATTCTTTGCATTTTTTTTTGTTTGTTTACTTTTTATTTTGATTATTTTGTTCACTTTTTATTTGTAGGTATTTTAAAGTGTTTTTGTTTATTGGTGTTTTATTTTATGTTTCTATTTTTTTATTTGCCTATTTGTTTTCTTTCACTATTATGCCTTGACTTAGTATATATGTGTTTATTAATTTATTCCTTGGACATTATACTTAAGTCCATCTATATTCATATGTCAACATTTTCATCTTGGTTTTTATCATTGGTGCATTATTTTCACTTATTTATTGGACTGAGTGTCAGTCCTTATGCATATTATGTCTAATTTATCATGATGTTTCATATAATGATGTATACTATTCATGTGCTACAACAAAAATTAGTTATATGGATCTTATAATCAATGGTGTCATAATACTTCTCCTTATTCACCAGATAAATTCTTGATGTATCCAAACATTACCCATATATAGAGTAATTCAATCACGAATGAATTTTAATCCTTAATAATTAGGATGTGCATCTATGTACTATCAAGTGGCCCAAATTACTCCCTATCCTCTATACTAGATTACTCTTACTTTGTGAGTATGGATTCATTATGTAAGCCCCCTTTTCCAATTTGCCATATTGTCCCAAACTATAGTGTCAATGGTTATAATTACCTTTGGGTAAATCATTATGTTTTGATATATTTGGATGCTAATGATTATAATTAACTTTGAGAAAATCATTATCTCTATCTACCCAACTGGGCATTTTTCATTATGCTAATGATTATAACCACCTTTAAGAAAATCATTATTTTCCAATTCACTATGATGATGATTATAACCACCTTTGGGCAAACCATCCTTTGTATCTTCCCAACTAGGGTATCTAATTATGCCACTAATTATAACTACCTTTGGGTAAATCAATCTTTTCCAGCCCATTTACCTTTAGGTACCATCATTTCCTTCTTTTTAAGGGAACAATCACTGACCTTATTTGTTGTTTGTTCCCTTTAAGGGGCATCCAGGGCTCATCCATCACCTTCTAGGGCATTAGGCAATTAAATACATTTTCATTCTTTGAGAAGAAGTTACTATGAGTATAGCTTGAAATTCCTTCCCAAACAGGGTCAAACTATAAACACCCTATTCTGGCCATAATTGGCTTCCAACTGGGCTTTTGATTGATTTCTACTAAACAATGCAAATTAAGCTTAAGAATTACTAAATATCTCAATTTTATTTGCACATCAAACATTAGTGCTCCGAATCATGTTGAGGCATCCCTATTTAGGTTATTATCATTTACACATTAATAACCTCTCATAAATTCATCTCCAATCGCCTTGTGACCTAACAAGTGGTAGTTTGGCCTTTGGACCCATTAAATAGGGCACTTGAATAATTCATAAAGTACAAAACTGCTAAGCATAATGAATCAACTAATTAAACCAATTTAAATGCTTAAGTGAATTTTCCATGTGAAATTAGTGAAAAAAAATTTGTAAAAAATAAATTTCAATAAATATGAGGTCATGATAATAGCATCATCCTCAAAGTTAAGAAAATAAAATATCTAGGTGTGAGTCTTCATCCAAGTGGAGAAGATCAATTCCTCAAGTGGTTGATAAATGTGTGTAAAGTTAGTTAGTATTTGAAATATTCTTAGGAATGAGTCAAGGTAGTTGAATGACTCAACATGGTAGTTGCATGTTTCAAGGAGTTGGTTGGATGACTCAACACTTGGTTGAGAGAATTAACAAAATAATTGGTTGACTCAACCTCTTGGTGGAGAGAATTAAAGGTGTAGTTTTATGACTTGGAAATTAAAATTATTAATTACTTTTATGAAATTATGTGTGAATGATTTATTATAAATGGTTTGGGAGAGAAAATGATATTAGTGAACTTAGAATAAAATTCATATTTCAAATGGTGAGTTAGTAAAGAATAGTAGTGATTGTGTTGATATTTAGTAAAGTCAATTATGACACTAAATGTGGAAGAATTTAGGTGTCTAAATTTTTCCATATTTGAATGGGTGTTGCAACTATAAGAAGCAATGATTTTTAAAATAATAATTAAAATCAGAGTGGAAACAAATGTGGAAAGATGCCCTGAATAACTTGAGCAAGTGATTGGGTTAGTAGATGCCCCCTCGAGAGGCCATGCAAGGAAAAAGGATGTGGATGAGTGCTTGAAATGAATAAATGATGAAAGAGTATTTGATTGGATAGACAAAAAATTGTGTATGATATCATGATAAACAAATTTATGATTTATTATTCATTATTAAATGACTGCATGTTTTTATGCACATGTTTAAAATGATTTTCCCATAGTGGATAGTTGCACAAGAGTAATTTTTTAGAAATGATATTTCCTAAGAAAAGTTGCATGCTTGGATTTACTTCATGAAAATAGTTGCATGAAAATAGATGTGGGAAGGATATATATTGTTGATAAGTTATGAGTTGTTAGGAGAGAAACATATATTCCAATGATTTTTTATTGATTGAATTGATTGATTTTCAAGCAAAAAATAAATAAATAAATAGATAAATCTAATTAATTGGATGTGTGATGAGGTTAGTTAAATAGGCTAAAAATGGATAAAAGTCATAGTTGGGGTGAAATTTTTTATTGGGATGGGTAAATAAATAGGGTTGGGGGAATAATAATTGATTTCAATTCTATTTTAGTCTTTGCCACTAAAAATTTGAATAGTGCTCTAGATTGCTAGAAGTGAGTGATCGAAAATGAATCGTATCCTAATTTATTAACATTGCATAAAGTGAGTGAGGGAGCATCAAAGACCACGATAGCATGAACATACAATAAGTAGTGTTTTGAATTTTTGAAATCTGATTTTTTGGGTCATTAATGCATGTTAAAGTAATTTAAAATTATTTCATCATTTGGATAACAATGATTTTATCATCAAAATTGGAGAAATCATCATGTATGATGGAAAAAAAGTTTAAATAAATGGATATTTTGTGAATGAATGTTGAATTCATCATCCTCATAGTGAATTCATTATGTATAGTGGTGAATTCATCAAGGTTAGTGGTGAAATCATATGCAGTGGTGAATTCATCTAGTCAACGACAAATTCATTTGATCAAACAGTGAACTTGTTTGGGAAATGAATTCATTATAGGTATTGATGAATTCATAGGTACTAATGATGAAGTAAAGTGTTATTAGAAATTATAAATTATGAATGATGAGATCAGGGTATTGGACTTGTGTATTAGTGATGAGGAGTGAATTTGTGATTGATTGATAGATTAAATTTGTGTCTTTTTTTTTGTGCATGAGAGACTCCCTATCTATATAGCATGAGAGAGTTAATTTTTAGTGTTAAAACTAAGGATTAGGTTCACATATTATTATGTGGGGGTATTATAGGTAGTGGTATTTTCATATATTCCAAAGATGTATGATATTCATGCTAACAGATCAATATTGACTTCATTAGCAAAGAGGTGGCACTCAGAGATGAGTACCTTTCACCTACCTAAAGGAGAGTTTAAAATGGCCATATAGGATGTGTTGTGGATATTTTATATGTATATATAAATTATGATGGTGTAATGGAAAGAGACAAGACAAATTGTGTCATTAAAGAGGTTATTTGGGGATGAGGTTATCCCAATGGTTGATTTAGGTATATATTTAGATGTATGCATGGTATAAGAGGAGATGGATGAATTTATGATAATATTGGTGACTCTTTTTAGTGGTATATTATTGCCTCAAAATATTTGGAGACTCTTTCAATTAGTATTGGCATATGTGGTTGGAAATATGATATAGTTTGTTATAGAATTTGCATGGGATCCATGTGTGTTTGCATATTTATATAGGGAAATACATGTGGTGATGTACAAGAGGGGGAGAGAATTGGTGTGTATACATTAATATAGGTATAGGCATGGGATATCATAGCTATAGATAGTTACATTAGATATATATGAGGAAGAATGGATGAGGAGTCCTTTGCATGTAGATGGAATATGATAGTTGGAGGATAAAATATATACTTAGGCCACTTAGCCTATTATATGAGAATTATTGATGAGTTTACCTTTAAGAACATTACATAGATTTTGTACTAGGAGGTTGATCTAGTATGGGTTGAGGAATTGGTATGGATGAATTTTGTGATTACACTGTGCTACATTATGGGGAGAAACAAGCGCATTATATAAATATATAAACCGGATAGGGTCTTAAGGTAGTTTGGGATATAATAAAATGTACCTATAGGGCCACACATATTTATGTGAGTATTGGGGGAAACCTAATAGTGGGGGTCACATATAGACTCAAGGTTAGTAGAGACTAGTTGGATTCTCCTACCAACTAAACCTTTCTATAGTAGGAGATATTTTTTTGATACCCTCAACACCCTCTACATCCTCTGTACTAGTGTCTTCCTCCTTTGGTGAGACAAGATTTGTACCAATGGATAAATGAAGGATGGGATGGTATGAATTGAGGATGACCTAGTAAAAATGGATATTTATAGGTCTAATATATGATACATATGGCACAAAAAATTGGTTTTCACTATGGAACTTTCCTAAGGTGCCATAAGAATGGTTTCACTTTTAGATGATTTATTTCTCTCTCTAATACATGAAACTATCATTAGATCCATTTAATCTTGAAAACACTTGAGATTCATTATGTTAATAAGCTCATCAATATATTCACCCTCCTTAGTTGCCAATTTATAATCACCTAATCCATACTTGGCTATGACAATGTAAGGACCTAACCAATTAGGCTCAATTTTTCCTTTTTATCACAATCAGTGTTTGTGTTCCTTTGATTTTATTTTAGAATGAGATTTATGATGTTAAAATCCTTGAATTTTATTTTATTATTATAATTAAAATGAATCTAGTTTTGATATGCATGTAGGTGATCAAGTGCATGGATTATTTTCTCATCGAAAAGGTCTAGCTCATGCAACCTTTAGACTATGTATTCCTCATCGTTGATTAAATTGTGCAAGGAAATACATAATGAGGGTAATTCAATCTCAATTGGTAAAATAGATCTAGTGCCGTAGACAAGGGAGTAAGGAGTTGCCCTTGTGGGTGTACATATACAAGTATAATAATCTTATAAGGTAGGATAATTTTTTAAATTATAATCATGGCCAAAATCATTGATAACCCGCTTGAGTATTTTAAAGACATTCTTGTTGAATGCCTCTACTTGGCCATTACTTTGTGGATAATATGGGGTGGACCATTTATGTTTGATATGAAATTTTTGGCAAAGGCTTTCACATAATTATTCTTGAATGACTTACCATTATCATAAATAATAGTGGATGGGATATTATAATGACAAATTATATGATTAAGGATGAACTTAGATATTTGTTTGTTAGTTACATAAGTAAGTGGGATGAGCTCCACCCAGTTGATGAAGTATTCAGTGGTGGTTATCATGTGTTTGTAGCCATCAATAGAATTAGGACTAATTTTACCAATGAGATCAAGCCCCCATGTGGAAAAGGGCCATGGAGTGGAAATAGGTTGTAAGGCTTGTAATGGAACATGAATAAAATCCACATTTTTTTGATACACTACACACTTTTTAAGATAGTGGCAATAGTCAGTTTCCATTGTAGGCTAATAATATCTAATTCTTATAATTTTTTTAGTAAGGACTATGCCACTAGTGTGTGCACCACAAATTTCATCATGAACTTCCTTGATATCCAAGGTAGTCTCATTTGAATTTAAACACAATAACAAAGTTCCATTATAGCCTCTATGATACAAGGTGTTATCAAAAAGGGTAAAATGGCAAGCACATTAGATAAATTATTTTTTGGGGTTATGAGATAGGTTAGGAGGTATAATGTTATCATTTAGGTACATGTAGATGTCTGGGTACCAAGGGGAATTGGGACTAATAATCTCATAAACAATTTAAAAATCAAGGCTCTCATATGCTGGAATCATTAACTTTTCCACCAAAAAGTGACTTTGGCCAATATTTGGATGTATGTTTGGAAGGGAAACAATTATGGCCATAGCACCTACTACTTTGTTATTTTCACAAGGAACCTACTTAAATTAAATATGTTATAAGTAAAACTATCAACCATTCATTTTAAGAAACAAGCTTATCATATATAGCTTGATATTCATCATTGACTTGTTTGATGATAAGTTATGAGTCATCATATACTGACATGTGATAAATACCACATTGGATGGCTAGTTTCAAACTAGAAACAAGGGATTCATACTCTAAAATTTTATTATTGCAAGGAAATTATATTGGAAATTATTTTGAGATGAGATCACCTTGTGGAGTAATGAGTAAGATGCTTGCCCCTGAGCCATGATTTATGAAGGAACCATCAAATTATAATTTTCATTTTAGAGAATCCTATAGAAAGAGAATAGACCATGTTATATTTCACCATGATCAATTGAAAAATGAATCATACATGAAAAACCTATAGAGTGCAATATCATAACCTGAAAGAAAAAATATCACACAAGGAAAGTTGTGTTAAAGAACATTATCTCATTAAACATTAAAGCATTAACATTAAAACATTAACCAAAAAGTACATAGGAAGTTCCTTATATAGGTGGAAAATAGACAAGTCCCACCATCCTCATGCATGTGGGATTATTTTAGACTAAATACCTTTATTAAACCTAAGCAAGATGACTAGATCATGTAGACAAAATCTAGTGGGAAAAAAGTCTACACCAACCCCCCATAAGCATAGTTTAGGTGGATAAAAGAATTGGGTCTTGAAAATGAGGCCTAATGAGGTACTTAAGCACAATGCATCTCCCATAAAGTAGATAAAAGGAGAAAACCTATAGGATTAGAAATCCTCTCCAAACAAGAGAAAATAAGAAGGTAGGGCTATAAACCCCCACTAGAATCTACAACCACTGTAAGCCATCATGTGTCCTACAATGGAGTGCCTTGGAGTGATTGTAAATAAAAATTAGATGCAATAGAAAAAGGATCACCCTAGAATAATGAATGAGTCCACCAAGTACTTGATGGATCTTCAACCAAGGTATGATTCCTATACAAGGAATTGTTCTCCTCATGTAAGGTAGGAGGGCCAACTGCTCTATGCCATGATGGCATATTGGAAGTAGAGGCTAATAATGACTATGGAACACCCTAAAACTATAGAATAAACTGCTCGATGTCTGATGTGTCATAGATTAGAATACATGTTCCTTGTAATGTTTGAAGTGGACTAGAGGTAGGTTGATCAAGAAATAACTCCTCAACATCTAGAAGGTGACAAGGAGATGGAAAATATGTGTCCCCATCACTATTAAGTCATATGTATAAGAAAATTAATCAGTATGAGAAGTGTGTTTAGCCTCATAAATGTCACCAAGTTTAGATGAGTCTGAATAAGAAGAGTCTAAATGAGAATTAGGAGTAAAGTATGAGAATTTATATATCCAAGTCTGATTATTGACCATTCCCACTACTAATATAATGTCATTGTGCAACTCTCTAACATACACTAAATCTAGAGTGAACTTAGCTTGTATACCTAAACCAAGGTGAGTGATATGGTAAATTAATAGGAGATTAGTTGAAAGTGAGAGAACACTTAAAACATTATTAAATTTTCCACCACTCACTTTAACAGACACTATCTTGAGAACCTTTCTATAAGTGTTAACACCCAATGTATAGAAGACATGTCACATGGTTCCAAGGAATTGAATTCTATTTATGAAGAGGCCATGTGATGTGAATCACTAGAGTCAATGAACCATGTAGGATTTTGAGATACAATAGAAACTAGGGCCTTGCCCTTTGATTTCCCCATACTATTCTATTTTGCCTTTTATTTACCATGGCTATTTGCCTTACAGGATTCATGGGTTGATGAGTGTTGATTGGTAAAATTAGGGACATTGATATTGTGCTTCTCAAGCATCTTAGCTAGTTGGTCAATTTTTTTCTTCAAACATTTTCTTTCATCATGCTTTCCTAATCAAAACCCACATTTGATCCAATATTTCTTAGGCTTAGAATTGGAAGAAGAGGTCTCATGGTTGGATTTACAGGTGGGAGGATTTGCATCCTTCTCTTGATCCTTTTTATTTTATTTCTTCTCTCTATTATTTGAAGCCTTCTCTTTCTTAGAAAAAAGTGTAGATTTTAATGACCTCACTATACCCATGTATATAAACTTATCTTGCTCCTGATTTAATTCAAAAATAAAGGTATTTAAAGAAGGCATCTTTCATGCAACTCCAAGATCATTTTTTATGGTAGGGAAAGTGTTGGATCCCAGATTTTGATTAAGTATTTTAGATTTGGGTATAGAAATAGAATAATGAAAGAGGATCATGGCATAATAATACCATGGCACAAAACTAACATGATACAAAATGATAATGATGTGGAAGATAATAGTGCAACAAGACCTAGTGAAAAATGAAACATAACTACAAAGAACCTGAGAGCATAGGACTCGATGCAATAGCAAAAGACTTGGGGAGTGTGATGGAAGTGGTAAATGGTTGAGGAGAAATTATTAAAGACAAAATAGACTTTAATCATCACTCAATTTTCACACTAGCCCATATAAAGGACATTTGACAATAAGGATATAACATCGAACAAGAATATAAGGGGCACAAAGTCCCAAGTACTTTGGAGAAAATAAGTGAATGACTTCCATGACTTAGTCTACTAGAGATAATTATCTAGTCACCTAATTGTCATTAATAATTTAACTACTTGGTTAGGGAAAAAAAGTATAAATACCCCTATGTAGAGTTGTGTAAAGGGACTAAACATTTGTATTATGTAATGAATCTTTATGGTAATAGTAAAATTGTGGAAGTTACAATCATTTCTTAGTGTTATGCCTCAGTTGATTGATATTTAAAACGTTAACAATGGGTTTGAATTGAGTAACATGTGGCTTATAATTCACTATGAAATTTATAAAATATGCATTTTACTAGTTTGTGTAATCAACAGCTTGAACTTCAGGGCACTTATTTTCATGTTCTTGTTTGTTTGCATTGATGATTCAAGGTTTACAATCATATATTTCCATTTATAAGTAATTTATAATTAGATATATGAATAAACTCTAGTTTATGATAAGTGCTACTACACAACATAACCACGAGAACTGATTTATTGTTATGTGCTTCGAGTGAGTATGCAAGAGCTTAGTCTTGCATGAAAAGCCAACACATAAGCTTGTTAGTAATACACACTTTATCACCTTAAGGAAAATGTGATAGAAAATTACCCAACATTTTGGTTTCATTTTTGGGACTCATAACACTTGTTGTACAATAATGGAAAATGCTCAAACGTTTATCCCTTGAAAGTATTGAACAATGGATTACTGAGGTTAAGAATAATTTTTTGATTCCCTATATTGAACCAATATTTTCTACCCATGCATGGGTGGAAAAACATATCTATAGCTCATTATATGAAACCTTCTTTATCGAAGTCCCTGTTCATTTTCATGCTTGGATTTTTGCCTATGTTCATGATCGATCACAAAATTTTGGAAGGAGGTAAGCTTGGATGATAGATCATCAAAGGGATTTTGCACATTTGGGAATATTATGTACATGGGTTGTTAATAAATGGTGGAGAGGGGTGTTGAATATCTACATCCTTGAATATGTTGTAACCACTTAATCTTGTCCTAAAGAAGCCAAGTTCCAATTTCTCCAAGAACTACATGGTTGGTATATTAGACACTTTCCACTAGAAGTAAAGATGTTGTTTATTGATTCTGGGATCAAAAATCTGATATGGAGGGATAAATCCATCCTTACATGAGTTACACAATTACGAAGGGAATATATAGGTGTTGGAAAAGAATTTTTGGTTTAGAATGGTAGCCAATTAGTGAGAATTGTGAAAGCATAAATATGATGAAGCTCAATAGAGAATTATGGGTGGAATTAGAGTAGGAAGGGCATGAGAGAACTCAATAAGTGTTGTTAGGATCCACAAGGATGTAGAAAGGCATAAGGATGACTCACCAATTTTTGAACCACAACTAATTCTAGTTTTATCATATGAGGGAGAAACTAGCCATATAGTAGAGACTAAAGAACCACATTTAAATCAACCAAGTTCTCCAACCATAGTGCACACTCTTGATTTTGAGCCAAATGAATTAATCATACATAACTAGGATACATATAATGTAGACTCAAAACTAATCCTATAAGAGAAATTATAGTTGAGCCAATTTTAACTCGGTGAATTTACACTTTCTTTTCCTCTTCAAGGGAATTTCATGGCCCAGCTTGGTATTCCTAGAAGACCTAATATTCATAGTGGGTAGAGTACTAGTCCAAGTATTATTTTTCAATGTGCTACCATGCCCAACATCTTAGGTATTACTACTGGAGGTATGAGAGGTGGACTAGGACATGGTATGGGAGGAAGTGGTGGACTTACACCTCTAGGAATAGGACCTAGGGTTTTTCAATAGCCACTATCATAAGTACCTCAACTACTGATGGTGTATTATGAAATGATGATTCATCTACCTAAATATCAGGGTGTAGAGAATGTTTTGGAGAATTTTCATAAGTGTAAACTCATTTGGGGGGATGTGGTATAACTTCTTCTGAGAAAAAGGCCACATAATTCATAACCACACTTCTGGAAAGAGCACGTAAGTGGTATAGGATGTTTGACCTTCAACAAGTGGTAATTGACTATGATCAACTTGAGATGAAATTTATTTAGGAATTTCATATTCTTAAATTTAAGCAACAAAGTATTATTATGCTAAAGGATATAAAACAAGAGTATGATGCATGATTTAAAACACTCTTGTCTAACTTTCATTCGAGCTTAATTATATTCAACATGCCTAATGGTTAGTGGGAGGCTTGTTACTTCTCACTAAAAGTGTATGAGAGTATGATTCATGATTTAAAACACTCTTGTCTAACATTTATTCGAGCTTAATGCTATTCAACATGCCTAATGGTTAGTGGGAGGCTTGTTACTTCTCTTTAGATGAAAATTGTGTCAAAGGACCTTTACCAGCCTGTCCAAAGCCCTAGAAGCTACCTTCCACACCAAAGTTATTGGTATAATTGACACTGGAATCAATCCTTTTATGGAAAATCAAATAGATTCAATGGCATCATAATTAGAGAAACTGACTACAAACAATGTGTATGACACTCATAATGGTCTTTGGTGTACCAATTGTGAGTCTGAAGGTCATAATAGAAGTAATCTCCCTTGAAAGAACACTTTTAACATACTAAAGTATTCATTTGAAATTTGTCATGAGATCATGATGTATGCTCTTATCCTCTCTTAAAGTAGGTTACACATTCTAAAGTGTCTAAATACGACAAGATATATGATGCTTATACACATGACACAAATGATTATTGACTAATTAGTGATATACATGAGGCACACACACATGATACACATTAAACCTCTCTCTCAAACAATCAATATAATGGTGGATATCATAGACAAGGTTGAGGATGGGGACAAAGAGATAGCCATTTTCCACCAAATTTTTTTTGTAAGTGTGGATCTCCATATCATTATTAGCGAGATTATCTAGTCTATCCAACATGTGCTTTTTTTTAAAAACAGCATCGATTGGAAAAATGTCCTGACTTGTACACAACCATCACTAAGAAAAGAAATGATAAGGGTGATAGTATGATTCACATTGAGAAACCTCACTAGTGACTATGCTCTAGCACCTCAATAACTCAATAAGTTAATATCACTACACGCAATGTAGGAAAGTCTTAATCCATATCTATTCCACCTATTGAGAAGATACAATGTGAAGATCTTTTTGCAAATAAGTATCCTGATGCCCAAAAATATAAAGATGTGCTCTAGGATACTATGGCATTGGTATGAAAACTACAAGAGGAAATTTATTTTCTTAAGGACAGATAAGCTACCCAATGTTTTGATCTACAAAAAACTATGGAACCTCAAAATGTGGCATAAGATGATTTTTAAAAACTTTGCAAGCGTATGTTAGATGAAGATATTATCCCACAATTGAGTAATTAGCTTAAAAATTAGGTACCAAGGCCAAATAATGATTGAACTCATTTTTTTATACCAACTAAATATCATCAGTTGAATCTTGCTCAATGACAATATACTCTTGTTCCTCCTAGCCCTTAAGAGGACAAGGAAATAATGGTGAATGTTGCCCTTAACAGTTCAGTGATTCAAGATATTTTGGTCAACACTGGTGCTAAGGTTAATTTCCTCATAAAATATGCATGATATAAAATGGCTAGCTTATCATTACAACCATCACTTCACATGTTTTTTATGGCTAATAAATTCAGTACTCTACCAATTGGCATTCTTAAGAAAGTAATTATTGATATCCTTGGGGTACCTTTCAAAGCTAATTTTGAAGTTTTTGAGTTGGTTAAAGCTAATGATTTTCCATCTCTATTAGGTTGACCTTGGTGCTATGAAAACAATGTGGACTTAAATTTCAAAAATTACTACATTAGTTTAGAAAATGTTGATCAATGTGTCATTATCCCATTAGATCAAGTACATGGGCCCTAATATGTAGAACCAATTAGTGCGGATGAAGAAATTAACCACATCTAGAATGTCATAGCTAGAGATGGTGAAAAGCATGACCCTACTCCTAATGGCATCCTCCAATGGATAGACACATAATCCCTTTTTGATACTATAAGTAATGCTTAGAATTATTGGATCCATGATGACTATGACCTTACTTGCAGAGTGTGTGATGCCATTGGTAGTTATGAGAGCATTATGTGTCAATACCATAAATGCCACAAATTTGTTTGTCTTATTACCAAACAAGTCATGCAAGGACTAGTTATAGCTATACCATTAGAGATACTTGATGAAGCTCCTCAATTTCATGGGAAAATAAAAGTCTATGACTCTATCTATCAACTCGAATCTTTCTATGACTTTGATGTTGATTGTATGCATTCACTGGTTCACCTTTTTGATTGCATGGCTTAGATATGGTGGTGAACCCATAATGAGTGAATTATTAATTGAGATCAAGTATGCTTTACTTTATATCATTAATTTCATCATGATAACTACATCTGGGGTACAATCAGCTATAACAGAGTCTGATCACCTGAACCACACATAAAAGATTATGAAACCATGTGGAGGGTTGAAGAATCATTTTTACTAGAGTACATATGGGTACATGATTTTTATAGTACCTTATGTACATAGGTCAGAGTATGATATGTTCATGAAGAATGAAATTTGGGTACCCACTTATAGCATCTATTGAAAGATAACATGATCTCGGTATTGTCTTACAAATCTCTGAGGATGTATTTATGCCTCACTCTCTAAGTCATATGTGAAGCAGATATTAGTGACCCTAGTCCCATTAAAGATCAATTGAAACATATACATAATATACTAGAAGAAGGTTTGGCTCTCTTTAATGACCCATCTGAGTAGTCCATCCTCATGTTAGAACCTATCTTTAATCAGGCATGTCATGAAAAGATTCACCAAAAGAAGCAAAAACTAGTGTTTCATGTTGATGAAGGTGAAGGTTTTGACCCACTTGACCCATTAACAAATCATTTATATGTCCCTAAAAACTATGGTAATTGAAATATTTTTGATATTGGTCCTGATATAGACCAACCATATTCAAAACATCTTCAAACTATCCAGCAGAACATCAGCATGGAGGAAGAACCAAAAATAGATACTATGAGCAACTACTGGTCTAATATGGAGGTTTTAAAAATATTTGAGTTTTTAAAAGAATACTAAGATATTGCTCCAAGGATCTATAGTTAGATGAAAGGTATTCATCTATCATTAGGCAAAATGCATATCAAATTGGTTGGCGGTGCTCGACCAATCAGGAAATGTTGTATAGGATAAATCCAAATTTACATAAATGGGTGAAAGAGGAAATTTATAGTATGATGCATGTTGGAGTGATAACCCCTATTAATAAGTATGAGTGGGTCAGCCCCATGGTTAATAGTATAAATAAAGATGTGTGCATTAGAATTTGTATTGACTATCACATACTTAATGCTTCTTGCATTACTGATCCTTTTCCAATGCCAATCATAGAAGAAATCCTTGAAGCCATTGTCAAGTGTGAAATTTACACTTTCATAGATGGATTCTTTGGGTACCATCAGGTAAAAATCATAGAGGATGATTGACCTAAGACTACATTTACTACCGAATGGGAATCTTTCATTTATACCGTCATGTTGTTTGGGTTGAAAAATGCACCTATTGCATTCTCCCATAAAGTCATTGAGGCCTTTAAATACTTCATCCATAAATTTATTCAAGTTTGTTTGGATGATTGGATAGTATATGGATTGGTGAAGGACCACTTTTTTAATCTACAGCTCATGTTTGAGCATTGTTGAGTGCTTCAAATATCATTGAATCTAAATAAGTGTCTTTTTACTATACCATTTGGTGTTCTTCTTAGTCATATTATCTGCAAAGATGGACTTTTGGTATACCCAGTTAAGGTAGTTATCATTCTCCATCTACTAGTGCCAACATCTCAGTGCATATTTCATACCTTTATAGGACATATAGGGTATTATCATAAATTCATCTAAGGTTATGAGAATATTTCCACACCCTTAGAATAACTCTTGAAACATAATGAACACTTTATTTGGATCCGCTCTTCCCAAGAAGCCTTTGAGGCCTTAAAGGACAAACTTGTCACTACCCTGATTCTCTAGTTCCTTAATTAGATAAAACCATTCCATGTCCATGTTGATCCCTCTAGAATGGTCATTGGTGTGATCCTTTCACAACCTAGTGAAGATCACCTTGATCACCCCATCTATTTTTCTAGTAGAAAACTTACTCTAGATGAGAGGAATTACACCACCATAGAGTAAAAAGTACTTTCTATGGTCTATGCCTTAAAAAAAATTGATAGTACCTATTGGAAACTCATTTTATATTCTATATAGACCATGAATCTTTAAATTATTTGGTTAATAAACCTATGTTACATGACCACATATCCTACTAGATTGTATCATTTCAAGAATTCCAATTCTCTATAATGGTCAAACTAGGAAAGACTAATTTTAGTCTTAACCATCTCTCCCAAATTGATACCAAAGAACCAACACACCATTGAGGATGACCTACCTAATATACAATTGTTTTGTGTTTCATGTGTTCCTAAGGAGTTGGAAAATATATCAAATTTCTTAACTACAAGCATAGTACTAGATTGTTTGAGTTCATAAGTTAAGAAGCAACTAGCCGTTTGCACCACACCATTCTTGTTAGGATCCTACTCCTCAATAAGAGTATATATGATTACCTCTTGTATTAGCAACTAAACATAGAATTTAACCAGAATGATAAGTAACTAGAAATATGAAACAACACAGGATATGAGAGACAATACACAATCTTGTATTAATAATCACTCAGAAGAAAATACAATAAAGAAGATGCCACTTCTTCTTCCACCTCTAAGGCTTGCCACACCTCAAGGACTTCTTCCCTCTCTCTCTTATGGTCCCAACACATAACTCAAGTACAGAGTTGTTTTTCACCTCCACCAGTCAGTAACAATGCTGCCAGTACACCAAGTACACAACCGTACTCCAAGTAGATCTCCCTTTCCTTGCTGCCACCTGCAAATCAACAGACCTTACTTACCCTGTAGATATCTCTACACCTTGAAGAACCCTTGTCCTTGCCTCACCAAGTCCTTATGATTCTTCAACCAGTACCCCAGTGGATCTTTTACCAAAACTTGCATACCTGCAACTCTCCAATATCATACACACTCAGCACCCCTTTGGAACTAGGAGGAACACACCATGCTCTCTTCACTCTGAAGGAGCTAATTTCTGCTCTCTTACTCTCTAGCACAATTTTACTATATAGCCTATGAGTCTATTATATAGATATCATACTTACAATAATTAGACATTCTTAATTACAATAATTAGACTCGCAACTCTAAGACTAAAATCAGTCTTTACATGCAAACTACCTGTCCAAAAATAGACTCTCTAAAATCTGCATGCAAACTGCATGCTCACAGAGGTTGCCGACGTCGGCTCCTCCATGACCAATGTTGGCCAACTTATAACCGACGTCGGTTGCTTCTGCACTGTAGTATGACTGATGTCGGTTGGCCTGACCGACGTCAGTTCCTCTGCAACTCATTCTGCAACTTGTTTCACAACTCTACATCCTCCGTAACTCCTCTTGTTCGCATCCTGGTGAAGCTTTTAGCTCCACAACTTAACAATTCTAACTCATTGGAGGGAACCTCTACAAGTTTGGATGAGATGAAATCTTTTGATACTATGTCATGAAACATGAGCACCTTGAAATAATCTGTGAAGTTCACAGAGGTAATATTGGCAGACAATATGTTGGTGAGATTACTGTAAGTAAAGTACTATTATCTAGACTATGGTGGCCTACCCTTTTTCAAGATGCCAAATTGCATGTTAATTAGTGTGATATTTTTCAACACATGGGAAAACAAAATCACCAAGATGACATGCCTTTACATCCTATTTCATCACAAGAACCATTTGAGAAATGGGCCATTGATTTTATTAGCCCCATCAACCCAATAAGATGATGTACAAGTTCCCACTATATCATAATAACAACTGATTATCTCACCCATTAGGCTAATGTTGTGCCAACAAGGGATTGTACTATTACAGCCATCACACACTTCATATGGGAACATATCATAGCCCATTTTTGTTGTCTATTTAGTTTTACTAGTGATTGTCATACACATTTCCTCAATGAGACTATCTATATTTCACTCATTGAGTTCATGATTTCCCACCATAAGACAACACCATATCATTCTTGAGCCAATTGAATTGTTGAGGAATTCAACAAAATTTTAGGAATAATACTTACAAAGATTTGTAATAATAGCCATACCAATTGGGATGATTGGGTGTCTGCATTACTTTGGGCTTATCGAAAAACTTATAAGTACCTCAACAAGAGTAGACCCTTCAATATGGTGTTTAGAATGGAAGCAATTATTTTGGTTGAATTCCTAGTATCATCTCTTCCAATTACATGTGTTAGACAATTAGATGAGGATTCATCATTGAAAATGCATTTGGATGCTTTATTGTGGTTGGATGAAGCCTGTTTCCTTGCTCATTAGAGTCAAAATGTGGAGAAACACAAATAAAAGGCACGGCATGATCAAAAACTTAAGCACAAGAGATTTACCCATGGAATGAAAGTCTTTCTCTATGACTCCAAGTTCATACACCATTCTAGGAAGCTCTGAGTTCACTGGGATGATCCTTTTATTGTTCATAACATTCACCCTATCGATGCTTGTCATTTACAAAGATTGGATGGCTAGTTTCTTCTTGGACACTACAATGGTAGCTAGCTTAGGCTATATTTATATTCTTAAAGTTTAGTTTCATTTGTGTCAATAAGGTGTATTCCATTAGTTTAGGATATCTTATTTTCAATAAAAGCATTGCCTTAGTTATGTGCAACTTTTTTTTTCATTGTTTTTTAAATTATACTTGTAATTTTGTGGAAGACCACAATGCACATTTAGTGTGGGGTAAGAGGTGTTACATGTATTAATAAAATATCCATATGTTGGTATTATAAGGATGCACATGCAAGATCAAAAGTCCTAAGATAAATATTCCCATCGATAGTATGAATATTCTAAGGGTTTAACAGCTATCATGCACTATGAATAAAAGCTAGGATAAGATGTGCCATTAATTTAAATAAAGTGGTTGTGATAAGCATGCCAACAGCATGTCATGATGATATCATTAAATGCATTTATGATGAGAAGCCTTAGTCAAAGAAAGGAGATTGTTAAAATGCATTAATTGTGAGAAGTGATGGTCAAAGAGAGGGGGTGGTAAATGCAAGTTACCCCCTCAAATATATAAAAAGGATTTAAAGGATCATTTTAAACTTTATCTTTACTTTCATTTGAGTTTTTACAAAGCTGAAGAGTGAACTAATTCCAGATGATTCCATAACAAGTGTAGAACATCAAACTCCCATTAACTGGATAATAAAAGGATCTTAATTGAGAAATCAAGCAAAAATTAACTAACCTTGAATCATGAAGGATATAATTGGTAGTTACAGGTTATAGAGGTTAGCATCTACCATTAATAGGCATCAAAGTAGGAAAGCCAAGTTTTTACAGAGCTGAAGAGTGAACTAAGTCCAGATGATTCCATAACAAGTGTAGAACATCAGACTCCCATTAACTGGATAATAAAAAGGATCTTGATTGAGTAATCAAGCAAAAATTAACTAACCTTGAATCATGAAGGATATAATTGGTAGTTATAGGTTATAGAGGTTAGCATCTGCCATTAACAGGCATCAAAGTAGGAAACACATATTCTTTTAGGAATGTTGAATGATGGCACCTCAACCTTCAAGCTCCATGGAGGGTAATATGACCTAAGAATAAGTCCTAAATAAGTGATCCATTGCCATCCATTCTAGAGGAGGAAGAGTTATGTTTTGGGAGAGAAGTAGTATTGATTAGAGAAGAAAAACTTGAGGAATAGAGGTAGAGTACAAAAGGTGAAGGATCCAGAATGGCATGATAGATAAATAATACACAAATACCTCCACCTACGCCATTAATGATAGAAGATATGTAGTACCCAAAAATGGTGCAGTGTGCAAAAAATTGGTATCAAAAGTACCCTCCTATACCATCTCTGACTATAACTATCACTAACCAAGAAATGAGGTTGAACTATAGAATGACTATTGGGTTGAGTGCCAAAACACCAAGAGTGAAGTGGTGTATGACCTAAAATTTTTCAATGCCTTAGAATTTGTAAGGATTTTATTGTTATTTAAGCTTCTATATTTTGGAAAACTAGTAGAAGCAATAAAAATTCCACTTTTTCATGTCCATGTCCTTATATATATTTTGCTAGGTACCACATGAAGATTATGACTGAAAGAATAAGTAAGGTGTCAAGGTTGAAATGATCTTATGCAAATATTGAATTTAACTTGAAGGACTCAAAAGAGATAGAAAAGACCACCATGACATTAGAGTGCCAAAAGCAGGGCCATGCCATGCACATTTAGAACTTGCAAGACACTACCCTCCAAGTAGTAACACACATCATCATGACCAAGATTGGAGGCACTAATAAATGGAAAGAGGTGGACATGGCTCACATGTACATCACCCATCAGGTAATTGAGGTGTTAAAGTATAATTGGGCAATGTATTTTTCCAACAAAATCATATTGGATGCAAAGTGGACCCATCATATACTAGGCCATAGGTTCCCATAGGGGGTATTTATTTCATTCATGGTGTTTGATGAAATCAATGTACCTGATTACACCTCAGGTGAGTTAAAATGGGTGTACCCACTAGAACACAAATCCCTAGTAGATCACTACAAGGCATTCACATGCCCTAGTTATATCACTCTAACATTAAAAATCAAGATGAAGTTGTGGTATGATGGAATAAAGGAGGCCTTTGGAAATGAATGGTGCATTCTTAAGGACTTACCCATCTAGGTTGGTGAGTAAGCCCAATTTACTATGAAATAACATTTTTCTTTAGTCCATAAAATTTTAGCTTGGTTGAAGTTGCCTTATGCCTTCATGGTGTGGCACTTCTTTAACTTAGTGAACTACATAAATGACACACAACCTCTCACCCTGGAAGTAGACAAAATTGACTTGGAGATTCACACTCTCTAAAAGATGTATGGTTATCTTGGAAATAAGCTATAAAGGGAAAATCATGAGACTGAGAAAATTGACATCAAGGTTAAAAAGACCATGGTCAGAAAAACTATTCATAATTTATTTTATATGTTATGACCCAAAAAGAAATATTTATGAGGTGCAAAGCATGTAAGAAAAAATTTTCTAACTATACCACCTCTTGACAAAAAGAAGCAGGTTGGGCATGATGCCAACATAAGTTCATGACTAAAACCACCAAAATGGTAAAGGACTACCTAAGCACCACCATCAAGGATTTCACCACCAAGAGACTCCTAAATAGAGTCCTATCCACCATGGGCTTCCCACCAAGGGTATCACGACTGAGGGTTTAACCTAGAAAAAATATATCGAAAAGATAACCTAAGGATTTAGTGTCATTACCCCTAACCAATCCATTAGAAGAAGAGCTTGTAGGTCAAATGGAAGAACTAGAGGAGTTCAACTCAAAAAATACACCCTCCCTAGCACAAGAGGAAGAGACCACCCTTGATGAGGTGTAATTGAACATTGAAGATCCACTTAATGAATATGGGGATGGTTTTGATACAAAACAGATGAGTGGCATGGATATCGATAACACTTCGTTGGCCCCATATACAAATGTCAAGATCCTTGAGCAAAAACCCTTAAAATGGAAAAATTCAGCTAAATCCAAGAATTAACCACCATTAGTTGATCCAACACCAACTTGCATGCTCAATACCAAATAAGCATACCAAATAAACTGTTATATTTGTATAAACATTTCCATCTACAAGATGCAACTATTGATATTGGGCATTAAATGTCCTTTTTCTTGGAAATATACAACAAAGAATGTCATTTTGAAATACTTCCAGATAGTTTAATTTTATATTCTCAAGTAACGACACTACCCATTCCAATTTAGGTTGATCCCCAATAGATCTTCCCCTACAAGCTAGCGCCATATTTTTGAAAATGGCCTTTAAAGTTGTGTGATAAAATATACTTTTAGATTCTAATGTGCACAAAATAAAAAAGAAACATGGCCAGGTGGTGGTAATGTATGACAAGTAAGTTTCCAATTGAAACGTACTTGAAGAGGAAGTTACTATGTTGAAGCAATAAATAGAAGAAGCCACAATAGCCAAGGTAAAAACATTAAATTTATGTAAAACTATTTTGGGCCAAGAACTAACATTGGAAGATGGGATCCCTTTAGAGGGAGGATTCATTGATAAGTTATGGACCCTTGTAAACCTTCTATTAAATTATTGTAAGGAATAACCCATGCCTAGGAATAAAGCATTATGGGTGGCTTAGTAATTCACAGAATCAATAGAAGTCTACAGGTGTGCCCTTGAAAGTGTTGGGGAAGTAGTCCCCATCTTGGATAGGATTTTTGAGAAATTGGCATGGCCTAATAAAATTTTGGAGGCCTAACTCAAGGTAGAAGAGTATCAATAGCAGTAATTGGTAGATGTCGCCCTTTTAATAAAATATCGCACCGAGTGTGTTATGGCATTTAAGGATGTTGAGATGATGGAGGAAACAATAAACATTCATCGACAACAAATAAATTCTAATTTTGTAGCTCTCCAAGGGTAGGTTGTACATGAATTCACTTCACTTGAAGAGGTCCAAAAAGATGCTACTATATCCCTTGACCAATTAGTTAATAAGGAAGGGAGTATACCAATCAACCTAAAGAAATGAAAAAGTCAAAGGTGGTGATCGAGGAAATAACATCCAAGTTACTTGACACATTGTCACATTAGGATGATATCAAAAATTAAATTGGAAAAATTAGGCTTGAATTTTTGGCTAAGGCTGAGACCAATACTTAGTCCTAGATGGACTAAGAGCGTAGTGTGGGGTGATGTTGGAACCTAAAATTTGACTAAGTATTTTTTCTTTTGGCATGAAACCAAAATGACATGAGAGGAGCATGGCACAAGGAGACCATGGTATGAAACAAACACAATGTGAAAGGATAATGACATAGAAGATAATAGTACAAGAATACTCAATCAAAGATGAAACATAACTACATAGAACCCAAAATCATAGGACTCGATGCAACAATGAAAGACTCAGGGAGTGCAAGGGAAGTAGGAAATTATTGAGGAGCGATTCTCAAGGATAAATTAGACTTTAATCATTACACATATTTCACACCAACTAGTATAAATAAGGATATTTGGAAGCAAGGATTTAGCATCAAACAAAAATATAAGGGGCATGAAGGTGCAGGTCCTTAAGATAAAAAAAAAAGTGAATGCCAACCATGACTCAGTATGCTAGAGATCATTGGCTAGTACCTAATTATAATTAATAATGTAACTCCTTGGTTAGGGAAAAACAAGTATAAATACCCCTATGTATAGATGTCTAAAGGGACTGAACATTGGTATTATGTAACGAATCTTTATGGTAATAGAAAAATTATGGAAGTTACAATCATTTTATGGTGTTATACTTTACTTGATTTATAGTTAAAACATTAACAATGGGTTTACATTGAGTAACATGTGCCTTATAATTCACTATGATATATTAATATAATATGCATTGTATAAGTTTTTGTAATCAACACTTTGAACTTCATGGCACTTATCTTCATGTTCTTGTTTGTTTTCTTTCATGAGACAAGGTTCATAGTCATATATTTATTTTAATATGTAATCTCTAACCAGATATATGAATAAACTCAAGTTTATGACAAGTGTTATTGTGCAACACAACCCACAAGAACAAATTTATTGGTGTGTGTTTTGAGTGAGTGTGCAAGAGATTAGTCTTACATGAAAATCCATCATGTAAGTTTGTTATGACTAAACACTTCAGCACCTTAAGGAAAACGTGATAGAAAATTACCCAATAGAAAGTAGATATAAATAAATAATAGTATGGACCCAATTTGGAGAGTATATACATAATAAGTTGATCATCTTTCTTATATATTCCACATTCTTTTAACTGCAACCTCAAAGATTTGAACTTAGTGAAGAAGTCTTATGGTGTGTCTAGGTCACCCAGGCTCAAATAAATGATCTCATTCTCTAATTCATGACCTCTCATCACATACTTCTTCCCAAATAAATTTTCCAATGTGGTTCATACTTCATTTGGTGTTTTAAAAAAATTAATGTTAAAATGCAAGTCAGGAAAAATTGACAAAATAAGACAACCATGATCTTGATCACATATGTTAAACTATTTATTTTTCTTTGCATCTACTATAGTTCAGTTTCCTCATTCATATTGATCCTATAGAATCATTGTTTTCTTAGATCAAGTAGCATGTTGTTTTTCCATTCATGATAATTTAATGTCGTAAGAAGAGGAAATGACCAACAATTTGCCATGATGCAAGAAAAGAGGTTGTTGCAGAAAGTAAAGAAGAAATGTAAGAAAAAAAAAGAACACACCACCACTTAGTACCCCCTTAGAACTATCAAAGTTATTACTTAAGTTTCAAATACAAGGACATTTGTATAGATGTTAGAATCAGCTGAGAATGTGTCTTTAGAAAATGTGTGTAAGTATGAAAGAACTAGAGGGATGTCAGACTCAACTAATAATACATTAAATAATATACAATATTTGGTTTGAATAGAGATTTAGAGAGTCTAAAACACCACCAATGTTTAGATAATGAAAATACAAGCACTTTTTAATAAGATGGCACTCAAATTTGAGCTACCAATCAAAAGTTATATGTGTTTGAAAATCTAATCGCATGAAAAATTGGGTAAAAAAGGTGTTGAAAAAAATAAGATGCACAAATTTGAGAAAATTTTGAAATGAAAATAGTTATGACTTTAATTTCATGATGGAGGTGTTTTGTAGTAGTGGGTGGTGTGAAAATAGACTAATACATGTCAATTTGGGATGGCTAGTTGACTCACATAGTCGCAGGCATGTAGAGTTATGCATCACAATTACATGTGGGGTTGGGATGGCTAAACAACCCACATAGGCACATAGTCATGAGTTCACATGGGTCTGGGATAGATGGATATCCCACATAGGTGTGATCATGTAGAGTCACATTTCATGATTTCTTATGGGCATGGGGATGCTAGAGGGCCCTTACAAGATCCATGTAGGTGTGTGCATTGGTGACCATGTTGTTGCACTTGGTAGGGACATTTGGTTGGCTCATAAAAGTGTGAAGGTGTGAAGTCTAGGGCAGCCATGTTGGTACATCGTGTAGGTCTTAGTGGTTGGGCCCACTTGGGCATAAAGGTATAAAGCACATGTGGGCACAGTCGGAAGATGACCATATAAAAATCACAAAAAAACCTTAAATGTTCAGATTTTTGTTGGAATGGCCCAAGTGGTGAAACACTTACATAAAGAACTTTATATATACAATGAACCATTTATCTCATCCAAAAAATGATAATAACCCACTTGGTGATCTAAAAAATCCAAAAAAACCTATAAACCATTATCTGTTTGAAGACTCTAATGGTACAAAAAAACATAAAACCAAGAAAACTACTTGAAACCCTCTAAAAATGGTTGAAAATGGATGTCACAAAACTAGGTCGTGTTTACATCCAATCCTAAGGTTTTGGCACCCTCTAAATACAATGGTTTTATTTATTTTTTTCATTTAGATACAATGGTTGTGAATATCTACATAGATTTTTAAGAAACCCCACTAAACCCTTGAAAACTGAAATAAAGAAAATAGTAGGAATGCATAGTAAGTATATAACAAAGATTTGAATAGAAATCAGTTGTCATAATGGATTTTATACCATGTGAGATTACACCATGATCAATTGAATAACTAAGTATGTATGAATAACTTGTAGAGTGAAATCTTAGAGCCTGAAAGAAAAAATCTCACACAAGGAAAGTTGTGCAAAAGAGTATTATCTCATTAAGCATTCAAGCATTAACATTTAAGTATTAGGAAAAAAGTACATAGGAAGGCTCCTTGTATAGGTGTAAAATAAATAAGTCCCACCATCCTCATGCATGTGGGATTATTTTCCACTAAAGACTTTTATTAAACATAAGCAAGTTGAATAGACAGTGTAGATAAAACCTAGTGGGAAAAAATTCTACACCAACAGACTCATCAAGAAAGTCCATGATCAATGGTTATTTATCAAATAAAGGAAATATTGACCATTTTTGGCCTACATATAGAGATTTCAAGGACTTAGCAATGTTTCTAATTGAGAGAAGGATACAATGATAAAAGAGGCAGATCATATTGCTTAAAGTGTAACTCTATTGATCTTAGAGAAATAGATCTATAGAGTAAATGGAGGATCTAGTTGAGTTTGCACAGGTAATCTTACAATTCAGGTCATGGATAAGTTTTCTTATGCTTTGAAAGTTCATTCAAGCTTCCAAATATCAAGCAAAAGCTCAAAAGAACAAGTCTAGGATCCAAACCATCATTAGGACATCACTCAAAAATGGATTGGTCAACTTGTTTGCACATTTGATAAGTATGCTCAAAATGCCTCATAAGCCCTCAGGTCACAAGGAAATGTTACTCTTAGTACCTAGATCATCCCTTAATATATTTGTGCCTCCATGATTCCTGTGTTTCAAGATATAAATTGTCAAAGTTGATCAAATAATGAATGATAGTTGTGTGAGAGTTAAAATAAAGACACTACAAAAATTCATTAGTTCTTAAAATTGATAGTCTATGGAATGTTAAATACATCTACATAGACGTCAAATGACATTAGCACAAATGTCAATTTTAATCAATTCATGTAACTATTTGGGTTCAAAAGGTCCTTAAAAGGCTTGAAGTTGGTTAAGATCTAATGGTCTGTGGGAGCCTTCATACTGACACATGAAATCTAATGATCTATGCTAGAGTTAACCAAGTCAAAAGGTCCCCATTTTAAAGCCTTTAAATATCTACAAGTTGGACATAATCCAATGGTGTGTGATAATCTATCCAAGATCTGATAGAGCATAAGAACTGACAAAAGGATGGGTCCCAGCTAAATTAAGGGCTTGTGTTTAATTGTACCAATGATCCAATAGAGCAAAAAAGTGATAGGAAAGTAGTACCAGGGAGATCTATGGTGTGTGTGAACTCATACATATTGATCAAATTGTGATCATGAGTCAAATTGGTCAACAAATCCAAAGAGCTAATGAGTCAAGGACAAGTGGCATAAGCATGTTTAGTTGGTAGAAAGTCAATGGATCACAGGGATCCATGCACAGATAGATCAACGAAGTGAGGCAAAGTCAATAAGTCAACATATCTATGGAGCTAATGAAAATAAATATAGTTGAGCATGATGTAGATAGTCTGAGTTGGCAATCGAAAGCCAATAAGCAAGAGCAATCTTGGGAAATTTTAGATGAAAGTCAAAGAAGTTTAAATGGACCTAGGCAAAACAAATGTCAAAGAGCCAAGCTCGAATTTAAACCAAAGATGAACCAGGGCCATAATTTAGAGACCAAGCATTATCATTAATTCTCTATATAATAAATCATTTAGGTCAATTGAAAAAGGCAAAGATAAACCAGTGATCATGAAGTAAAGTCAAGTAGTTTGTAGACTTTCATAGATATTGTGACTATGTGAAAACCAATGGTCTAAAATTGGTTTTCACATATAGTAGACCTATGTCTCACCTATCATCATTGATCAGCTTTTATAATGAAAGTATAATTGGCCACCTAATGTAGATGTGTCACTTTTGAACTAGTTATAAGATAAGATCATCATCAACAAATCAAGTGGAAGTAGCATGGAGTCCCAAGATAATGACTAGGTGGATCAATAAGGATAGTGAGCATTCAATTATTTTGCAAGGCCCTTTGAAATTGTGACTTCTTGAGAAGATCTTGACTCAGCTGCATCCTTGAATTGGTGTTAATCCATCATAAGTGGTTGGTCCTTTTCCAACACATAATTCTCTCTCTTTCCTTCTATTTTTATAAATGTAGGCTTCTAAGCCTTAAACTTGAGCCTTTATCTCTCTTTTTGGTATGATCAAACTCTGCCAAAATTTGTATTGCAACACCTTTTGATGCAATAAAGATTGAATTTTGTCATTTTCTAAGCTAGATTAAAGTGTTTAATGAATTCATGCACTATTGTTAAGTGAATATATGTTCTTCACTTATGTCTAAGTTTTTCTCACCTTCAAGAAGGACTTAATAATCTCATAGGTCATTATAACTGCAATCTATAGTTTATTATCTAGTTTGAAAGTGGATATTTGCCCTCTCTTACTAATCTAGTAATTGATTAATGCCTTGTTCTAAAATATTTATGTGAGATTGATGTTCTTTAGTCTAAAAAGCATCTCATTGTGTGTTTTTTGTGAGTTGGAGTGATCAAATCATTGGTGCATCATCACTTTTTTACATGTTTTTATAAGTTTTGTCAATTCTCTCTCCCTTTACCAAGTAGGTGTTGTTTTAGGTTTAGTGTAAGTGATAAATCCATAAGGAAGTCAGGCATCTCTGGAGGTCTGATCCACTTTTAGGATACACATAGCATAGGATCAGTCCCATGTTGGACTAGATTTGATTAGGAAGATCTGAACAATCCCCTCCTCAACTAGGGTATAAATCTAGAACACCAATAGGAACTTCTACTAACTAATTTTTAAGAATTTGGCCTTCTATAGATTTTTAATTCACATACTCAATGTTAAATTTACTGAGCAATGTAACCCATTTAGACATCCTTCCTGTAAGGGCTGATTTGGAAAGAATATACTTAAGGGGATCAATTTTGGCAATGATATTAGTTTGATTGTAATAATATAATGTCAAAGTTTTTGGGAATAAAAATAACTACTATTAATGTTTTTTCAATAGTGGATTAATTGATCTCATAGGATACTAAAGTCTTGATCTCAGTCTCTTGTTCATCATGTTGTGTTAAGAGTACCCTAAGGTATATTATGTAACTACAATGTGTAATAATAAAGACTTCCTTAGATTAGGCAACATCAAAATTGGAGGATTGAAAAATTATTGCTTGAGATTAGCAAATGCTCATTGACACTCTTCATTCCAATTTAAAAAAAATTATTTCTTAAGAAGATGTGTAAATGGATGACATATATCAACAAGTTTGGATATGAATCTTTAGATGGCCTAAATATTTTCTTGGAGACTACATATAGAAAGATGCCTTTTGGTTTATCTAATATTGGAGCCACTTTTCAAAAGGCTATAGACATGGCATTTCAGAGTCTCCTCAATAATTTTATTCATGATTATCTAGATGAAATAATAGTATTCTCTAATAGCACAAATGAGCATATGATTCATCTCAAATAGGTGTTTGAAAGGCACAAAGAATTTGGAGTGTCTTTAAACCTAAAAAAGTGTGTTTTCTCTATTCATGAAGGTAGGCTTCTTGGATATATCATATCAAATAAAGATACAAGCATAGACCCTGATAAGATAGAATCAATTATTGCACTATCATTACCTAAGCATAAGAAAGCATTGAAAAGATTTTTAGGTGAGATTAACTTTATAAGGAGATACATTTTAAATTTTGCTACTTTAGCTAGGCCACTTACAACCATGTTAAAGAAAGGTCAAAGTTTTAGTTGGTCTAAAGAAGGAGTGAAAAGTTTTAAAGAAATCAAGAAAGCTATAGTCAATGCTCCTACACTCCTAAACCTTAATTTTACAAAATATTTCTTCTTATATAGCTATGCTAACCTTGATACAATATCAAGTATTCTCATACAGTAGAATAAAGAAACTTTAGAGTAACCAATAGCCTTTTTTAGTCAAGGTTTAGAAGAATATGAAACAAGGTAATCTTTTATTCAAAAGCATGTTCTTTTAGTTATAAGGTTTCTTAAAAAGTTTAGGTACTTGCTATACAATAATAAGATACATTTGATTGTTTCACATCCAAGTGTCAAAGACTTTCTTCTAAACAGAGATATAAGTGACAAAAGAGCTGGTTAGATAACCAAGGTCATGGACTATGACATTGATATCAAAGTCACAAAGCTAGTTAGAGGCAAAAGACTCTATGAACATCTAGCCCAAGACTTGAAGGAGTCTAATGAATAGGTTATGGTGTCAAATAATCAAGATCTTGCAATTAATTAGGCCCCAACTTCCAACTAGTTCCAAGATATGGTAAGATATCTACAAGATGGTATTTATCCTTCTCATCTCACTCCTTCAAAGAGGAAATATTTTAGAATATAGTCAATTCCTTTTCTCCTTGTTGATAATGTATTATTTAAAAATTATATCAATGGTATACTACTAAGATGCATAGAACTAGGTCAAACACCGAAGTTACTTGAGCAATTTCATGATGGACATGGTGGAGGACATTACTCATCCAGGATTACAGCTCACAAGATTATGAGAGGTGGTTATTACTAGCCAATTTTATTTGGTGATTACCATGCATGGATCAATAAATATAGAGTGTGCCATGTTTATTGGAAAATTGAGACATGTAACCTTACCTCTCCAACCAAATTTAATTAATCAACCCTTTGTCCAATGGGTATTGGACTTTGTTTGTGTTATCAACCCCCCATCAAGTTTGAGACACAAGTGGATCCTAATTGCCACATATTATTTTACCATATGGACAGAGGTAGTAGCATTAAAAGAAGCTAATGAAACTAGTTTTTTAGACTTGTATGGAGATTTACTTACCAGATTAGGGTCCCTTCAACTATAATTTTTGATAATGTTATGGCTTCTATAGGATCTAAGATCAGCCAGTGGGTAGTTCAACATAGTATTTTTCTTAGTACCTCATCAAAATATTATCCACAAGGCAATGGCCTTGCTAAGTCTACCAACAATAATTTGTTGAATATCATCAGGAGGACTGTAGAAGATAATCAGAGATCCTGGCATCTCAAATTGAAGTTAGCTCTATTCATTGACAGGGTCACCTATAAAATATCAATTGCCAATTATTTGTACAAACTAATATATGGTAAGGAAGAAAGAATGCCTATTTATCTTAAATTCCTAGATTTGGAATTAATGCATTAGCTTGAGCTTTTAGATACTGAGCCAATGGAAATAATATATGTTGACCTCATGGAGCTAGAGGAGGCAAGGCATCAGGCCATGTTGGCTATGGAGGCCCATCAAGCAATGACAAAAAGATATTTTGATAAAGGAACTTCTTCAAAAAAAATTCAAGAAGGAGATTTGGTCCTCAAGTGGGATGAGGATAGAGCCAACCTAGGAAAACACACAAAATTTGATTCTCTTTAGAGTGGACCATATACAATTTCCAACTGTAAATCCCATAACGCTTTCCAGCTCATAAGGATGAATGGTGAAGAACTTCTTATCCCAGTCAATAGGATACATCTCAAACTCTACTATTAAGGAAAATTAAGTCCCCTATACATAGTTTTTTCTTGTTTTTATCCAAGTTTTTTCTAACACATTAGGTTAGTTTGTTTATGTTTTTGTCCTAGATAAGTGCTTTGTTTACACATTTGCTTTGTTAGGCTAGTTTCCCTATTTTATTTTGTTTTCTTCCCTATTTTGGTGGATTTTGTTGTCTTTGCAAATCAAGAGGTTAATTACAGTCATGGAAAAAATGTGTTATCTATTATGAGTCAAAGGTCATGTATATGGTCCAAATTCTCAAGCATAATAGGCATGCTTCCCAACTAAGTTGCCAAAGATGTTGGCCATTTTAGCCTACATATAAAGCTTTCAAGGACCAAGTAATGTTCCTGATTGAGAGAAGGATCCAATGATAAAATAATAAGATCTTATTGCTTAAAGTGTAATTCTAATGATCTTATAGAAATAGGTTTATAGAATAAATGGAGGATCCAGTTAAGTTTGCATATAGGTAATCTTACAGTTTAGGTTATGAACAAGTTTGCTTATGCTTCAGAAGTTCATTTGAGCTTCCAAAGATCAAACAAAAGCTCAAAAGAACAAGTCTAGGATCCATACCAACATTAGGACATCACTCAAAAATAGACTGGTCAACTTGTTTACACATTTGATAAGTATGCTCAAAAAGCCTATTAAGCCCTCAGGTCACATGGACATGTTACTCTTAATACCTAAACCATCCCCTGTAAGTTTTGTGCTTCCATGATTCCTACATTTCAAGATATAAATTATCAAATTTGATTAAATAATGAATGATAGTCGCACTAGAGTCAAAATAAAAACATTATGAAAATTCATCAATTCTTAAAATTGATGGTCTACAGAATGTTAAATACATCTACATGGATGTCAAATGACATTAGCAATAATGTCAATTTTAATCAATGCAAGTAACCATTTGGGTTCAAAAGGTCCTTAAAATGATTGAAGTTGGTCGAGATCTAAAGGTCTGTGAGAGCCCTCATACTGACACATGAGAGATAACAATTTATGATGGAGTCAACCAAGTCAAAAGGTCCCCATGTTAAATCCTTTAAAGATATATAAGTTGGACATAATCCAATGGTGTGGGATAATATAGCCAAGATCTGATGGAGCACAAGAATTGACAAAAGGATGGGCCCCGACTAAATCAATGACTCACATTCGATCATACCAATGATTTGATGGAATGAAAAAACTGATAAGAAAGTGGGACCAGGGAGATCTATGGTGCATTTGAACTTGTACATCTTGATTAAATAGTGAGTGTGAGTCAAATTGGTCAACAAATCTAAAGAGCTAATGAGTCAAGGATAAGTGGCACAAGCACGTTTAGTTGTCAAAAAAATTAATGGCTCATGAGCATCCATGCATAAACAGATAAATGGAGTGAGGCAGAGTCAATTATTCAATGTATCTATGGAGCCAATGAACATAAATATAGTTGAGCATGATGTAGATAGTCTGAGCTGGCAATTGAAAACCAATAAACAAGAGCAATCTTGGGAAATTTTAGATGAAATTCAAAGAAGTTTAAATGGACCCAAGCAAAGCAAATGTCAAGGAGCCAAGCTCAAAGTTGAACCTGAGTTGAGCCATAGCCATAGTTCAGAGACCAAGAATTGCCATTAATGATCCATATAATATATTTTTTGGGTCTATTACAAAAGGCAAAGATAAACTAGTGACCATGAATTAAAGTCAAGCAGTTTGCAAACTTTCATAGATATTGTGACGATGTGAAAACCAATGGTCTAAGATTGGCTTTCACATATAATATACCTATGTCTCACCTATCATCATTGATCATTTTTTATAATGCAAGTATAATTGGCCACCTAATGTAGATGTGGCACTTTTCAACCAGTTCTAAGATAAGATCTTCATCAATAAATCAAGTGGAAGTAGGATGGAGTCTTGAGATAATGACCAGGTGGATGAATAAGGATAGTGAGCATTCAATTATTTTTCAAGGCCCTTTAAAATTATGACTTCTTAGTAAGATCCTAACTCAGGCACATCCTTAAATTGGTGTTAATCCATCATAAGTGGTTGGTCCTTTTATAATGCATAGTTCTCTCTCTCTCTCTCTCTCTCTCTCTCTCTCTCTCTCTCTCTCTCTCTCTCTCTCTCTCTCTCTCTCTCTCTCTCTCTCTCTCTCTCTCTCTCTCTCTCTCTCTCTCTCTCTCTCTCTCTCTCTCTCTTTTTTTCTATAAATGTAGGCTTCTAAGCCTTAAACTCGATCCCCTATCTCTCTTTTTGGTATGACCAGACTCTACCAAAATTTGTACTACAACACCTTTTGATGTAATAAAGATTGAATTCCATCATTTTTTAAGCCAGATTGAAGTGTGTTCTATGAATTCATGCACTATTGTTAAGTGAATATATGTTCCTCACTTATGTCTAAGTTTTTCTCATCTTAAAGAAGGGCTTAATAGTCTCATAGGTCATTATAAGTGCAATCTATAGTTTATTTTCTAGTTTGAAAGTAGATATTTGCCCTCTCTTACTAATTTAGTAATTGATTAATGCCTTGTTATGAAATATTTATGTGATATTGATGTTCTTTGGTCTGAAAAGTGTCTCATAGTGTGTTTTGTGTGAGTTGGAGTGATCATATCACTGGTGCATCACCTCTTTTTTACATACTTTTATAATTTTTGTCAATTCTCTCTCCCTTTACCAAGCAGGTGCTAATTTAGGTTTAGTGTAGGTGATAGATCCATAAGGAAGTTGGCCTTCTCTAGAGGTTTGATCCACTTTTAGGATACCCACAGCCTAGGATCAGTCCCATGTTGGACTAGATTTGAGTAGGAAGATCTGAGTAATCCCCTCCTTAACTAGGGTGAAAATATAGCATACCAACAGGAACTTCCACTAACTAATTTTTAAGAATTTGGCCTTTTATAGATTTTTAATTCACATACTCAATGTCAAATTCACCAAGCAATGTAGCCCATTTAGCCATCCTTCATGTAAGGGCTGATTTGGAAAGAATATACTTAAGGGGATCAATTTTGGCAATGATATTAGTTTGATTATTAATAATAAATGTCAAAGTTTTGGGGAATAAAAAATAAATACTATTAATTTTTTTTAGTATTGGATTAATTGATCTCATAGGATACCAAAGTCCTAATCTCAGTCTCTTATTCATCATGTTGTGTTAAGAGTACCCTAAGGTATATTGTGTACCTACAATGTGTAATAATAAAGACTTCCTTAGAGTAGGCATAATCAAAATTAGAGGATTAAAAAAATATTACTTGAGATTAGCAAATTCTCATTGACACTCTTCATTCTAATTAAAAGAAGATTATTTATTAAGAAGATGTGTAAATGGATAACATATATCAACAAGTTGGGATACGACTCTTTAGATGGCCTGAATATTTTCTTAGAGACTGCAAAGTTGTTTGAGATTACTTGGTGGAGGCATACCTATTATAGCTTCAACTTTTGCAGGATCAAATTCTATGCCTCTTCATGATACAATAAAACCAAATAGATTTGATGATGTGACCAAAAAATCACATTTATTTGGATTTAGACAAACCTTGTAGTCTCTCAACCTTTAATAAATCATGTGTAGCATGGCAAGATGATCTACCCTTGTTTCAGATTTAGCCAAGATATCATCTACACAATTCTTTACAATATCATGAAACATGTCATGGAAGATGACTATCATTTCACATTGATATGTTGCCACAACAATTTTGAGACCAAAAATCATGACTTGGTAAAAAAAAGTACCCTAGGGTGTAATGAATTTTGTTTTATATATATATAACCTTCAGAAGCAATTTTAATTTGGTTATAACCCGATAAATCATCCATGAGTGAAAACAAATCATGACCCACTGTGGGGTCTACAATCATATCAATATTTTAAAGTGGAAAATCATCAATTTAATAGGATTTTTTGATATCCCAAAATTTAGTGCATACCCTTATTCTTGGTGATTTTTTATTGACTAGAACCACATTAGGAATCCACTCTGAATAATCAATAGGTCTAATGAAGCCTACCTCCAATTGTTTTTTAAATTATTCTTTCACAAGTAGCTCTACCTTAGGATGCATTTTTTTAGTTTTTGTTTGATTGGTTTATCATACTCATGAACAAAAAGGTGGTGCATTATAAGTAATGGATCCAATCTAAGCATATATGCATATGACTAGGCAAAAATATCTAAAAATTATTTGATAATTATGGTTAAAAGTAGTTGCTCTTCAAGATTGAGAGAAGCTATAAGTTTCAAAATTTAAGTTTTTTAAAACATTCCAATATTGACATTTATGGTTTCTTCAATCAACAATGTAGACTCATAGTTAAAATGTGTAGTATGATGATGAAGATTAAGGTCCTTATTTATTGCTTCCTGATTTGTATTGTCTTCATTTAATAGTGCCTCAGATAAATTTTAATTAAGGGATTGAACTTTGTTACTATTATGATAATTAACATGCTTATTACTATGATGTTTTGCATGTTCCCCAAAACATGTTGAATTAGCCAAAGTGATGATAAAACCTTTTTTGTGATCACCTATTAGAATATTAGCCCTAAGTCCTAAGAATTCAATAATTGCTTTATCATTATGGAAATGGTCAATGAGGGTGGATCTTGTTGGTCCCAGGCTATGAGTTGAGGGTATTGGAGTTAAAGGGTAAAAATAATTGTCATGAAAATGGTTTATGGATGAAAGTTCTTCATGGTGGTTATGTACATAACACATTTTGATGTCAAAACAAAACTCCTCAGACATCATGGAAGAATCATTGATGTAATTATGTAGCTCCAAACTATGCCATTTATATCCAATGCCTTGATGTGCTCCATTTGCTTGGACAATATTGGTTCAATAAGGCCTTATTCATAGAGAACGAGATCTTTGCCTTTATAATTCATAATATTACACATGGTGGATTTGGGTATAGGATATACATCACTTTGAAATTAGATTACAAGCTCATCATTATAAATCTAAGAAGGATTGGAATATTTAATCTATTCATTTGAAAGGAATTCGCCATTAACAAAAGAGCTTTTACCAAACTAACGAATAATTGGTGTTTCTTGATTATAGTTGGGTCTACCATGGTTGTTGGGAGACATGGATTTTACCTTAAGTATAAGGCTTCCTGAATTTTATATTCTCCCATGCCTTTGTCAAAAATATTAAACTTTGATTTGATTGATGGAATTATGGATTTGGATGTAGATGGTTGGCTTGCAAATGTAGATGGTTGGCTTGCAGATGTAGATGATCACTCATCTAAATGGACATATTTTTTTAGCTTTGGTGATTCCTTGTTTGTTTCATAAGTATCATCATTAATGGGTAAATAATTAGCTTTGTGATAAATTCCTTCCAATAATTTTTAATATTAAAAGGGTTGAGGATCACCAAAAATAGTGATTTCCATTCCAAAATGAGAAAATTTTATATATTGATGGAGTGTGGAGGGAACAACATTCATGGTATGGATCCATGGTCAACAAAGAAGGAGGTTATATGGAAGTTCAAGATCCAAGACATGTATTAATGTTTTTTATATGATAGGAACCACCATAATAGGAATATATATAGTTCATGTTGATTGGTGCTCTACATTATCATAAGCCTTGATAGTTATGGTATTGGGTTCTAGTGTTGTTGTCGAATAATGAAGATGTTTGATCAAGCTTGATGTACACAAGTTTAAACTGGACCCATTGTCTACAAATACCCTTTTTACTTTGTGCTTTGAGATTATGACTTCAATGTATAAGGATAAATTGTGAGATGAACGAATAGGGGTTATATTAGTGTGATAAAAAGTGACTTGATTGTTGGAGGACAAATGTCCTATGAGGGTTTGGAAATTATATGGGTTAATATCCTTAGCAACTATTGACTCATGTAATATTTTATTAAAAATATTTTTATAGGTAATGGATGTTTTGAGAAAGTCCAAAATATATATTTGGGCTGGTATCTTATCAAATTGTTGAATGCTATTGTATTTTCCCCAGAAGTAGGCATAGGAAAAAAAGGGAGAGTGATTTTTGCACGTCTAGTAGAGACTATGCAAACTTTGGATTTAATTTTGATCACAAAAACATGGTTATCCATGTGTTGGACATCACTAACAATGGAATCAAATGGATGGTTATGTTGGGTAGAGTTGACATTATTGGTTTGACCTAGAGTTGTTTCAGAACGATCTTGGTCATGTTTTGGAAAGGGATCTTGGTATATCCCTAGATTTTGATTATTAAACGTAGATGCACTATTATATATATCTATATCACCACAATCGATAAGATCTTGGATATATTTTTTGAGTTTTAAACATCTATTGGTGGCATGAACCTTGACTCTATGGTACTCACAATATTTATCTTCTTTATACCAAGAAATTTTAGGACCATTTTCATCAAAGGGTTTAGTGTTTGAAAATACCATCGTATTGGTAGATACTATATTGTGGAAAATCACATCAAGGGGGCCATTCAAAGAAGTATAATTCCTCTATCTTGCCCCTTGTCTAGTTTGACCACTTGATAGGGGGTTTTAATGTCCCCATTCTAGCAGTTGGGCTTACTTAGTTTCCATAAAATTTACTATTTTTAGTAAGCTAATAGGATGCAATGGAGGCTAATTTTGATGATTGGATTTGATGCTCCTTGCTAAGAGCTTTTCAACAAGATATCACTTGCACCATGCAGAGTCTGGTTGCTAGTACTTTTGGGGGCCTAAAGTGCTGCAAAAAGGGTAACATTTAACCCAGCTGAAAGACATTGAGTGTCAATTAAAACATTTACTTTATGAGGGACTGTTGCACATCCTTTATCCCACATTGCCCAAGTGAGTTGAGTTGCCCCTTGGAGAAAGGATAAAGGGGAGTGCTTATGGCTTCTTTGGGCATGTTGGATAAGAAGAAAAGAATCATTGCACTTGTAGCTTATTTGGGCATTTGAGAATGTCCTTCTCATTTGTAGCACTCTAGACATCAATCCTTGGGATTGGTCTTTGGAGTTTATGCTCTCAGCCACTATAGCAGTTGTGCCACTGTAGCAGTTGTGCCATTGTAGCAGTCATACCACTATAGCAACACATCATTGTAGCAGCAAGATCACTATAGCATTTGTATACAACCAAGTGAGTTCATAGTTTTCTATAGAGTTTGTAGTTCTATCTGCAGAGTTCGTAGTTCCTACCTACAGAGTTCGTAGATTTTTGCCTATAGAGTCCATAGTTTTTATAGAGTTCATAGTTTATGCCTACAGAGTCCGTAGTTTCTTGCCTGTAGAGTCTGTAGATTTTTGCCTACAAAGTCCATAGTTTTCTACAGAGTCTATAGTTTCTTCTTGCAGAGTCTATAGTTTCTTACCTACAAAGTTCATAGATTTCTGCCTACAGAGTCCATAGTTTTTTTACAGAGTCTGTAGTTTTCTTCCTACAAAGTCCATAGATTTAATCCTGTAGAGTCTGTAGTTTTTATCCTGTAAAGTATGTAGTTTTTAGCCTGTAGAGTCCATATATTTCAAGCCTATGGAGTTCGTAGATCTCACCCTGTAGATTCCATAGATTTGGTTGTAAAGTCTATAGAAGCTTCTACAGAGTCCATAGATTTGGCTACAAAGTCCATAAAAGTGGCTTGCAGAGTCCGTAGATCTAGTATGTGGAGTCCATAGAAAACCTAGCCTGTAGAGTTCATAGTTTCGTGGGTCGACGAACAAATGAAACACCTCCGGCACGTGCTGGGATATTCACTTGAATTAATGTTCACATAATTTTGAGAAGGGATTTAATGAGTCACCACGTGATAGGCATTTTACTCATATACTCATTTTGTAATTAATATAAATATAGTGTGTTGGCTATTTCAGTTGTGTGTATCTATGCTTGCAATTCTATATTTATGTTACATGTATTGGTCTTTGTAAAGCACGAAAAGTAATTCCAACAAATCTACTGGGGTCATAAAGAGCCCCAATTGGGTTAGCTTTGGGTGCAACTAGGGTACCCATTACAGTGGTATCAGAGCCTGTTATTCCTACCATCCTATGAGGTTTCATGCATCCCATAAATCAGTACTTCTTGAGGAGAAACTGGACAAACCTAGACTTACAAGTTTTTTCAAAAATTGAGGAGGGTGAGCCCTTTTCAGCACCAGCCATGGGTGATTGAGATGGGGAAGGGGGAGAACCCATCACCAAGATGATGCTTAGTGATCTTTCCAGGGGCAAAGGGAGCTACAGATCACATTGCAACAGATGGCTCTAGCAATGACACAACACTTGACAAGGGTAGATCAAGGCAATAATGCCAACCAGGGTAATAATGCTAACCAGGTAGGTGGACCAGGTAATGGAGGTAATGGAGATGCATCGATTAATAGAGGAGCCTAGACATACGCTAGAGCAGGTTCTTCTACAAGGCCACTCATGCCATAATTCCCTCTGAGATAGAATGACCAAGAAAATGTTGGTCCTACACAGTAGGAGATACAGGACCAAATATTGGAGGATTGGAGAAATGTTGGGCTAGATTTTCAAGGTGAAATGTCCTTCAGGGAGTATATGGATGTTAGACTCAAGCATATGCCCATGACAGGGAATAGGCAACAAAATTATGAGATGAGGAAAAAGTTGGGAAAGTTGTCCATTCCATACTATGACAGTATAGGGAAGACTTTAGCATGAATGTGGGTCCAAAAATTAGACACTTATTTCTAGCTTAATCCCATGTCTGAGGAGGACGTAATTAAGTATGTTGCATTTCACTTGGATGGAAGTGCCCATGAGTGGTGGCACCATAGTATGGTCATGCTTGACCATAACCAGATAGATACTTATGCAGAGTTTACAAAGAGGCTCATTGATAGATTTGATACTAAGGACCCAGAATTGCATTTCAAGGAGCTAGCTCATCTTTAAAAATGGGGTTCTATGGAGGCCTATATCACCAAGTTCCAAAAGCTAGCAGTATTGGTGACAGATATATCGAAAAGAACACTAGTTGTTCTTTTCATGGATGGGCTTTTCAATCCCTTGCGAGGATGGGTAAAGGGACACAACCCCTCTTCATTATAAGAGGCTATTAAGAAAATAAGAGACCTAGCATCTTCTTCCTATAGGAGTAAACTCCACTCTAAATACTCCCATTTTATGAAGGATAAGGAAAGGAAGATGTTTCAAAAGGACCCTCAACGGCCTAAGGGGGAAACTAAAGGGTTGGATAGCAATACCGTCAATGAACTCAAGAAGAAAAAACTATGTTTTCATTATAGGGAGCCATGGAGTCTTTCCCATGAATGTCCACTTAAGGCAAAGGATAAGCCCATGGAGTATTTCTCAGTAGATGAATCACCTTCTGAAGACAAGAGGTAGCATTCAGATTTAGATTCTAGTCAGGGTAATAGTGCTACTGAGGAGAGTTCGGATGATGAGAAGTCCTTTGCTCAATTGGCAGGTGTCCAGAAGGCCATCACCTTTAAGGTAAGAGGGATGATTTAGGGTAAGCACATGGTTTCCTTGATCAACATAGGGGAAACACATAATTTCATTGATGCAAAGCTAGTGGCCAAGAGAGGTCTTCAGACTGAAGAGCACACAGGGTTCTGAGTCATGGTGGCCAATGGCCACAAGTTATTATGCACCTGAAAGATTTCAAAACTTCGCATCAGATTGGGAGGAGATTATGAGTTGGAGGATGATTTTTATATAATTGACATGGGTGATTATGATGTCATCTTGGGAATGACATGGATGGCTTCTCTGGTAGAGTTCACCTTCAACTTGGCTAAGTTGGAGATGAGGTTTCAACATCAGGGCAGGAAGGTGGTGCTCCGAGGTTTACCTAATGGGGGGCTCAGGGTGGTATCTTTGAAAAGGATGGAATGGTTGTTCAGACATGACGATGTTGAGTGGGCAACTGAATGTTTGATCATGCCTACGCCTCCAGAGTAGCAGGTAGAAATATATCACCTAGATGTATAGGAGATCATTTCTAGGCATGATAAGGTGTTTGGTAGCATTCCACATGGGGTTCCTCCCAAGAGGGGTATAGAGCATGTTGTCGAGCTAGAGGAGGGGGCTAAACTAGTCATCATCACCCCCTATCGCCATCCTAAAAAGCACAAAGATGAAATAGAGAAGTCAATAAAGGAGCTATTGGAGATGGGGCATATTAGGCCCATCAAAATCCCCTTTGCTTTAGCGGTTGTTTTGGTGAAGAAGGATGGGACAATGCGTATGTGCATTGACTATAGAGCTCTCAATAAGAAGACAATTAAGAATAGGTATCCCATCCCTAGGATTGACGAGCTGATTGATGAGCTGCATGGAGCACAATATTTCTATAAGATAGACTTACGTTTAGGATACCATCAGATCAGGATGCAAGTGGAGGACATATAAAAAATTGCCATCCAGTGTCACTATGGGCACTTTGAGTTTCTAGTTATGCCGTTTGGGCTAACCAACGCTCCAACTACCTTCTAGAGTTGTATGAATCAGGTGTTTAGAGGGCAGCTCCAAATATTTGTATTAATCTTCTTTGATGACATCCTGGTATTTAGTAAGACATGGGATGAGCACCTACAACAATTAGAGGAGGTGCTGATCATTTTGGAGGAGTCACTGTATGCCAAGGAATCAAAGTGTAAGTTCGGCATGACCAAGTTTCTCTACCTCGGCCATATTATCATTGCTGAAGGAGTTTAGATGGATCCAAAAAAGATCAAGGTGGTTGTTGATTGGCCCACTCCAACCAGCCTTACACAACTAAAAGGATTTTTTGGATTATGTGCTTTTTATAGGAGATTTTTGAAGGGCTTTTCACAGACTACAACACCATTAACAAACCTCACCAAGAAGAGTGCTTTTGTATGGATAGAGGTAGCATAATAGTGATTGAAAATTTCAAGTGGGTGATGTCTTCATGTCTGGTTCTAGCTCTACCCAACTTCACAAAGCCTTTTGAGCTTCATTGTGATGCATTGGGTGATGGGGTTGGAGCAGTATTAATGCAAGAGAAGCACCCCATTGATTTTGAGAGTAGGAAGCTCTGAGGTATGGAGAGGAGCTATTCTATTTATGATTAGGATATGTTAGCCATCATGCATGCCTTGGCCAAATTCTGATCCTACTTGGTTGGAGGGAAGTTTGTGATCAAGACAAATCACAACAGCATAAAGTATTTCATGGGTCAACGAGATTTGAATGATAGGCAGTAGAAGTGGGTCACTAAATTACAAGCTTATGACTTTGACGTTGAGTTTGTCAAAGGAAAGAAGAATGTAGTATCTGATGCCTTATCCAGAAGATCTCACATTTGTGCTCTTGCAGAGATTTCAAGAGACTGGCAGGCTAAGATTATAGCAAAATATGCTAGAGATGCTTGGGCATCAGGATTGGTTTCAGGCACTATATAGGATGATCGCTATGAGGTGATAGATGGGTTGATCAGGTTTTAAGATAGAATTTATTTAATTCCATCATCACCCTTAAAAGAGACGATACTGAGGGCATTTCATGATGCACCTACATTTGGGCATCTGGGGGTCTTCAAGACCTACAGATAGATTTGAGAGCAGTTCTCATGGAGAGGGCTCAAGGACGATGTTCAAAGGCATGTCAGGGAGTGTGTAGTTTGTCAATAGAATAAGGAAGAACACACATTTCTTGTTGGTTTACAATAGCCCTTACCCATTCCAGACTGGAAGTGGGAAAGCATTTCTATGGAATTCATCACTGGCCTACCCTAAGTGCAGGGAAGAGATTGCATTTATGTGGTGGTAGATAGATTTATGAAGTTTACTCACTTATTTTCTATTCCCTATACTTATACAGTGGCTCAAGTGGCAGATGTGTTCTTCAGGGAGGTTTTCAGGATGCATGGGTTACTGAGATATATTGTTAGTGACAGTGATATCAAGTTCATGAGCACTTTTTGGTGGGAGTTGTTTAGACTATGTGATACAGACCTTACACCTAGTATGAGCTACCATCCCCAGACTGATGGGTAGACAGAGATAGTAAATAAGTGGGTGGAGGGTTATTTATGGAACTATGTGACTGCATAGCAGAGAGCCTGGGTTAAATGGTTACACATGGGGGAGTATTGTTACAATACCACGCATCACATGACCATCAAGATGACTCCATTTATGGAATTGTATGGGTATGAAGCTCTAAGCTTCATGGATATGGCTTTGGGGGACAACAGAGTGCCCAAAGCTAAAGACTTGTTGAAGGATAGCCAAGATATCTTGAGATCACTCAAAGAGAATATACGACAGGTTCAAAATCAGTAGAAGTTGTATGTTGATCAGCATAGGGTAGAGCGCAGTCTCGAGGTAGGGGACATGGTGTATTTGAGGCTACAGCCATATAGGCAGTCATCACTCAAGAAGAAGCTTAAGCCTAGATTTTACGGCCCCTACAGGGTGATTCGAAGAGTGGGTGAAGTCACCTATGAACTTGAGCTTCCAGAGGGTAGTCGAGTGCATAATGTATTCCATGTTTCTAGGCTTAAGAGGGCCATTAGTTAGGGTGTAGTGCCTACTACAGATTTACCCCCTTTGGATGAGGAAGGGAGGCTTGTGTTAGAACCTGAGGCTATTCTAGACTCTAGAGTGAGGAAACTCAGAAACAGGATAGTGAAGGAGTATTTGGTCAGATGGAAAGACCTACTAGAGGAGGATGCTACATGGGAAAGTGAGCAAGTTATTTAGCAGGTTGGGCTGAGATTGCTTGAGGATAAGCAATTTTAAGGGGGGCAGACTATAATGTCCCCATTCTAGCAGCTAGGCTTACTCAGTTTCCAACAAACTTACTATTTGTAGTAAGCTAATAAGACACAATAGAGGCCAATTTTGATGATTGGATTTGATGCTCCTTGCTAAGAGCTTTCTAGCAAGCTATCACTTGCACCATGCGGAGTTCGATTGCTAGTACTTTTGGGGGCCTGAAGTGCTACAAAAGGGTAACATTTAACCTAGCTAAAAGACATTGAGTGTCACTTTGAACATTTACTTTATGAGGGACTATTGCATATCCTTTATCCCACATTGCCCAAGTGAGTTGAGTTTCCCCTTGGAGAAAGGATAAAGGGGAGTGCTTGTGGCTTCTTTGGGCATGTTGGATAAGAAGAAAAGAATCATTGTACTTGCAACTTATTTGGGCATTTGAAAATATCCTTCTCATTTGTAGCACTCTAGACATCAATCCTTGGGATTGGTCTTCTGAGTTTGTGCTCTCAGCCACTGTAGCAGCCGCGCCACTATAGCAGTTGTGCCACTGTAGCAGTCATACCACTATAGTAGTTGTACCACTGTAGCAGCACATCACTGTAGCAGTAAGATCACTGTAGCATCTATATATAGCCAGGTGAGTCCATATTTTTCTGTAGAGTCTATAGTTCTGCCTGCAGAGTCTGTAATTCCTACCTGCAAAGTCCGTAGATTTCTACCTATAGAGTCTGTAGTTTATGCTTGCAGAGCCTGTAGTTTGTTGCTTGTAGAGTCTATAGATTTCTACCTGCAGAGTCTGTAGTTTTCTGCAGAGTTTGTAGTTTCTGCGTGTAGAGTCTGTAGTTTCCTACCTGCAGAGTCCATAGATTTTTGCCTATAGAGTCCATAGTTTTATGCAGAGTCTGTAGTTTTTTGCCTACAAAGTTTGTAGATTTAAGCCTGTAGAGTTCATAGTTTTCAACCTGCAGAGTCTGTAGATTTCAGCCTGCAGAGTTCGTAGATTTCAAGCCTATAGAGTTCGTAGATCTCAGCCTGTAGAGTCTGTAGATTTGGCTGCAGAGTCCGTAGAAGCTTCTGTAGAGTATGTATATTTGGTTGTAGAGTCCATAGAAGTGGCCTGCAGAGTCCGTAGATCCAGTATGTGGAGTCCATAGAAAACCTAGCCTGTAGAGTTCATAGTTTCGTGGGTCGAGGAACAAATGAAGCACCTCTGGCATGTGCTGGGATATCCACTTGAATTAATGTTCACATGATTTTGAGAGGGGATTTAGTGAGTCACCACGTGACAGGCATTGTACTCATCTACTCATTTTACAATTAATACAAATACAGTGTGTTGCCTATTTTAGTTGTGTATATCTATGCTTGCAATTCTATATTTATGTTACATGCATTGGTATTTGTAAAGCACAAAATGTCATGTCCCCTTTTTCGTGGACATTGACAGACTTGATGATTAGCCTATTATGCGACCTTCGTAGGCTAATAGGATGGATAGAGGGTCATAATGGAGCTTGGCTTGACTTTGATTCGCAAAATTTCTACATTTGGTTTTCATTCAGATTATTTCAGACACATTGGGCCTGAGCTCCTATTATTTAGGGATATTTGACATGTAGCGGAGCACCCTTGTTTTGATATGGTCATGTGTAGAATAACTCCCTGGTTCACCAGCTTCAGATGGTTCGAGGATCCGACATGTATTGAGGGAGATATTAATATTTGATTGATTTAATTAAATATTAATTATTTGGTCTAATTTTAAATTAGATATTAATTAATTATTAATTAATTAATTATTTGGTCTAATTTTAAATTAGATATTAATTAATTATTAATTAATTAATTATTTGGTCTAATTTTAAGACCCCAATTCTAATTTAAGAATTGGTCTAATTTTAAGACCCTAATTCTAATTTAAGAAGCCCAAGTTCTAATTTGAGGAATTCTAATTTAAGAACCCCAAGTTCTAATTTGAGGAAATCTAATTTTAGCAAGCACACCTTTGGAGGGTATAAGGGTTTCTCACGGGGGAGAGTTTGTATTCATGCATTGATTATTGATATTGATTTTGAAGAAATTCTTCTGTGAAGACTGAGCCAAGGGTTCCAGGATTCCATTGCAGTGGAGAACGTCAACTCTTCATTGTGTGCGATTTAGAGGCTATGAGATATCAGATGATTTATTTCCAAATTGAGAGATAGCTTCACACAGAAGTTATCACAGAGGTACAGATTTGAGAGATAACTTCACACAGAAGTTATCACAGTGTTTCAGGGAATTTGAGAGATAACTTCACACAGAAGTTATCACAGTAATTCAGGTATTTATTTTATTAGTTGTTATTCAATAAATTATACAGATAGAGATATTTTGTATTAGAATAGTATATCTTCAGATCAGGGGTGAAAACAGATAGGTTGTGCTTATTTGGCGGTCGTACGAAGTCCGTACAGGTCCGTACAGATCCAGGCAGAGACCGACCACGGCAGAAAGAGATCCCCAGTGACCGACATCGGCCGATTGGAGACCGACGTCGGCAGTGAAGGACTGACAGAGACCGATGTCGGCAGTATATCGACCGACGTCGGTGACTGTGTGTTCGACACAGCAAGCCGAGACATACAGATTCAAGCTCAATTGCCAGATTTGCAAAAGTTAATCAAGTTTTTAAGGCCGTATCTGAATATTCTTTTTATGCATGACTGAGGACATCTATTGTAACCATCTGGACGATAATAAGATTAGTGATTTGCCAGTTAAGAGATTTACTGTGGTTTCTTGTTATTTAAATTTATTCTGCAAATTCGTATCTTGTTCAGAGCTTTTGTGTTTCTATATTCCCTGTTTGAAGGGGATATTACAGTTGTTCAGAGCTTTTGTAGGAGAAAAAGGAGCCCCTAAGTAAGGGACATCACAGTGGTATCAGAGCATTTGTAGGAGAAAAATGAGCCCCTAAGTAAGGGACATCACAGTGGTATCAGAGCTTTTGACATTTTATATTCCCTATTTGAAAGGGACATCACAGTGGTATCAGAGCTAAATTCCTGCCATCCTATTGGGCAAATCAGAGCCAATGTCCTGCCATCTTGTTGGGTAGTTGGGTAGATTGAATCAACGAAGTATCCATGATGTCTTCAAGTACTCAGAAACAGTGGGACAAGGATATGAAGAAGCTAAAACAAAGTTTGAACCAGTTGGTTGAAACCCAGAGGAGGATGAATGAAATTCTTTCAGACCCTACATTTGAAGACAAATTAGTACGGTATATGGCATCCATTCATAAAAGGTCCACATCACAAAATAGAACGAAGGAGAAACAAGAGGTCTCTACAGGGGTTGAGGGCAGCCCTACACCAGTTGTTAGACATGTTGATTTGACTCAAGAGGATATGAGGGCAGCCATGGGGAATGAGTTGTCTATATCATCTTTGCAAGAAGTTTCAATTGAGACTTCTACATTGGAGACCAGCATAGAACATGTTAATGATATGGATAATAAGAGTATGGATTCTTTGCATGATCATATTGCTCCTTCATCTTCACATCAAGAACATCAAACTTGGACGGATATGGAAAGGACCCAAAAGTTATGTGATATGTGGTCACAAAAGGCCAAGGAGGCTAGATTGGTGGCTGCCAATGTGAGACAACATCTTCAAAACATAAGGAGACAGAAAAGAGTTACAGCAGGTTCTTCTTGTGATGACTTACAGTAGATCAAGGAGGGCATGGAGGCAATGAAGGTGGCTCACTCAGATTCTGAGAGACATGTGGATGAGCTTAGTCATGGGGATTTGGACTCTCAGTTAGTTGCAGAGGACGTGGGAGCTAGAGATTGTGATGATGAGATAGTTTCAACAGTAGCTTCTTCGGAGTTAGATGAGGATGAGTCCGGTGCTGGCATTCAGAGTGTGGAGGTATACTCAGAGGTTAGTACACTGAGTATTGGTGGTGAGTACATTCTTGCAGTTGTTGCTGAGGAACATGTTGTTGAGGCGGACACACATGTTTAGGATTTGGGAGTACCTGGTTCTGATGAGTTTGAGATACCAGTGGAGTCGAGTCTCCTGATTGATTCTTCTCACACAGATGACAGTGTGGTATAGTTGGTTGTGCCGCCTTTACAGAGGGATCAGTTGTGGTGTGCGGGGGAGTATGTTGATGCTTCCTCATATAATTTTTACTGCACTGAATCATTCATGGAGTATTTGCTGGATAGTGCAGGTGTTCATCTGGATTCGCGTAGGGTGACAGAAGGTGTTCTCATCCAAGGTACTAGTGCGATTAGCATATTGGGTGGGGAGATTATAGGGATCCTATCTATTATGCTACCTCACAAGGATTTTGAGGTGGGGTATGCTCATTATTCTTCTTTTGACCCAGAGAGAGAAGATTTGATTTCACACAGGTGTAGATCGGCTCCAATTTCTTACCATCCATTATGGGATGGATTGGCATCATCTTTTGCAGGTGGAGTTGACAGTTTATTGGTACATGACTTAGAGCAGGAGTTGATGACCAACAGATTTGGGTCGTGTTATCGCTATCTAGCATATGATGTCTCCTCATTATCATTGATGCATAGGAGTTTGGGTGATGAGACAGTGGCTAGTGATCTGCAGAGAGGTGGATTATCCGCACTCGACATAGTTCCGTTCAGCAGTTGTGATTTTGGAGATTGGTTGAGTTGCATTCGCCAATTTGATTATGGGATCCTCTTTGTTCTACTTCTGCTGATGTTGCAGGTATGTGCATTGATTAACAACAGTGCAGAGCATAACTACATTTGGGATCCAGGTGGATCGAGTGGTTCATTGTTCCGAGATTGCTTGGGGACAAGCAATTTCTGGAGGGCGGATTGTCATGTCCCCTTTTTCGTGGACATTGACAGACTTGATGATTAGCCTATTATGTGACCTTCGTAGGCTAATAGGATGGATAGAGGGTCATAATGGAGCTTGGCTTGACTTTGATTCACAGAATTTCTACATTTGGTTTTCATTCAGATTATTTCAGACACATTGGGCCTGAGCTCCTATTATTTAGGGATATTTGACATGCAGCAGAGCACCCTTGTTTTGATATGGTCATGTGCATAATAACTCCCTGGTTCACCAGCTTCAGACGGTTTGAGGATCCGACATGTATTGAGGGAGATATTAATATTTGATTGATTTAATCAAATATTAATTATTTGGTCTAATTTTAAATTAGATATTAATTAATTATTAATTAATTAATTATTTGGTCTAATTTTAAATTAGATATTAATTAATTATTAATTAATTAATTATTTGGTCTAATTTTAAGACCCCAATTCTAATTTAAGAATTGGTCTAATTTTAAGACCCTAATTCTAATTTAAGAAGCCCAAGTTCTAATTTGAGGAATTCTAATTTAAGAACCCCAAGTTCTAATTTGAGGAAATCTAATTTTAGCAAGCACACCTTTGGAGGGTATAAGGGTTTCTCACGGGGGAGAGTTTGTATTCATGCATTGATTATTGATATTGATTTTGAAGAAATTCTTCTGTGAAGACTGAGCCAAGGGTTCCAGGATTCCATTGCAGTGGAGAACGTCAACTCTTCATTGTGTGCGATTTAGAGGCTATGAGATATCAGATGATTTATTGCCAAATTGAGAGATAGCTTCACACAGAAGTTATCACAGAGGTACAGATTTGAGAGATAACTTCACACAGAAGTTATCACAGTGTTTCAGGGAATTTGAGAGATAACTTCACACAGAAGTTATCACAGTAATTCAGGTATTTATTTTATTAGTTGTTATTCAATAAATTATACAGATAGAGATATTTTGTATTAGAATAGTATATCTTCAGATCAGGGGTGAAAACAGATAGGTTGTGCTTATTTGGCGGTCGTACGAAGTCCGTACAGGTCCGTACAGATCCAGGCAGAGACCGACCACGGCAGAAAGAGATCCCCAGTGACCGACATCGGCCGATTGGAGACCGACGTCGGCAGTGAAGGACTGACAGAGACCGATGTCGGCAGTATATCGACCGACGTCGGTGACTGTGTGTTCGACACAGCAAGCCGAGACATACAGATTCAAGCTCAATTGCCAGATTTGCAAAAGTTAATCAAGTTTTTAAGGCCGTATCTGAATATTCTTTTTATGCATGACTGAGGACATCTATTGTAACCATCTGGACGATAATAAGATTAGTGATTTGCCAGTTAAGAGATTTACTGTGGTTTCTTGTTATTTGAATTTATTCTGCAAATTCGTATCTTGTTCAGAGCTTTTGTGTTTCTATATTCCTTGTTTGAAGGGGATATTACAGTTGTTCAGAGCTTTTGTAGGAGAAAAAGGAGCCCCTAAGTAAGGGACATCACAGTGGTATCAGAGCATTTGTAGGAGAAAAATGAGCCCCTAAGTAAGGGACATCACAGTGGTATCAGAGCTTTTGACGTTTTATATTCCCTATTTGAAAGGGACATCACACAAAAAGTAATTCCAACAAATCTACCAGGGTCATAAAGAGCCCTTGTTGGGTTAGCTTTGGGTGCAACCGGGGTGCCCATTACAGAGGTTTGGTGTAAGTTGAATGTTTTGAACATGTTTAACATTTGTCACACCATCACCTAACATGTTCTTTTTATTATTGAAAAACTTGGGTTTGTTATTTTGAGTTTGGTTTTCCTTAATGATAAGTTTAATAAGATCCTTGATGATAAGTGTCATTTCTATTTGAACTCTTTTTTTAATGACTTCATTAAAGGAGTTGACACAAAAAAGTTGGAGGTGATAAGAAATCTCAGAGTTGAGACTGTTCATGAAAATGGTAATGAGTTGTTTTTTCAGGTGGTGACCAAGGAAAACAAGTAGCTAAGGCATGCCATGTTTGTAATAAAGAGGAGAAACTTTCTCCATTTTGTTGTTTGGCATTGTATAGGTCTAACATGGTCGATTCATGTTCTATGTTGTATGAGAATTTTTTAACAAATATTTTAGAGAGATATGCAAAGGTAGTGATTAACCCTTAGGTAAATGTAAAAACCATTCTAGAGCTTGACCACTTAGTCTACATGGGAAAAGCTGAAGTAAGTATTTGACATTATAGGAAACCTCTTGGCAAGCCATGTAGAACTCCTTGATATGATCCATACGGTCAAATTTCCCTTTATATTTATCAAAAATTGGAGGTTTGAAATGAGAGGGAAAATGTACTTTCATCATGTTTATGTCAAATTAATAAGGGCACAATTCTTTGAACTTTAGTTTTTTTACTTGAGGATATATTCCCATTTTACAATCCCTGGATTTGGTCCTTCATCTTTTGCCATTCTTAAACAAATAATATTCCTTAAGAGGCGAGGATGGGGATTGATTTTGTTTGTTTGATTAATTTTGATTAGGTATGTTGACTTTGGGATTTAAAGGATTGGTCTTAGATTGAAGATCAACTATCTATTGGCTCAATTGTTGGACATGTTTGGATATATTAAAAGGTTGATTTTGTTGGGTTTGGTTCTCTATAATTGCCTTTCCTTTATCATCATGAATGTAGGAAACATTGTTTAGATTTTCATGGGAGGATTCTAAGATTGTCTTGCCTTTATCTAAGGAAGTACTATGTGGATCTTCATCACGTTTTGGAGGGGTTTTATCCTTCTTGACTATAAGATAGTGCAAATCCTCATGATTAAAATCTAGAGATTTTTTAGCACCTATCCTAGAATATGTAACAAGGCTTGATCTTTGTGTTCTAAGAGGTAGCTTTGGACTTGGTCAGGAGACTTTTCAAGTGGATCAGTAGTCTTGGGACCGTGCTCATTATAGTTAAAAATACTATCATCATCATTCACCTCTACATGTTATTTTTTATTTTCAAAATGAAAGGGGTCTGTACCAAAAGTTTATTCCCTATTTTATGTGTTATTCAAATTATTTTGGACTCAGATAGTTGGAGGCATAATGCGACTCTATGTATGTGACTTAGGATTGGGCTTAGATCCAAAATAGTTAGGATTCAAGGTGGATTGATGGAATATGACCCAAGATAGTTAGGATTCACAATGGATTGATGGATTTTTTACCTAAGATAGTTAGGATACATAATGGATTGATGGATTTGTGAACCAAGATAGTTAAGATACACAATGGATTGATTTGAGATGGTTGGTCCAAGATGGTTTGGATGATATCAATTTTGATGTATTGAAATCTAGATGGTTGGATTCAAGATCACTATGGATTAAGGATTTTGGTTTTGAATTCAAGATAACCCTACTCAAGATAGCTTATGTTGATGGAAGGGTTTTCAACTCTGCTTTGTTATTAAATGTCTGATCATTAGTTTGCACAACAAGTTTATGGAACTTAATGCAAAGGACAAAGTTTAAATCACATGGATCTCACAAGGAGGAAAATTTAAATCATACAACATAAAACTTAAGCTATTTAAAAATATGAACTAACACACAGTAAACCAAAATTTCAAAGGATAAATCTAGGCAAGGTGTTGAGTGATTTGTGGGCTCTCATATATACTTACGTGCCTATTAGATAGTGTCGGCCCAATATTTCAGAGCACTGACTATATATGTTTCTGTATCTATAGCCTACTAAACTCAATTTCAAGGGTACAATTAGAGTAACTTCTCTAGGCGATATGCTCTTCTCAGGTGCACCATGAATCAAACATAAAAATGGTTTCATATGTTTTACAATTTCATAAATTTAACTAAGGGACATCCTCTATATACCTTCGATACGATAAGACGCAAGACCATGGAAGAAGAAGATTAATGGGCTGCACAAAAGAGTCTAGTCCCTATGTGCCCACTTCATCCATAAGATTTCAATAGAGTGCTGCAAAAAAATCTAACCTCGAGGTAGTTGTTGAAATCCTGGGTATTAGAGGAAGAAACTCCCTCACTTCACGATACCAATAAAACAAACAACCACTTAGGGAATTGAAATACTTGATCCTCAATTTATATACCTGATTAGTATACAAGTTTAGCCTACCTCATAGTGATGAAATTCATAGTTGAAAGAGCCCCTAGAAATAAAAAATAAAAAGACTCCAACTATTTTTGATTTTTAAGATTGCTACCTACATGGTGTGAAGAAAGAGCCTAATCTAATATGATTCTTGGGCTAAAAAAATTATTAGAACTGCTTTTGATTTCCAAGATTGTCACCTACATGGTGCAACGAATAGCATATACATTTTACTAGTAACACACAAAAAATTTGCTTAGATAAAATTAAGTGAATTTAAACAATCAAGATTTTAATTAAAGCTTCTAAACCAAAATTGTTAGTAAACCGAATTAGATAAACTTAAATTAATTAATCAAGTAAAAATTTAAAAATAAAAAATGTTAGCAGTTCAAAAAAGTTGGTTTGGGTTTTATTTGTGTTTTGACAAACGGAATAGCACAAAAACCATTAGTAGTTTGTGATAAACGTCTTTGACAAGCAGTAAGGTTGTAAATCAATAAAATAAGTTTAAAAAAGATTTAAAAAGAGCAAATAAAAAGACATAGAAAATGATTTCACCTAAACACATAATGATTTCACTAAAAATCAAAACGTTTTCATTGTTAGAACATTAATTTTGCTAATAAGTGAAAAACAAACAAAAATGAAGACAATAATAGAAAACATAGTTATCATGATTTCATCGTCGTACAACATAATTTGACCTAATTTCAAAGTCTTTTCACCAATCAGAACATTCTTTTGTTTCTAGTGACAATTTTGTTGTTTTGTAAAATGTTAGAAAAAGTAAAACAAAAAGGCAGACAATAAAAATACACGAGATAGAAATAAAAAAATAAGAAAAATAGAATGACAAAATAGGCAAGAAAATAAATTTGTTGAAGTTCTTAGTACAAATTTGTTGATATTAATGACAAATTTGCTGATATATGGAATGATTTCACCAAAGTACCAAAAATAGCAGAAACACAGACATGAATGATTTCGTCGATGTGATGTGACAAATTTGCTGAAGATCAGAGCATTTTCACCACTCCTATGGATGATTTCATCAAAACTCAATGTTCATGTACATCAGAACAAAATGGACTAAAGTGGACAAATTTTACCTATAAAAACAAGTAAAACCTTCCACAAAATTATGTTATAGTAGTTAGTGAAGAAAAAAAACTTGAAACAAACTAAAACACTAATGAAAATGTGCACTTAAAAGGATTAAGAATGGGTCCCACAAAGCATATCAAAATATAATATATAAAATTCATAATTCTAATTAAAAAGCATAGGATAAAACTCTCTATTATAAACTTAACATATAATCTCGGATTGAATTTCAACAAAAAGATATATAAAATACAAGTTACCTTCACCTTACCAACCAAATGAATATCTTTTCATTTAATAACTTGATTGTACTCTTATAATCTTAGTTTGTGGTTGTTCATTGCAAATCTCCAATATAAAGGAAATTTAAGAACATAAAGACATACAAATAATGATTATATTCAATAACTCTTTGATAGTTTGATGATAGTTTTTTCAAGGCACATTAACTTATATAAACTTCTCCCATGAGCAGTGATTTGATAGAAAGCTATGGGAACGATGGAACATGTGACTGCATTAAGATCATATAGGAATTATAGGTGGTTAAATTAAATCTTGAATTATTAAATCTCTTAATTTTTTTGAATGGCTAGATTTGAGTCCTTATTCAAGTGGAGAAAAATAATTCTTTAAGTCGCTGAGAAATGTGAAGAAAGTTATTGAGTAGTTGAAAGATTCTTAAACATAAGTCAAGGTAGTTGAATGACTTACATAATAATTACATGTTTCAAGAAGTTAGTTGGATGACTCAACATTTTTATAAATTAAAATTATTAAATATTTTAATGAAATTATGTATGCATAATTAATTAAAAATAAATAAATTATTTAATATTAATTAACTAATTAAATTTGGAAGAAAAAATAATATCAACCAACTTAAAATAAAATTGAATTCTAATAATAAATTAGTAAAAAACAATTCATTCTCTTTAATTTTTATATTTTAATATTTTAAATTTTATTGATTTTTACTATTAAAATGCTTCAAAATATCTTATATATTAGATAATAAAATAGCCAGCTAATAATTTTTTTATTTTAATGCATGGTAAAAGTCAAATTTAAAGCCATCCCAATCAAGATGCTACATGCAATCAGGTGGAATCCATGTGGGTCGGTTTGAACAATTTTCAGAGGGTCCAAATTATTTACAGGCTACGGTCATTCTTTCTTTTTTAAATCATTGGTCCCACGTTCCCCGCCCTTCTATATTCATTTATTGGATTGCAGCCTTGTTTTGATGTGAGAGAGATTTTTTCAAAAAATGTTTTGATTCCTGCAGAAATCCCAATTCTAAGCATGCAAGATTGTGATGAAGAGGAAAATGTCCTAAACCCTTTCCCATTCTCATGAGTCGTCGATGATGGGGGAGACTGATTGTGAGGTCGTTGTGGAGAATTCTATGGTGCTTTCCAAGTTCAAGAGCTCTGCTCCTGCTGCTTCTGAGCCTAGTTTTGAAGCAAGGAATTCTGTGGTGGTTTCTAAGTCCAGCAGACAAAACGGCAACACTCACAGCAGCAGCCAATGCCATGTTTGTAGATTTTGCAGTAAGATCTTCAGCTCAGGGAAGGCCCTGGGTGGTCATGTGAGAATCCATGGGGCTGGCAAGTCTAATGGGCAGTCCCGTAGCAGAGGAAATGTTTCTAGGGGTGATAGTTCATCAACAGATTTTTGGGTAAAAAAATCCAAGGTACCCACAAGTAGATCCAATGGGAATACCAACTGTGTCAGAGCTGAAAGTATTGAAGGGGAAAAAGCAGAGGAAGAGGAAGAGGACTGCAAGGCAGTGAAAAGTATGGGCGTGGATGTTGGACAGGAGGAATTGAGTGATTACAAGATGGTGTCTCTGCGCACACTTGGAAGGAATCGTAAGCGGAGTTGGAGACTGACAGACGAGGATTTCTGTATGGATTTGACTGCCAATAACACCATAGCCTGTGGTCAGTGTCTGAATGAGTTTCCCACATCCAAATCACTCTTTGATCATATGAGGTGCCACCCTGAATGTTACTCAAGCGAATTTCAGCCCTCATATGATGGTACCAATTCTACAGATGATGATTCTCAGCACTATACCACTGGTGGTGATATTGTTATTCATACTGCTGCTGCTCCAAGCTCTGGTCTCTCCTCAGACTTTCGGCAGAGCTTCAAGGGATCAGAAGATCTGGAGGAGAAAGAGGAAGAAGAGGCAGCATCAGATAATGAGATTAATAAAGAAAGCATGAAGGCTATGAAGGTAGCTCATCAGCCACACTCCTGCAGCCTCCTTACTTGGTCTGTCACTGCAAAAAGAGGTAGGAAAAGACCAATTAGGTCTACTCAACCTCAAAAGAAGGAAGAAGAAGAAGCAGAGGTGGGCAATAGTAAGGAGCTGGAGGATGATATAGACACTGCCCACTTTCTTGTGATGCTTGCCTCTGGTGCTGCTAATACCAATGATAAAAATAAGTTTTATAGACCTGTTGAGAGACAGCCAGAGGACTCAGTCAATCATTCCAAGACTAAGAAATCTGAATCTCAGGGAAGCAGCGAGGATCTGGAAGCAGGGGGAGATGATTTGGGCTGGGAGGAGAAGATGAAAAAGAGGACTGATACAACCAGTAGACCTGCTGATTTGGGTGCAATTCACAGGAAGGTCAAGGGTTGTTTTGCAATAACCAATGTGAATGAAGAGGGCAGCAGTGAATCGATGGTAGAGTATTATATGGATTCTTCACCTGCAAGGGAAGAGGAGGAAAATAGAGGTAATCTGAGTCACTTGACTCAAGAACTAGGCCTTGAGCCAGCAATAGCAATGAAGAAAGGCGAGGGGCATGGATGTCGTATGTGCCACAAGGTCTTCCCATCAAGTCAAGCTCTTGGTGGGCACACGAGATGCCATTGGACTGCTGAAAAAATTCCACAGACGGCAGCAAGCAGTGTGATCTCAACAGAGAGACAACTAAAGCTATTGCAAGGCCAAGCCAGGAATGTAAGAGAGCTACTTTGTGATCTCAACCAGCCACCACCAGTATTGGAGGAAGATTTGGAAGAAGCTTATAGCATGGTGTAAGCAGGTTCTCTCTTTCGCAAAGAGTGTCAAAGAATGAAGATGCTTGAGAAAAATATGACAAATGCTGGCTCTAGGTATGTTGCTGGTTGTGCTTGATTATATATATTAGCCCTCGACTATTAGGTTTAACCTGACTAGACTATAGATAGTCATCCTTGACCTGTAGGTTGTTTTCATCGACAGACAGCTTGATGACCCAACCAACTACCCAGGCCATGATCCTAGCAAGTGGCAACTTGATCTCTTCTAAGTTCTGCCACTCTGGATAGCCAGGTTCATTTGGAAACTCAAACATTTGCAACAATTCAGTCTACATAAAATATTTTGTAAAGGGTATTTAGCACAAATTTCTTTTTGTCAGTTTAGGAGGACACTTAACTTGAAGATTTGAAGACTTCCAAGGCAAAGATTAAGAATTGCTTATTTGGTTTCATCACTAAAAATTTATAGATGGAACAGCATTTTTCTAAGGGAAAAGGCTGCTAGTTTCCAATGAGGATACATATACAGGCTATTTTTCTTGTAAATGTAATTTGACACAAAAATTCCAAACCCACCATTTCTTTCATTTGATTGTATTTTAATACTTGTTTTGTAGAACACACCATTTCCTCAGAACCCTGAAGGGTTTTATAGGTCTAAAAAGGACTTATGTTTGAAATTGAAAATGTGGTTAATGTTACTAAGAAAAGAATGTGTGAATAAGAAGATTAAATAAGATTACTCTTAATGAGAGAAAAAGCTAACTGAAATCCAGTTATTAATGTCATAAAACAATTTCTATAAAAAAAAATAAACAGGTAAAGTATGAAAGACTTAGATTAAATTATACATTAATATATAATCGAGGCTTTGACCATTGACATTCAAGAGTTCTGAACTTATCTCTTTTGCAAGACTTTGAAATTTTCCTTATTCTCTAACCCAACAGCTCTTAAATCTGAATGTTGATTTATTCCAATTGCAAACAAATAGACAGAATATTGAAATATGTACAGAAAGCTATATTCTATGACATTTTAGAATTCAATTCAATACATCAATCATATGTTCAATTTCTAATATATAAAAAAAATTGTAATTTGATATTTTTTTTGAGTCACTTGACTGAGGCTGTACTGCACCCACTTTATCTTTGACAGATTTTTTTGTTGTTACAGAATTAAGACTAGCAATTTTTTTTATTTATTTTTTTTAAATTATTTATTAAAAGATTAACCGGCCAGCTTGCTCCCACTTTATCTAGTGGCCTTCTTTGGCCAAGGCATATGGTAGAAGTTAAAATCTATTTATTTGTAATTCTTTGTTTAAGGTGTTGGGAGGCCTTTCAATTCTGTATTTATTATTAATATTAATAAATTGGTATTTTTGTTAATAAAATATGGGTGGATTGGTTAAGAAGTTTGGTTGTGTCTAGCACCATTCAAATTTAAATTTCAAAAAACACATTAAATTGATGATGATAGGAGTTGTTTAGACAATTGATGTTAGTAGCTCAATCCCTAGAGTAAAACATAGATCCATTTATTTGTAAATAAGTATAAAATAATAAGTTACACGTCTCTTTTGACTCCCTAAACTCTCCTTTAAAATTGATTAAGCAAAGATTAATATTAGAATGGTTGACCCTCTAGAAAGTCTTAAAACCTCACCCTATGAATCCCCTTTAGTTAATCCTCCAAAAAAAAATCAACCTCATTGCCAATTTGTAGACACGTGAAAAATGGCCCAGTTTGAATTTATTTTACTAGATTTTATACATGTTTTGTGTATTTGTCTATGTATTAGTAAATAATACAAAATTTGTATCCTTGAATCATTGTGGTGTGGTGGCATACGAAGCTTGAAATTATCAACCATCACATCCACCTCATACTTATTTTGTTTTGTGACATGCATCGTTTGTACAATTCTGACATTATTTCCTATATTCTCTTTTAAATTGGGTCAACATGTTTATCTTTCAGAGCTTTTCCCTTTCGGCTAGTCACTTGACGTCGGTCATGCATGCAAATTTTGCCAATAATGAATTTGCTCTTTCATAAATAGATAAGTGATTAGGCTCATTTGATTATTGGTGTTACATATGATATCAATAGAAAAGATCAATTTTAGTTGTCCATTGTGATATTAGAATACTCTACCTCCACCCATAAGTTTAGGGCTTACTTTTGCAACCCCCTTGAAATTGAGTTTTAGTTGCCCATGGTGGAGGGTCCATACTACACCCTGCTTTATTTTCTTGATACTCATTCACCAATGGAATCCATTGTGATAATGCATGATATTGCATAGTTCACTACATCTTGAAGCTCTTCATTATTGCTCAATATGTGTTCTTTCAACCTTGAATCATGCTAAAAGTGGGCCAACCTCGCAGTGCTTACTTAGCAATGGAGTTGGAAGCACAAATTCCTTTACATTTTGATAGAATTCTAAATGCCAGATCTTCTTGGAAAGGTATTTGCATTGAGTAATTAGACTCTACATTCTATCTTTTTTCTTATAGATTCTCCATAGGATTTTGGATCCTAGGTCCTTATTCATGTAATCGAGTCTTTAAATTCCCAAGCTTCCCCATTTCTTCAAGGTGCAAACCTTATTCCAAGAGCTATGAGGCTTATTTTTCCATTATCTTCCATTCCATTCCATAAAAAAATCTTTGGATTTGCATTAGTCATGTTGTCATCAAATTGTGCACCTTAGGATGTTCTATGAAGCTCTTTCAATTTGATGCAACATTGAATCATCCCTCAAGTTTATGGGAACTTGTAAGAGAGATAAGTCTCTAGGATTGAAAAGGGCTAGCTCCCTAGATATGACTTGATGTGCTTATGCCACTAAAACTACCTATTATGGGTGAAAAGGGAGAGAAAGATACATAAATCAAACCTAAACTAGGAGGTGATACACCTAGAATTGCTTCCATTCATACACTTGGAACTTGCATAATGAACTAAGCCAACCAAACTAGCCTCACACCATCAATGGAGCTCCCTAGCATTAGTGTTTCTCATGAAGGCAAATAACAACTCAACAAATGAAGGCAAGTGAAGGGAAGGTCATAAATGACTCTACCAAACTCATACACACTTCAAGAGTCTATTGTAGCAGCATACACTACATGAAACTTGTTAGGAGAGAAGTCACTTTGCAACAACACATTCAAGGATTGCATGAAAATAAGATAAACTCAATCTATACTTGAATTTCAAGATGGATCACTTCAACACATAGTGCAAATGAACTTAGAGTATAACTAGCTTACTTCTCATTAGCTTAAGTACAAATCAAGGTACAATTTTGGCAGGGCTTCGGCATACCATGAGTTGGAATCCTTTCAATAGCCAAAATGACTTACATTTATAGAACTTGGGGGAAGAGAGAGAAAGGAAGTTGAAGAGGCACAAAAGACATGTGTCACGAAGTGAATATCAGTTACAATTGCATATAAAAGAGAGGTGGGGTGAGTTATGCCATGTCATGAAGGTGTACTTTTCCAAACGAGTCATAAAGATAGTGAATTTGCAAGTTTGGCATAAGAAACTGCCTATATGATTTGCCTTCCAAAACTATCCCTATCCCTGCATATGGTCAGGTCTGATGATTGATCTGAGCAAGAGGGGTTACAAACAAGTCCCCACATGCATTGGATTGATCCCTGACCATCCCTATTCTTGTGGACATGCAAAATCATCATTGGCAGTTTCAAAAGGGATCTTTTCCATGCACCTTCTCCACTTGGCATTCAAAAACTTCCAACTTTGCAGACTGATCCATGCACAAGAGGGAATGACACTTTTCAAAGGCTCCCATATCATTAGTTTCAAGAAAAAACCTTTAAAAGGTCTCCCTAATTGCTTTTCACCACTTTCCCAAATGTTCACTAGTCTGACTCACTAGATTGGCTGAAAGTGAGAGTCTATTTGGGACACTTAGAGTTTGATTCATGAGATTAAATGAATTTTGGTAGTTAGCTCAAGTATAAATCTTCCTCCCAAAGTTGGTTTCATCTTCTAACTCCTCATGTAGCCTGCACACCACTCAAAATAGTCAAAACAAGCCCTGTTTTCCTTTGATTTGTACACTTCCGTACAATAAAGTCACATGTATGGGATCCTCTAAGAGTCCTCTAAAACCTCTAGGTGGTTTCATGGCTATCCCCTTTCATCTAGATCCTCAAAATGCCTCCCTTTCTCAATCAGGTTCCTATAAGGGTTTTGCAAGGGTTTTTTGGAGGTTTTAGGTCTTAACGTTTATTCATAAAGAACAGACATTAAACCTCTGATTAAATGCCACTGAGGGTTCCTTAGGGACCCTCCCTAACTCCTCTAAATGCCTCAGGGTCTCATGCAAATGGTCATGAAAGTTCTGAGCATTTCAACTTGACCATTTGAGCCATTTCCTGCATTTTGTGAGGAGTTTGGTTCATTCCTAGCCAAAAATGGCTTCTTGATGAGTTCCTCTACAAACCAAAAGTTCATACACCTTTTTATTCATCCTAAAAACATGCTTAAATCATTGGAATGGTTATTCACTAGCCAGGAATGAGAATGTCACCTACTTAGAGACTAGGTCTAGACCTTGTCAATAGGTCTGTCTACACTTTTAGGTTCAAAAGACCTAGTTTGATGGACTCCCTACATCCAATGCCTTTGGACACCTCCAATATACTTCTCCACTCACGAAACAAATCATTTGGATGCTTGGTAAGGTTAGACTTTGAAATGGCCTTCCACTTGGAGCTAGATTTGCACGTTGCCTAACTACCTTGCCTGCAAACCTTCTTGTCCAAGTCACCTCGTTTGATCTCCAATCTCTTAGCAAGGTATATCATTCTTATTTGGGTGTGTACCAACTATTCCAATCATCTTCAGGGTGTTCATATCTTCCAGTTCATGCTTTGGTCTCTTTTCCTCAAAATTGTCCCTTTGTGCAAGGCAAAAGTGACCCTCCTCTGAGACCAAACAGAGGATATGTGCCTTGCTTCCTCATTAAAAAAAAACATATGAGAATGTTACCAAAGTCATAGGTATGCTCCTTACCAAATTTAAGTTCCCAATTCTAAGGATAGAGCCTCCAAAAAATTCAAATCCCAAGACTGGGTTTTCATAGTCACACTGTGTGCAGGGTATAGCGTATTTGACTGAATTGTTTGCCTGAAGACTTTGCCTATAGGTCATCTGAGATTTTTTATATTTTTGTGGACCTCCTTTCTATACCCTCTGAGGTCATTCAAGTGTTTCATCAAATCTTTACTTGACTATGAACCTTGGAGACTTCAAAATCTCATATAGCCTTGACTAAGTTAGCCATGACATAGCCCTATTTGATTTTGGATGGTTGTGAGAGCTCTTGATGGATCTGTAGGTGTTTCTCTATGATCTCTATGTACTTATATATCATTAGGACACCTCCCAACTTCCACTTGGCAGAATTGACCTCAAGAATTGCTCATTTTGATAGAGGCAGACGTACAGGTCTATAGGTTAGTTTCAAGTCCATGTACGGACTATCATTCCATTCCATGTGAGATATTGGGTATTGGAGTGTTTATAAAACTCCATTAGGTGTATTTTAAACATGCAACATATTTATCATCATTTACAAGTTCAAATCTTCATCATATGCTTTTCATCTCACTTCTTGACTGTCACAGTCATTACCAATCCTCCTTTGTCTTTTAGGCCTACTGTAGGTTGTTATGGGGTCATTTGGAACATGTCAATGGTCATTTGATGATGGTATATGGACATTGGATTGTATCAAAATCATGAAACCTCAACAACTTGATCAAAACCATGCTTATTTCACAAACTTTTGGTTCTCTCCCTGTAGATGTCCTTCACAGTCTTGTGTACGGACAGAGGATGGCCTTCAATGGTCATTTGAGGAAACCACCCCCTCATTCATGATCTAGGTGCTTGAAGTTACTTGTTGGGGTGTTTGAACTCGTCTCCCCTAATTAGACATGCTTAGAACTCCCTCAAGGGATGCCAACATCAACCTTCCTTCCAAAATCCTGTAGACATTACTACCTCTTTTTAGTGCCTTTTTGCCATTTTGGGCGATTTTAAAACATACATGACCTTGTCCTTTCAAGCTCAAATTTGGCATGATGGTTATCCATGGATAGAAATACAAGGTTGACATAAGAGGACTCCTCAAAATCAACTATAGTTTCAACTTAGGAAAACCAAAAAGACCCATGAGAGTTTTGTTTAGTGTGTTTAGGGACTCAGTTCCTAAAGTCAAAAATATTGCTCTTAGAGCCATCCATCCATCTCCTAAGGCTCATCACTAGATCTCAAACATCAAAATTACTTCCAAAACTCATGTAAACCTTCCTTAGCTTTGGTCATTTCACTATCACACATGAATGCCTCCATTGAAGGGATGAAACCTGTAGGTGACAGTGTTGAATTACATGGATGGGTAGAGGCATGGAAGGATAGAATTATGCAAGGTGAGAAGATCTCCAAACTACCAAAAGCATGGTATATGGTCAAAACACTTGAAACCATCCTCTATTCCCTTGTTCCCACATGGGAAACCTGTAGAAAGTAGCTAGAGGTGAAGATTTGCAAGAAAGTCTGCAAGTGTGGTCTTTAGGCCAAGAAACAAGCCTAAAAGGAACTCTATCACAAATAAATTGTCCAAAACAAGTATAAGCATGGAAATCTCTTTGAAGATCATGTAGATGCCCCTGCAACACTCAAACAAATCAATTCAAAACAAGAAAATTTGACACAAACCCAAACAATGACCCCCCTATGGTTGATCATGCGCAAAAAGTTGTCTGGGATCAAATTGATGGTTCATGAATTAGGAAGCATCAAATCTCGATTTCCTATTATGGATGTGAAGAGGACTCCAAGTACTATCCACCTGTAAAATCACTCCCTCTAATTCCAATTGTACAGTCCGTACCATATGCTTGAAGTTGGCAATTGTTTGCTTGTCAAGACAAAATGAAGGAGAAGAAGCAAAAGAATGAACTCTCATGCATTTTTTCTGCAAGTCAAGCATGAAATGGCTCTTGGGAGGTGAAGAGGCATGAAACTAATGTTTCCACCTACAAGTGAGATGATCCACAAGTGCCTAAGAGGTCCTCAAAACAAGGAGAAACTGCATATTCACTACATAACTAATTCTTGGCTTGTCATATACCTGATTCTGAACTTCTCTGACCTCTCTCACGTTGGCCACATCTTGGCGACAAGTTGCTCACTTCAGCGATCCATACAAGTCCTTTTTAGCTCAAAGTGGGCCCACAAGGCAAATTTTTGCATTTTGAACATGATAAAGGTAATTAAATGGATTAAAGATGTATTAAATCATATTCAAAACACTATTATGACAAAAATGACATAATTCATGCATTTGACCAGGGATGACTTTGTTTGACTTGGGTTGACCATCATTGACTTGACTAATACAAAGACCTAGACTTTGGGCCAAGGCTAGATTTGGGACAAGTGAACATCTAGATCAAAATGACACCCCATAAGACACATGGGAATCTTCTAAAAGGTTCAAAATAGTAGGGGTTGGCCCAAATTTGACTTGGGGTCAAATTTGGTCAACAAGCCCTTCCAATATTTTTAAAAAACATTAAATAAGGAGAGTAGATATGTTAGGAATTATGTCTATAATTGGATTCCACGTTTCCTTTGAAACCTTTCCCACCAAAAATAACATGCCTAAGTATTCTCTCATGAGTTTTCCATGTTTAAATCCGAAGATTTTTTTAATTTTCTCCAGCATTCCCTTAATGACATTTATAAACTAAATTTTAGATTTTGACTAACTCACCTTTTGGTTCTTGCCTCTCTTTTAGACGGTTCCCCAATTAACATTGAGAAAAAATATTTTTGACATTTTGTTAGGAATATGATATAAACCTCTTCTAATCTATTTCTCTTTAGAGTGATCTATGTATTTATTTTGACTATCATGGATAAATAAAAAATTATATTTTTATTTTTATTTTATTTATTTATTCGTAAATAAATGAAAAATTATATTTTTATTATTTTTAAAAACACTTTATTATATATTTTTATTTGTAAAATGTGTCTTATTTCTTTGATATTCTCACACTTCATTTTTTATTCCATTTCCCTATGCAAGAGATTTTTGTAAGATTTGGAGTTATGTTTCGATTATCTTTTTTTTGAAATATGTTTCCAATTTTAATTTAATTTTAAATTTTACATCATTCTTAAATGTCTTGAGTTTTGTGGAAAAAATAAATACTTTTGATCCTTTGAATTCAAAAGAACATTATTTATTTAGATTTTTTTTAAATATGTTTTATTTGAATTTGAATTTATTAATAAATTAATTTTAAATTTGATGAATAAATAGAATAAAATACAGTATTGAAAATGTATTTTTAAATAGTAGATTGAAAATAAAATGATTAAAATAGATGAAATAAAACAATTGTAAACAAGGTTAATTATGGAAAAAAATGACAAATGTAATTATTTTTGTTTGTTTGATTGGTCGTGTTAACTGATAGAAATATGGAACAAAAAAGTAGGAATACTCCTTGTAAAAACCCAAAAATTGAAATTGGCAGAAGAATAAGATCTAGACCATCCAACCGAGGTTAGAACCATTTGACAATCGTGGTCCAAACTTGAACTTTTTGACCCTTTGCAAAAAATAATGAAATTAGAGCATAATCATGTGTGATAGATGTATTTAGGTCAATGTGTGCAAACTTGACCTATGGGCATATGCAGAAGACTTGAAAATAGTTTTTGGAATGTTGAAACCCTATTAGGGTTTCGCAATGGTTGAATAACTGAAAATAGAAAAAGGTGGAGTGTAATTGGGCAGAGCTGCCCTCAATCATCCCACGGTGTTTGAATGTTGCTTACGTATCCAATAATCTGAAGAGGGAATTTACGCTAGCGTAGTTCTCCCACCTAGAGTGTTTGGTACAATATTGCTCATTTGACTATGTGTAAACATCTAGAAATGGCTCAAACACTTGATTATGATTTGCTTTCGGCTGAGTAAAGCAAACTTGTGACTTGGTGGAGGACTTCTTATAATGCTTAGAATCAGAATTGGTAAAAGTAGGTAACTTTTGCTCAAAGTGCACTTGTGTAAATAAGCGTATGTATTGAAATTTCCATGTGGAATAATGAGTACCTTTAATGTTCTTTATAGAAATCCAAAAGGTGAAATCACACACTTGGAAGCCTAAAAACATGGAAGATGACATAAGGGAGAGTTTAATTTTTAAATATGACCATTAAAACTCAGAAACGCCATAGAGAGGTTTCGACCATTTGACAATCATGACCATTACTAGACGATTTTGACCCTTAACGAAATGTGCTAAGTTTTAGATTGGGCTCCATCTGAACATATGATTATGGGTGTTTTCAATTGATAGAACATTTTTGTAGCTGATAGATGAAAAAACAGAAAAAAAAATGGTCTTCATTTGTGGTTAGAATAGGCCAAGGTGTCAAAATAGGTCTGAATTAAGTGCACGAGTTAATTTAATTGAAAAGGGATAAAGTTGACATGATCAAGTATATATGACCAAATTTAGGTGTCTACAAATTTATGGGTCTTAAAACTACATAAACTTAGATTTAAAGGAAATAATTTGATGTTTTTTGTCCCCCTTCTACCAATAAGGATTTTGGTCAATCATAAGTATATTAACAAATTTTCCTTCCCTTCTTGATTTTCCATTTTAAGGTTGTTCAAGCTTAAGGATTCACCTTCATTTTCTACACTTTGATTTATTCTTATCATATTAAAAAACATTTTGATGCAAGAGTGGTTAGGGTTCTCGATTAAGAGATGTCTTAGACCACACATACATTGAAATACACAATGGAATATGCAATGAAATGCATCAACACAACTCAAATATTTAATGATTTCAACCACATGAATTACAAAAGGTAGATATGAAAACATCACAACAATAATCTCATAATGAGATTCATTACAACATTAGAACCATAGATCTCTACTTGCTAACTTGTAGTATTTGCAAGTATAGTTATATCATAAAAAATACAGTGAATTATCCTTAATCTTTTTGACTCTCTCCAATGCCCTGGCTTAAGTGTAAGGGCATGCTGATAAAGGTGCAAGACTCAACTTCTTAAAATAATGCTCAACAACCCACTAATGTAATTTAACACACCTGAGTGTACCACAAATATTAATTATCTAATATAATTCCAAGGTACCTTAGCACATTATAGTTTAATGCATCACAACATACTACATCACATTCAATATTAAATGAATTCCTAGCATCTTCCCATGATCCAACAAATTAAATGCAACAACTCCTTACTATAACACGTCACAAGAATATATGCACCCAAACAAGTTGCGTGCAAGATAATTTGCATGAGATTCACAACCAACAAGTGCGCTAAAAACCCTTGTGTTTTGATCCATATATATGTTAAGAACCTTATCGCACATTCCCACAAACCCTTCAAAGGAATCACAAATATTCACACTACTTGCACAGTGAAGAACCAATTCCTTCAAGAAATCTCATCAACTCTACTAGACTTATGTGGAAAAGGACCTAGAATCTATGTGGTGATGAAGATGATTGCACTGATGTTTTAGAAGAGGTTGTGTAGACTTCTATAATTTCTTCACATATCTCCATAAGACTGTGTTCCTACAAAATATCTACATCACTTCTTACGTAAAGATTCACAATCTTATTTAGCAAAACAATGATTTTAGTTCCCCACAACAATAGACATGCTAAGCATTACAAAAAATAAACGTATTCACTCTCACAAATTGTTCAAAACTACACAAAATAATTACGCATTCAAAGGTGGCGCAAAACAACATAATAAGGCTTGTGCATAACTTAGGGTATGTACAAACTTACAACTCAAAGACATATACACAATGAGATACTTGCACAAAATAACTCTTTACTAATTATACTAAACTAGCATATTTTTGGTTGATACAAGATTACGTGTGAACCTAGATGTTCCTACATCACATTATCATTTTATTTTCTAATCATTTTGGGATTGATTTGCTTTATGGATAGCTCTTTCTCTTCTTTTTTGAAATCTACCCTTCAGATATTGATCTATCTTCTTAAAGGTTTAAGCTTTTGCAAGGGCTTCCATGCTAGGTTATTCCCCTTCTGCTTCCATTGGTTTTTTGTCTAAGGGTTCTTCTATGTATTTTTTATTTGTGTTTTTGCTGCTTGGGGATAATTCTTTGGTGTATTTCCCTCGAAAGCATAATCGGTCATTGTTTCTCTACTTAAATAATGATTTGTATTTCCACTTAAATTATAATTTTCTCTCTTCTAAATTATTTTTAGGTTTCAAAAATCATCCAAGTCTAACTTTGTGTTTAAGAGTTCTTTTATGCTCGGTCTTAAGAATGCATTTCCTGACATGGGACTATTTTTTCTGCATCCTACCTCCCAACATGAATAACATTTGAATGATAAGCTTTCATAGTTCAATTTTTGACATCATATTCTAGTAGAAGAAACTATCTTTACATATTCTAATATGAACTTAGATAAATTTATTATAACGTATATTTTAGCATAGATAGATAATTCATTTTTCTTAATTAATTTAGAAAAATAAACAAATTTATCTTTAAAAAAATATAATTTGATATTGTGGAAGATATTTTTATCCGAGAATTTTAAAATTAGATTATACATTCAATTCTATAATGATTCCATTTGTATTAGCTCCTCACTTGAATTGAGAAGGGGCCCTAGTGCCTTAAGTATAGCTCCTCCTTTGGATTGAAAAGGGGGATCAATGCCTTAAATATAGATCAACATTTAAAAAAAAGGCAGGCCCCAAGTAAAAACTTTATCCTTGTCTTCTTCCCTATCATAGCTAACTTGAAAAAGCTCTTTTTCCAAGAAGCATATTTATGGTTGTGCCTAGAATCACCATTGTGCTCACATGCATTGTTTTAAGTTTCCTTACTTAACCAAACTCAAATAAATTTAAAGATCGAAGCTTTATCAAAATACTTTTTAGTATGTTGATCGACTATTGGGTCACAATCATTGACATGTGTCCTTAGATGCAAATGTCTTCCTCAATTACCACTCCATCTTCAAATAATTATTTTTTAAATAAATATATTAAATATTCAATTGTAATTAATTTTTTAAATTAAAAAATTATCTCTCAAATATATGTATTAATTTTTTTTAAATTAAATATTTGTTTAAAATTAAAGATGAATATACAAATAAGAAAATTGAGAAAGAAATATTGAATTGCAATAATATTTTTTTATACAATGTTATTGATAAAAACTCCATCTTCAAATATCTCATAATTCTTTTCACATTTATATGAATATGAAAATTCCTTTATTAATTGTTAATTAAAATGATTTATATTACCCTTTTGAATGAATATTAAATGTTTTATTGTTTGACAATTAATGTGATGTATATTATGCATTTACAGGAATATGAAAAATTACATTAATTTTCAAAAGTAAATTTTAGTAATGCAAGTTTTGCATGCCACATTTTTCAATGTTACAATATCTTAAATACATCTATCTAAAAGATTCCGAGATCTATGAATCTTGAAATGTCTAAATAATCTATGTAAGAAATCTAATCTAAACACTTTGAGATTAGTCTCTCGACATCTTTAAAATATCTATACTATTTAAAAACTTCTAAAAGAGATGTGGAAAAACATCACACAGAAACATGTGTGATTTTATCTACACATATCAATTTTAATGTGGTTATTATATAAATAATTAGTACGCTTATATTAATGTATTGATTATTTATATTAACATATATAAAAGTAATGTAAATAACTTTTAAGATTTGAGGGTTTACAATATAAATAAAATGTTTTTGAAAAAAAATTGTGTAATTTTTTTATTTGACGATAATTTTAATTGATTATAATAATATTTAACAAATTTAACTTACCAAAAATGTATTAATACAAAAATTTATTATTAATTAAATAATATAACCAATAAATATATTTTTGATTATTTTTACTTTGCTAATAATATAGTTTTAAGCATAACTTGAAAATATAAGTTCATATACTTAAATATTAAATCAAATTATTTGTTAAGGCATTTACAAATTTCTATTTATTACATGTTAAATATTAAATATATTATTAATTTTATATTTAAGACTCCATGATATGTCTAGTAGTTTTTTTTTGAGACTCTATGATAGAGCATAGAAGATTTCAAGGTTTATAATATAATTTAAAATATTTTTAAAACTATTTGTGTAGTTTTTTTTATTGAATCAATAATTTTAATTGATTACAATAATGGTTAATAAGGTTATTTTAAAATAAATAATGTAACCAATTACTTGTATTATTGTCACAATTAGTTATTGCACTATTAATTAAATAATGTAATCAATTAAAGATAATAAATAGCTCCAACTCATATGCCACTTCTCCAATCCTTTTGGAGATCTTGAATGGGCAATAAAAACATGGCTTCAACTTCTCTAATCCACTCTTCTTGAGAGTGGAATGCCTATAGAGCTACAATCTCAAATATACCATGTCACCCACCTCAAATCCATGCTCCATACTGTGTTGATCTACATACAACTTTTGTTGATTCTGAGCATGTTGGAGGTTGTCTCTCAAGGAATTCATTATGTCTTGACTATGTTGCAATAAATCCTTATCTTTAGGCACTTTACTATCACCAAACAATAAATATATGAAGCTAGGAGCTTCATATCCATACAATGCCATAAAGGGTGACATCTTGATAGACATATGGTAAATAGAACTATAACAGTACTCACCCAAATGCAACCATCTCACCCATGCCTTCTGCTACCCTGAAACATAATCCCTAAGGTACCCTTCCTATATAGGACACAAATCAACTTGTGTGCAAGATGAAAACAAATCATGACATTTATTTTTTGCTTGAATTTATACCCAACATAGAGCTTGGTTAGCTTTAAATATTCAGCTTTTTCATCTAAAACCATAAACCTACCTTTTCCCATGACTGGTGCCCTAAAAGTACACATTCTTGCAGCTGTTCAAGTTTGAAATTGACAACTTATAATATGATTTTATCATAATCAACACCCTGAAGTGGGAAAAACTACAACATAATCGAAATCTTTCAGTGAAAACAAGTAAAATGAGCATTCTATTAAATATAAATAAATTCCATAAAGTCACCAGTTGAGAAATGCTCCAATTCTGACTAAAATTTCTCTCCAATCCACTTGTAAGAAAATAAATGAGATCATTTGATGGCTAATTGAAAATAGGACAACAACATTAATTTTGAAATTTTGAATCTTAATCCTCCTTGAATCATTTATTTCTTCATCAAAAAACTCAGTTGGAGACCTCTTGCATGATTTTCCATCAATGAAACACCTCCATCATGCTTATAATGTTCAACTCTCAACAATCTACAAGTGTGAGCTTCCAATTTTGAATTACGCAATGTGAACAAATAATCACTAGGATCCCATACCTTGTTATTGTCACCATTAGTGTCTTTTGAATCAAGAAGTGTCTCACAAATTAGATTATTGAAAGATAATTTTGCACCTAAAATAGAAGATTTATCATCATGAAAAATTTGCCTTCTGAGCCTAATGAGATTACACTCTTGATGTTTTTCCCAAGTGTTATCATCTTGTTGTATATCCATGATACTAGGACTACTGAAATTACTGAGCAATAATTCAACACTCTTAAATCCTTCTTCACATCTCCAAGGGTAGCTTAGCTCTAAATCATAGTCCTTATGGAGCTCATTAATTCCTTCAATTATCTGTTTGACCTCCATCATCTTTGTGTCATAATCTTGCTCCTTCAGTATGCTTGCAACAAGTGATTGACATTCAGCTTCGTTTAGTGAGTAGTGATCAAGGCTAAGTTGAAGGTAAAGTTCATCAACCTCATTCTCCTTCTCTTGGTATGCACCCAAGGTCACTTATGCATACTTAATGACATGATCTTTGTCTGTAAGCAAATGCAAGTAATCTGATTTAATTATTTCCAAAGCACTTATGATACTTTACAAATTTAATAAAGAGACTCCATCCTTTAAACCTTTTTGTCTTTCTTCAACTTGAACCTTCCAAAGGAGGTCTTCAATGAATTTGTGTGTGCTATCAAAATGTGTTAAGGCTTGTGAAACCTTTTCTTTAGTGACCATCAATTAGTTCTTCAAAACATGTAACTCTCTAGGCCTTTGATCAAAATCAACAAAGTAGGATTGATCATCAAATAGTTTTTATGATTTTCCTTCATTTGTAGAAACAATATCACCATCAAAATTAGCTATCTCACTAATTGATGCCTTGCAATCATCATGTATGAATGGTGGGATAGCATTATGATCAAGCAAAGTATCATCAATAGAATCCATACCTTCATATGGATTATCAATCACAAACTCTAAATCATCATATCCTTCAAAGTCATCATCGTCATAGAGACTCATGTAATCCTATCTTGTGAATGCAACTCATGATGCTAAGTATGGCATCAACTTTTGCTCACATTGTTTGATAACACTGTTAACTAACTCATGTGTAGCTGAAGAAGTAACCTGTTCTTGCCTCATAACAACCAATAGAATAGATAAGAGTGGTTGGGAGATATTATCACTCTCATTTATAATTAGAGCCATAATTGTCTGCATATAAGATATAACATTTTTCATATGTTTTTCACTAACAACAACCAACAAGTGTTGAACCATTTCTAGAATAAGATCTTCACAATCAAGATCCAACATAATAACACAAGATCTGATTTTTTTCAATAGTTTCTATAATTATTACCCTCTTAGCAAAGGAAGGACTTTCAATTTCAATCAACCCACATAAGCTTTCTACAATCAACTGAAATACCACCTTCATTATGTCATCATTGTATGGAGTTTCAGGTGTTGTTATTTTTATGATTTCACTGAGGCATATAGTGACTACAAGTTTCACCTCTTTATCTGAGTGTCTCATAAGCTTGGCTTTAACCAAATAAGTCATTGACAACTTCATTGCCCATAGAAAATTCTTAGAATCTAACTGGGCTATCTTAGACAAACAAATCTCCACTTCCTTTATGTTGAGTAAGACATTATTTGACTGATGCAAAAAATCAAGATTCTTTCCCATTGTATAAAGCCTATCTCTCACATCCTTTTCTTTCTATAAGGATCTAGACTAAAATGGTTTTGGTGTGTAACTGATTACAGTCTGATGATCTTCTAAGGGACCCTTTTCTGATTTAAATCTATCCCAAACACCTTTCAAAAAGTTATTTCTAATTTATCCTAACTTTCTCCGAGAGACTCAAGCAAAAATTTATCATCTTTCTATCTTCTATGATTCAAGTGATAAATGAAGACCAAAATACTAACATGTAAGGCTCAAAATCAACATGCAAGTGTTGATCACTAACATGTAACTAAAAATATGGTCTCAACTTTGACATGCAAGTGTTGATCACTAACTTGCAACTAAGAATCTACAACAAGGGTTAGCTTTCCAATAGCCTGGCATGAAGACCAGTTCTGATACCAATGAAATATCCCCAACTAGGAGATATTGTTCCAAATTTGCACTATTCCTAACTTTTAACTTGTAGGCATTTTGTCAAACAGTTCACATGCAATTGATTATTGAATATTTTAGCTTGTAATCATTTGGAATTATTTATCTAAGATACTTTTATCTTACTCACATTACAAAATCACTTTAACTTGCATAAATTGATTGGGGTGTTACATCAAACATTTGGCATGCATTAGATATTAAACTTCAAAAAATATTATTCTTTTGAATAGTGGAGTATGACTGATTTGTATAACAAAAAAATAATCTTATTTTCTATTTAAAAATGCAATTAATACCTCAGAAGTAGTAGTGCCAAACAATACATGAAGAATAGATTCCCACGATTTTGCTTGCAAAACCCACCTACCTTCACAATTAAATTCTAGCCACCCAGAAATGGTGTCAACCCCAAATCACACACATGTATTAACATGTAATAAAATATCACACCAAATCTCTCACATGCATTAACATGCATATCACATGCACACACTGAAAAACATGCAAACCTAACACTAGATTGCTGGATGAATGTTTGGAGTTGTAACTACTCCCAATACTATGATCTGCCCTGAATGGTTCACTAGCCTCCTTGGATGAATCACAGGCCTCCTAGGCTGAATCATTGGCCTCCTAGGATGAAACGTTTACCTCCTTAGGTGAATCACTAGCCTCCAACTATCAATGATGATCGAAGCAATTTATGAATGATGGTCACCAAAATAAATCTCTAGTATGTTGGAAATGGTCTTCAACACCAGTAGAACAACTACTAGGGGTTGAAAATGAACCCTCTCACCAAAATAGCCCTTTTGGTTAGGGTCCAAAGCCTTCTCTGCACTGAAACCAGGGATCCCAAGGGATTTTACTCCTTCAGTGATAGCAGATGAACACGCAGGCTCACCACGTTGCTAGAGAAATGTAACAATGAACATAATGATCATTTTAATCCTCATATTCTCCTTTTATAAGCCTCGAGGAGGGGGGAACTAATTTTACAATATAAAATAACCTCTTTATTCCCTAATGCCATTTTTGAAGAATTAAAATAATATTAAAAACATATTCTCTCTCACTTCTTGGGTGCCCACTTAAGGAGGGGTCATAAAACAACTTTATAAATTATAACACTTAAGTGAATAATCAAACATTAAAAATTAGAAACTTAAGTATATAATTTAAATATTTCATTCGAGTTGTAGAAAGCACTGCCAAGGCGTCAAAAACTAAAACTGAACATGCCAAGATGTAACTGAAGCAATGGGATTATGACATGTGCCAACTCGGTAACTTACTAAAAATAGACTTTCCCTCCAAGAAGTGTGGAGCACAAACTATGAGTCTGAAAATGCTTCTAAAATCATCACTATGATCCATAATGCCAATGGAGCTCAAAGCCATAAATAATAAACATTAAAAACAACGGTGCTCTCCAAGATCTTTGAAGTCCCCTTGCCACACTAATTAGCCTATGGGAATTTGGGGAATAGGCTAACGATTACCAAATTGACTAGGCCTAAGAAGGGGACATTACAAATTTGGGCTGGGAGGACAAGATGAAAAAGAGACCTGATAAAACCCATAGACCTATGTAATTGGGTACAATTAACATGAAGGTCAAGGGTTTTTTTGTAATAACCAATGTGAATGAAGAGGGGGCAACAATAATTCAATTACTAATATGTTCAATTCTGAATGTAATTTAAAAAAAAATGTTGCTACTGTATCTTTGGCAGTTGTTGGTATTCTCACATTGGTTGTGGCCATTGTTGGTATTCTAAAGCCGGTTGTGGCTATTCGTTGGTATTCTCAGCGCAGTTATGGCCATTATTGATATTCTTCGGTTGGTTATAGTCGTTGTTGGTAAATCTGATACATATGATAAATGATCACTTGAGAATCTGAGTCCCGATTTTTGTCCCAAATTAATTAGAACTCCAAACAAAAGCAAATACCTATTTATATATATAATTATCTTATCTTATCTTATAACATTTTAAGATTTCAATTTTCTATGACCATTCAAGAAATTTCTATATAAATTATAAAATAGTAAGGGTGTATTGCATTGTTATGTGTATATAATTGCCTTGTGAATCCTATTTCTTAAAATAAGATTTTAAAAATATCTTACTATTAAAGAATTGAAACTTTTGCAATGCATAAAATTAGAAGAAGATTTTTGAAAAGAAATGTGTTGATTTGATTTATCAATTGACATTTCAGATCCCTCTAATAATAAATTGCATGCTGTGATCCGAAAAATTATTAAATGAATCAAATCAACATAATTATTTTTTTAAAATATTTTAATAATTTAAAATAAGAACTTTAATATATATTTTTCTAATTATTTCTTCAAATGTGAAACAGTGACACATTTACATCATGATCCAAAACATTGATGAATAAATGAAACCAACACAATTTTTCCTTAAAATCTTCTTCTCATATTTTATCATTTCAACTCAAATACTTTTATTGAGGGCTGCGTGCGCGCTCCAGCTCTGATTCCAAGCTCACTGTGTATGACCGTTTATATTCAATATAATAATTAGCATAGCAAATAAATGAGAGAGAGCGAATAAAGATATGTAGTTACCTGTAGCTCATCGGCATATTTTTCGTAGTTGAAGGGAAGAATCTCTTCATCTACAAGTTTAAGAGTAACTAGTCCCCAAATTTCTGCTACTGAAGATACGACAAGATCCAATCATGAATTTAATCCACATATATCTGGGCAATGAAGAAAAAGTATGTTATCACCCATGCAAGAATCACGTGAAGTCTTTACTAGATTGATCAACCAAAGGCTAATATAAGACAAGATTACCTTCTGTTATCTAGATCTGTTCTCTTATCACCACAATTTTTTCATTTTATTTTTAAACTTTCGCCATAGCTAAAATGATGTCAGAAGGTTTTTCTCTACATGGCCTCTAAATTAAGCTACATATATCAAATAATGATCAACACAAATTTGTCAAGATGAAAAATCCAACTAGCAATGCAATAATTAAGCTCAACACTCTCTTTCAGAAGGTTTTTTTTGGTCTCACATGGCCTCTAAACTAAACTACATATATCAAATAATGATCAATATAAATCTGTAGGGACAAAAAAAACTCAACTAACAATACAATAACTGAGCTCAACACCTTCCTTCAAAAATCCAAAACGAGGAAAATGCAAGAGATTTCTAGAAGTAAAGCGAGAAAGACCAATGTTGGGATGAAATCATGAAACTTCGGTGAGATACCTGCATTGTGGTGATCACTTCCTTCATGATCATACCTAACTCTTATTGTTTTGTTTATGATGCCTATCAATAGTTTAAAAAAATGGAAATGTCATGCTATTATTTTGAAAGCAAAGAGGTGGGTAGAGAAAAAAGAGATGAGAGAGGTATATAGAGATGTATGACCTGTGTAGGATTGCAATAAGGTTGCAACAGTGGGTAAGAGGTGTGAGCGTAGAAAGTATGAGGAAGATGGATGAGAATTGTGCATCCCAAGAAATTGAGCTAAAGGTTGTGTTGAGGAAAATGCAGGCCTAAGTTCAAGCTATGGTAAGGAGGAGGAGGAAGCGTGGTTCTATACACTTATATCAAAGGTTGAGGAGCTCAAGGAATTAGAGGTTGCGTGGGTCATGTTGTATAAGAATACATTGTTGTTACAAGGGAGGAAAAAGAAATAGGAGACAATTGACCACACACTGTGTTGCAGAGATGAAGAGGAGGAAAGGTTCTTGGTATAAGGGAACCTCAAAGTTGATTGAAGAGGCTTTATTAGAGGAAGAACCAACATAAGCATGTGTTTTAGAAGCATGAAGGTGGAGGTGAATGAGGTGAAAGTGGAATCTAGATGCACATGATGTAGGTTTGGAGGGAGTATTGGGTGAAGAAGAAGAAGATCTTCCATTAGGGGAGGATCAGGAGATTATAGCAAGAGTGGATAGAGAAGTTGGGATGGTGGTTCATGAAAGGTAGTGGGAAAGTACACGCTGGTGGAAGAGCACCATATGGGAGAAAAGTTTCCTTGTGAGAAATTGAAGAGTGCCTTCAGAGGTAGAGAGAATGAAGAACAAGAGGTAGAAGCATGAAGGGAAGAAGCAAAGAATGGTGATGGGGAAACAATGGGGATTTATGAAGCTCGTAAGTTTTGGTTGGATTTATATTTATTTGGATAAGGAAAGATGAAGAGTGTCACCCATGTGACATGTAGGCAAGGAGTGAGATAAGGATGGTGGATGTTACTCTATAGGGAGAAATAGAAATAGTAAAAGTTGTTGCAAATGTGGGAGCAACAAACATAAGAGTTGGGGAAGAAGATGATGATAAATTAATGGTGTTATCAACCCAAACCAGTCTTAAAGAAGATGAGGTTGCAAAAGGTAATGAAGAAGATAACGAGAGGTCAGAAGGGACAACATTATGAAGAGAGATGGGTGAATGCTTTGAAGTCATCTTGAAGACAAAAACATTGAAAGAGGGGAAGGAGGTGTTGAGATTTAGGTGGGTTGGTTAGCCCAATGTTAGTGGGGGATTGAATGAGATTGTGTTGAACATGTTTGGTGGAGGAGGATAATTTAAAATCTAGCAAAATGACCATAAAATATGGGGTTACATTGCAATGCAAATAGACATGTTGTGGTTTTATCCAGAATTCAAAAGAATGGTTCTACCACCCAACTCGATTCTGTGAGCACTATGCTCACAAACTCTTACCTCAATTGTCTAATGTAGGAGCATCTGAGAAATAAAACAATCTCCCATCACCCAAAAGATCTATAATGTTCATGTGCATCCAAAGATAATCTACGAGGATTGGCAACACTTCAGTAGGCTTTTGGAAGAGATAAAGGATGATTTCAGTCATTGAGACAGAGAGGTCTCTATCTCCTAATGAAATTGCTAGTTAATTCAGGTTTATGACAACCGATAGTTATATAACCTCTGCTTTATAGACACTGCAGTGGCCATAGGGCCACAACAATTACACAAGACAAATAATGGTCCATAATATTTTGAAATCTTGTTTTGAGCATTTCCCAAGGTTTGAGGGATTCCAAGAGTCACTTCATGAAGCACGAAAGATTCAGAGAAGGCAGAATGAAGTGAGAAAAGATTTATGAGGAAGAGTGTGGGTGCTTTTTGAGATAGCATAGAGGAGCAGAGATTGGTGTTCAATCTATTAGGGGTGGTTGTGTGTATTCTTCCTCTTATCATAATCAAAGAGAGGACAATGAGTGAGTGTGTAGCATGTATACATCTTTGTTATTCGTCAAGAAAGTTAAATAAGATAGTGTTTTGTTTCTAGTCTCATTGTTTGGTGTGTGGATGTCATGTGTGTGTGAAGTATTAGGTTGCAAGGAAAACATTGTCCTTAGTTGGATCCTCTATCTTTGATTGCATCATTATGGTGATAAATTTTAAGTGGGACATTATAGGAATGGTCCAATTTTTTGTCAAAATATAATATCTCAATAAAAATGTCTCACAAACTGTCATATAAACAAAAAGTCTTAGGTTAATAAGGAAAAATTTAATTGCTAACTAAAATTATTAGGCTGCTATTTTACAAGAAAATATTTCATTTTATCCATATAATTATATATTTTAACTCATAAAAATAGGAACTTGAGATCAGGGTATGTGAGACCATATCTTTATCTTCTAATTTTGTATGCACCTAAGAGATCTTCTTTAGCCATTACCTTTTGCTAGTTGGGATGAACAAAAATTAGTAGTCACTTACGTTCTTCATCACAAGCCACCTATTTGATTGAGGAAAATAATTTTACACCACAAGCCACAAATTATTTTAAACAATTTTTCATTCTTGATGTTATTTTGAAAATTAACATTACTTGTTGATAGGCATTTCCTCATTAATATAGACAACCCAACAATGTTTTCTAGTAGGTGTATAGATAACCACAATCTAATTTATATGTAAAAATGGATCGATGACTAATATTTGTTTGGAAGTCACATAAAAACCAAATTATGAGCACCTGATTAGCAGATTTTATATTTTTGGTGGTTGTTGTACATGAATATTTATTTTTCACCAATGATGATGACATTGGATATTGTTATAGATCTAGATATATTGACATTTGTCATCCACATTTCCAAGTGGCCCTTCACCTTTCTCATAATGTTGAGATGCATGGTATTGCATGGTGAAATTAATTCATTGTCTTTACCAACATTGTGATATACAATGATTTTTTGATATTGATGAGGTTTTTAGTTTTGCATTGAAATATTTACTTAACAAAATAAATGACTACTTCAAATTGTTAGCCAAAATCCTATAGCCTCCGTACTAGGTCTATCACTGCAAAAAGAGGTAGGAAAAGTGCAATTAGGTCTACTCAACCTCAACAAAAGGAAGAAGAGGTAGCAAAGGTGGACAATAGTAAGGAGCTGGAGGATGATAAAAACACTGCCCACTTCCTTGTGATGCTTGCCTCTAGTGCTGCTAATACCAATGATAAATATAAGGTCGAAAGACCTATTGAGAGACAACTGACAGAGGACTTAGTTAATCATTCTAAGACTTCTAAGACTAAAAAATTTGAATCTTCGGGAAGCAGTGAGTATCTAGAAGCAGGGGAAGATGATTTGGGCTAGGAGGACAAGATGAAAAAGAGGACTGATAAAACCAATAGACTTACTAAATTGGGTACAATTAACATGAAGGTCAAGGGTTGTTTTGCAATAACCAATGTGAATGAAGAGGGGGCAACAATAATTCAGTTAGTGATATGTTCCATTCTGAATGTAATTTAAAAAAATTGATGCGACTGTATCTTTAGCAGATGTTGGTATTCTTGGGTTGGTTATAGTCATTGTTGGTATTCTTAGATCAGTTGTGGTCATTCGTTGGTATTCTCGGGTCAGTTATGGCCGTTGTTGGTATTCTCCCACTGATTGTAGCCATTGTTAGTAAATATGATAAATGATCACTTAAGATTTCGAGCACCAATTTTGTCCCATCCCAGTTAGAGCTCCTAGAAAAAACAAATACCTATCTATATATATAATAATCTTTTCTTATTTTAGAACATTTTAAGATTTCAATTTTCTATGACCATTCAAGAAATTTTTATATAAATTATAAAATAGTAAGGGTCTATTGCATTGTTAAGTGTATATAATTGCCTTTTAAATCTTATTTCTTAAAATAAGATTTAAAAAATGTCTTACTTTTAAAGAATTAAAGCTTTTACAATGCATAAAATTAGAAGATTTTTGAAAAGAAATTTGTTGATTTGATTTATCTATCGATTTAGAGTCAAAAGCTTTTAATATGTATTTTTTGAATTATTTATTCAAATGCAAAACCCAAACACATTTATGTTGTGATCTAAAACATTGATGAATAAATCAAATCAAAGCAGTTTTTCCAAAAAAAAAAAGCCTTCTTCTAATATTTTATTATTTCAACTCAAAAACTTTTATCGAGGGTTGCCTTGTTAGGATAAAATAAAACACATATTTATCCCCAAATCACATACAAGAGAAACTATGAAATGAATCAATAAAACATATAGAAAATAATCATAAACATGCACAAAATAGGAGACCCTAGATTTAACGTGGTTCACCCAAGATGGGATACATCCACCAAACTTGTCCACTATATTATTTCTAGCAATACAAGGGAGAAACAAATCTTGCAACAAAACCTATTACACCTCTCAACCTTCTCTACCTCCTCTCTGTGTATAATACATTTCATCTTTCATCTCAACCATGTAATAATACATTTTTGGCAAAAAACACCTAAACATAACCTCTACCATCAAATATAGAAACCTTTAATCAATGGCCCAAATTGACGACTAAATTATAATTTTACGAGGCAATTTTAATCCCCCTTGCAGCCCCCCATGGCATTGCAGCTACAAAGAATGGGATCCAAAACCCGGCTGAAATAACATCATAATTTTAACCTCTGATCCTGAAAGATAATCAGGCTCCACACCTAACATGCCTGCACGCTCCAGCTGTGATTCCAAGCTCACTGTGTATGACTATTTATATTCAATATAATAATTAGGATAACAACTAAATGAGAGAGAGAATAAAGATATGCTCTAATACCACTTGTTAGTGAACTAGAACACACAGCTCTGATACCAGCTGTCAGGATCCACTCCTTAGAGTACAATTGATTACCTTTGTATAAGAAACTAAACATAGAATTAAACCAGAAGTAACATGTAACTAGAATTCAGAAACATCACAAAATATGAGATATGAGAAACAATACAATCTGTATTAACACTCTTCCAGAAGGAAATACAATGAAAAAATCACACTCTTCCCACACCTCTTAGGGGTACAGTAATTCTCCCTCAAGAGTTTTCTCTCTCAATCGATTACAACCAACTCAACACTGAGTTGTTCCCTCCACCAGTCAGTGACAATCAACCCAATGGTTGTTGTTGCCTACTGCCAGTCCACCAAGTAGATCACCTTGATCTTGCACCCTTGCAAATCTAACTGATCTTACTTACCATGTAGATCTCCCTGATCTTGCTACCTGTAGATCAACTGATCTTACACCCCTTGAGACAACCAACCCAATTGTTGTTCTTGCCTTCAAGTTGAGAATCTAATCCTTCTTAGTCCTTCTTAGTTACAATACAGCCCCATGGGTCTTTTAAATAGATCTCAAACCAAACAATAATTAGAAATGCAAACTCAAGACTAAAAGTAGTCTTTACATGCAAACTCACTGTCCGTCTAAAATTAGACCAGTTCTGGAAACACACAGGTGACCGATGTCGGTTCCTGTTTGACCGATGTTGGCCGACCGATGCTGGCTGACCCATAATCGATGTCGATTACTGTGTACACTGAATATGACCGATGTCGGTTGTCTTGATCGACATCAGTTACTTTGACACTCAGCAACCTCCACCATTTGCATAATAGTGAAGCTTTTAGCCCCACAACTTAACAATCTCCCACTTGGAGATAAACAGTTGCAGCTATACCTGTACCTGTACATCCTCTAATTTGTTTCTGGCTTGTATTCCTCTTCAAGTTTAATCTTGAAGACCAACAAAATTTGAATGAAGATTCAACTTCTCCTTTGTTCTCGGCTCTGTTAACATATTTACAGGGTTCTTATCCTTGCTAGCCACCGTGACTGCAACAACCTTTTGCAACTCCGATATCCAGTTAACCGCCGTTCCACCAACAGTGAACACATATCCTGTGGTGCTTCTCCTGCCATCCAAGTCACCTGCCATATCCGAATCTACATACCTATGTAGAGAAGTGATTGACCCTACATAACATAAATACCTGCTGCTGGTCCCTCTCAGATACCTGAGAATCCACTAAACTGCTTTCTAGTGCTCCTTTCCTGGATTGGACATAAACTTGGTGAAAACTCCCACTACTTAGGCAATATCAGGTCTAGTACATACCATGTACCCAACCTCATCATGTGATTCAGGACATTGTTCATAGCTCAGCTTGAACTGTCCAACCATAGGTGTGCTAACCGGTTTTGCATCCTGCATATCAAACCTCTCCACTACCTTATTCACATAATCCTCTGGAGACAAAATCAACCTGTGATTTTTTCAGTCTCTATAAATGCTCATGCTAAGGATTTCTGCTCCTGAATCCTTCCTAGCACATGTCTGAGCTACTTTTACCTTTAGCTCAGCAATTCCCTGCATGTATGACCCTGCAACAAGCATATACACTACGTACATTAACAGGATAATGTAGCTATCATTATCCAACCTGGTAAAATAAACACAATGGTCACATTGACATTGACTAAAGCCATGCTTTGTCATAAACCTGTCAAACCTCAAATACCACTGTCTTGGAGCTTGCTCAAGACCATATAACTTGGCCTTCTATCTCACCTGTCCATTCTCCCATTTCTTTAACCTATGAATCCATTCATCTTTTAGTGCTTTCTTTCTAGCTGGCAACTCTACCAAATCGCATGTTTGGTTCTCTTCCAAGGAATCAATTGCCTCATTCATGTTATGGTCCCACTGTTTCTTGGATTCTACCTACATTGCCTCTTCAAAACTTCTTGGTTTTCCACCATCAGTGAGCAACAAGTAGTATAAAGAAGGGGAATAACGAATTTGAGGCTTACTTACCCTTTCAGACCTCCTTATGGGCATTTGAGACTCCTTGACAGCTTGCTGTCCGCCCAAATTTCGTTCTAACAGTGACCGATCCTGGTCATCTCTCAGTCTGCACCCGACCGACATCAGTTCCATGCGATCAACCTGACCGACGTTGATTCTTACCTGACCGATGTCGATTTCCACCTGCCTGACATCACTGAATTTGGTCTCCACTGGACCGACATCGGTTCCTACCTATTCGACATCGGTTCTCACCTGACTGATGTCGATAACTGTGTTTTCTTGTGAATGATGACTTTTACCCATGAGGTCATTTTGGATCATAACCTTGTCCAAATCAACATTGCCCTGCTCAAAATTATTCATCCTCTTGAGCTGATCTCTGTCCATCATCTTCTCCTTGAAAACCAAGGCTTTCCAGTTCTTAAATATGTCAAAAATATTAGATTTCCTCTTTATGTAATAAACCCAATCCTTTCTTATAGCATCATCAGAAACATAACACTGTGATCCTCCAATAGAAGCTCCCTGAGCTGGTCTCCACACACCTGTGTGAACAAGCTCCAACCTGTGCTTCTTCTTTGTTGACCCAGTTGTGAGAAACCTCACTTTCACCTATTTCCAAAACATACAATGCTCACAGAAATCTCGGTCTATCAAATCTGAAAGCATACCTTTTGACTTAAGAACATCCATTCCCTTCTCACTCATGTGACCAAGCCTATAGAGCCACATCTTTGCATCTACATCTGAAGTAGATAAAATAGAAGGAGAATCAGTAATACAAGTAGATAAATAAAGTGTACCTACTTTCTTACCTCTAGCTAATACAAGTGCACCCTTGGAAACTTTCCAAGATTTCACTGTGAGAGTTACTGTGCAACCCTCATCACCCAGCTTTCCTGCAAAAATCAGATTCCTCTTCAGGACTTGGACATGCATGACATCCTTCAACACCCATGTGTTGCCAGTCTGCAACTTCAGCTACACTTCCCCTTTGCCAACCATTTGACAAGGCTCACCATTCAGATAATCTTCTATTTGCATCCTCCATAATTGATAATTCTTGCCATTGAATTTCTCCATTCTTAGCTTACTTTCTTCTGCCATTGCTTTACTCCCACTCAAACAGAAACTCCTGTGAGTGACCTGTAATCAACAAACACTAACCTACTCCGAACCAGGCTCTGATACCACTTGTTAGTGAACTAGAACACACAGCTCTGATACCAGCTGTCAGGACCCACTCCTTAGAGTACAATTGATTACCTTTGTATAAGCAACTAAACACGAAATTAAACCAGAAGTAACATGTAACTAGAATTCAGAAACATCACAAAATATGAGATACGAGAAACAATACAATTTGTATCAACACTCTTCCAGAAGGAAATACAATGAAAAAATCACACTCTTCCCACACCTCTTAGGCGTACAGTAATTCTCCCTCAAGAGTTTTCTCTCTCAATTGATTACAACCAACTCAACACTGAGTTGTTCCCTCCACCAGTCAGTGACAATCAACCCAATGGTTGTTGTTGCCTACTACCAGTCCACCAAGTAGATCTCCTTGATCTTGCACCCTTGCAGATCTAACTGATCTTACTTACCATGTAGATCTCCCTGATCTTGCTACCTATAGATCAACTGATCTTACACCCCTTGAGACAACCAACCCAATTGTTGTTCTTGCCTTCAAGTTGAGGATCTAATCCTTCTTAGTTACAATACAGCCCCATGGGTCTCTTAAATAGTTCCCAAACCAAACAATAATTAGAAACACAAACTCAAGACTAAAATTAGTCTTTACATGCAAACTCACTATCCGTCTAAAATTAGACCAGTTCTGGAAACACACAGGTGACCGACGTCGGTTCCTGTTTGACCGATGTTGGCCGACCCATAACCGATGTCGGTTACTGTGTACACTGAATATGACCGATGTCGGTTGTCCTGACCGACGTCAGTTACTTTGACACTCAGCAACCTCCACCATTTGCATAACAGTGAAGCTTTTAGCTCCACAACTTAACATGGGAGAAAATTTGCCTTGTGAGAAATTGAAGAATACCTTGAGAGGTAGAGAGAATGAAGAACAAGAGGTAGAAGCATGGAGGGAAGAAGCAAAGAATGGTGATGGGGCAACAATGGGGATTTATGAAGCTCATAAGTTGTGGATTGGACTTAAACTTATTTGGATAAGGAAAGATGAAGTGTGTCACCCATGTGACATGTAGAGAAGGAGTGAGATAAGGATGGTGGATGTTATTCTATAGGGAGCAACGGGATGTGGGAGCAACACACATAAGAGTTAGGGAAGAAGATGATGATAAATTAATTTTTTTATCAACCCAAACCAGTCTTAAAGAAGATGAGGTTGCAGAAGGTGATGAAAAAGATGATGAGAGGTCAGAAGGGGAAACATTATGAAGAGGGGTGAATGCTTTAAAGTCATCTTAAAGACAAAAAACATCGAAAGAGGGGAAGGACGTGTTGAGATTTAGGTGGGGTGGTCAGCGCAATATTAGTGGCGGTTTGAATGAGATAATATTGAACATGTTTGGTGGAGGATAGTTTAAAACCTAACAAAATGACTAGAAAATATGGCACTACAATGCAATGCGAATAGACATGTCGTGGTTTTACCTAGAAGCCAAAAGAATGGTTCCACCACCTACCCCAATTCTGTGAGCACTATGCTCACAAATTCTTACCTTGATTGTCTAATGTAGGAACATCCGAGAAATCAAGTAATCTCCCATCACCCAATATACATACAATGTTCATGTGCATCCAAAGACAACCTATGAGGATTGGCAACACTTCAGTAGGCTTTTGGAAGAGAGAAATGATGATTTCGGTCATTGAGATAGAGAAGTCTCTATCCCCTGATGAAACTGCTAGTTGACACAGGTATATGACAACTAATAGTTATATAACCTTTGCTCTATAGACAACCACAGTGCCCACAATAATTATGCAAGACAAATAATGGTCCATAATATTTTGAGAGCTTGTTCTGAGCATTTCCCAAGGTTCGAAGGATTCCAAGAGTCACTTCACAAAACACAAAAGGAGGAGAAAGATTCAGAGAAGGCATAATGAAGTGAGAAAAGATTTGTGAGGAAGAGTGTGGGTGCTTTTTGAGATAGCATATAGGAGCAGAGATTAGTGTTCAGTCCATTAGGGGTGGTTGTGTTAATCTTCCTCTTATCATAATCAAAGAGAAGACAATGAGTGAAGTGTGTAGTGTGTCGACATCTTTGTAATTTGTCAAACAAGTTAAATAAAGATAGTGTTTTGTTTCTAGTCTTATTGTTTGATGTGTGGATGTCATGTGTGTGTGAAGTATTAGGTTGCAAGGAAAACATTGTCCTTATTTGGACCCTCTATCTTTGACTGCATCATTATGCTGATAAATTTTAAGGGGAAAATTATAGAAATGGTCTAATTTTAGGGGTAAAATTATAGAAATGGTCTAATTTTTTGTGAAAATAAAACATTTCAAGAAAAATGTTACATAAATTATCATATAAACAAAAAGTCGTTAGATTAATAGGGAAGCTTTTAATTGCTAACTAAAAATGTGAGGTTGCTATTTGATAAGGAAAAAATTCATTTTATCTATGTAGTTATATATTTTTAAGTGAAACCCTTCTCTCACATCAAATCTTTAACTTCTAATTTTGTATGCACCTAAGAGACCTTCTTTAGCCATTGACTATTACTAGTGTGGATGGACAACAAGTAGTAGTCACTCACATTCATCATCACAAGCCACCTATTTGATTGAGGAAAACAATTTTACACCACAAGCCACAAATTCCTTTAATAAATTTTTAATTCTTAATGTTATTTTGAAAATCAATATTATTTGTCGATAAACATTTCTTATATAAATATAGACACCTCAAAATGTTTTCTAATAAGTGTATACACAGCCACAATCTAATATATGTATAAAAAGAGCGACAACCAATTTTTGTTTGGAATTCAAATAAAACCCAAATTACAAGCACCCGATTAACAGATTTTAAGTTTATGGTGACTATTGTATATAAAAATTTATTTTTCGCCAATGAAGATGAGGTTCAACATTATTATAGATCCAATATATTGACATTTATCGTCCATGTTTCCAAGTAGCCCTTCACCTTTCTCTTAATGTTGACATGCATGGTGAAATTAATTCATTGTCTTTAGCAACATTGTGATATAAAGTGAGTTTTTGATATTGATGTGGTTTTCGGTTCTGCATTGAAATCTTTACTTAACAAAACAAACGACTCTTTAAAATTGTCAGCCAGACTGCTGCAGCCTCCTTACTTGGTCTGTCACTGCAAAAAGAGGTAGGGAAAGACCAGTTAGGTCTACTCAACCTCAACAGAAGGAAGCAACAGCAGCAGAGGTGGACAGTAGTAAGGAGCTGGAGGATGATACAGACACTGCCCACTTCCTTGTGATGCTTGCCTCTGGTGCTGCTAATACCAATGATAAAGATCAGGTTAATAGTCCTGATGAGAGACAGCTGACAGAGGACTCAGTCAATCATTCTAAGACTAAGAAATCTGAATCTCAGGGAAGCAGTGAGTATCTGGAAGCAGGGGAAGATGATTTGGGCTGGGAGGACAAGATGAAAAAGGGGACTGATAAAACCAGTAGACCTGCCGAATTGGGTACAATTAACAGGAAGGCCAAGGGTTGTTTTGCAATAACCAATGTGAATGAAGAGGGCAGCAGTGGTTCAATTACTGATATGTTCAATTCTGAATGTACTTTAAAAAAAACTGCGGCTACTCTATCTTTGGCAGATGTTCTTGTCCTAACAGAGTTCGGACTGGCAAAGGTTTTGGTCTTTTATTTTAATAATATTATTGAACTAACCTGCCACCCTGATGATATCAAGTGTGCATTAATAACTTTTCTTGGGCACAGTCCCAAAGTACATGGTAGAACTTGAATATTTTCATTTGCAACCAGTTGGGAGGCTTTTACAATTCTTTATTCATCCTAGATATTAGGGATCGCCCTTCTTCAGTTTAATGTCTAGGTATAAAGTAGAATTAAAATTTATTTATTTATTTATTTTTTTTTTTTTCTTTTTTTTTTTTTTTGGGTAATATAAGTGTTGAAGTTAGTTATAATTTTTTATTTTATATTATCTTTTTTTAATGTTGGTTTTTTTACGTGTTTTAATAAGAAGTATTTATATGGAATTATTGAATTATAAAGAATGTTGATATTTTAATATATATTTTGGAAATAATTATATCGTAGATTATAATAGTAAGTGTACATTTATATCAATGAGCTCATTCCGTTAAACAATTATGAGTAAGGGGTATCCACGCCGTCAAAGTCATCCAAGGCATGATCTTGACTTTAACAATATAACTTTTCCTATTAGATACTTAAAGAAATTTGTACTTTAGTAGATGGCTATAAATAACCATCATTCTCACTAATTAATTGTTGACTTCTTAACATAAAACAAAATCGATGTTGAGGGGCACTCGACAAAAATTGTTGATTTAAAAATAAAACTAATAAAAATCCAGATCACAAATTTTGAAAACTTATCACCTCATTAAGTTGCTTAAAAGAGTTGCCTACTATGTTTAAATATAATATAGCTAATAATATTGAACATTGATAATCTTTATACTATAAAGTCCACTTACTTGAAAATGAATTAATTTGTAAGACTTGTTAAAGTATCATTCAACCATATAATTACATTTGTCACTAATTTTATTATATAATATTTAGTTCAATTATTTTCTTCAATGCCCAAACTTTTCAAGGTGAAAATGTTATCTTTACAATTGTTCTAGATAATGCAATCATTTTTAATGTAAAAATTTTGACAATTTTTTTTAAAGCATTATCTTTAATGTAATCGTTATCTTTCTTCTCTTTTTTTAAATATTTGAATTAAAAATTATTTTTATATAGTTTCTACTTATAACTATTGTTTCGTTATTATGAATTGTGGAAGTATTATATCTTCTTTTATATATAAAACTATTTTAAAGATATTCAAAAGAAAAAGGTTTTGAATATATTAAATATAAAATTAATAAGGTGTGTTTATAATTTGTATATTAAATATTTTTTTAATCACAATAAGAAATAACATTTTATTTTTTAACTCTTTAAATTCTCCTTTAAAATTAATTAAGTAAAGATTAATATTAGAATGGTTAGGAACATCATCTTATGAGTTCCCTTCAATTAATCTCAAAAAATAATATCAACCTTCTCTTCAATATAGACATTAAAAATGGTCTCTTGGCATTTATTTCACATTATTTTACACATATTTATTTATTTATCAATAAACAATCTAAAATCATCGATATTGGATCATTATGGTGACATGCGAAGCTTAAAATTATCTTCACGCATTTCTTTGCAACCACCATATCCACTTTGTACTTATATTGTCTCGTGATTGGGGCCATTTATATAGTCCTTACATAATTTTCTGTACTCTTTTTAAAACTAGGTCGACTGTTTGTCTTTCATGTCTTTCTCCTTTCTAGTCTTTAGACATCAGTCATGTGCACCATTTTTTCCTAGTTTATATTTAATCATCTATAAATAAACAAGTGATTGTGCTCATTTGATTGTTGGTGTCATTTATGAATCTATAGAGAAGATCAATTTTGATTGTCTAGTGTGATCTCGGAAGAGTCCACCTCTACATGCAAGGCTAGAGTTTACTTTTGCAACCTAGTTAAAGTTTATTATTCACTACCCATGGTTGGGGGGTCCATACTACCTCATACTTTATTTTCCTTATACATACAATCCCTTTATGAAGAGACTTATGATCAATGTACTAGTAGAGTTGTTTCTAATTTTCTCATATCCCTCTTTCTTCCTTTTCCACCTTATTATTTTCCTTGATTTTAATATTTATTAGCTTTGAGAGTCGATTCTTTTATCGCCCATGTTGCTTTCTTCCCCTATGTTTATATCTCTGATTTTTTTTCAATTTTTTTCAACCCACATTAACATATTATGAAAGGTTTGATTTACCATAGATAAGGAAGAGATTGCTTTAATTTTGAAGATAGATTTCCATTCTTTGAGTGTTCCAATTACTATTTTTTTAACACCAAACACATGTTGTAATTTATAAAGAAGACCCACAAATTTTTCATGCATAATTAAATTGGAAAATGATGTTTTCAATGGTTTCGTCGAGTGACTAGTAGAAGGGGCTAATAGAAGGGCCCTAAAAATCTCATTTCACAATTGATCATATGCCACTACCCTTTTATTTGTTACTAGCCATAGAAAAATGTTTACTTTGGGAATGCCTTAATCATTTTAAATTTTTGATGCCTAAAATTCACCTCTTTGGGATTAATTGATTTAGATTTCAATGTGTAATTTGATTTGGTAATAACCTCCCATCTTTCTTCCCTTTCCACCTTGTTATTTTCCTTGATTTTAGTATTTATTAGCTTTGAGAGTCGATTCTTTTATTATCCATGTTGCTTCCTTCCCCTGTTTTTATATCTACAATAAAACTTCAATTTCTTTCAACTCACATTAACAGATTATAAAAGGTTTAATTCCCATGATAAAGAAGAGATTACTTTACTTTTGAAGAGAGATTTCCATTCTTTGAGTGTTCTAACTACTATTTTTTTAAAACCAAACACATGTTGAAATTTAAAAAGAATACCCCCATATTTTCCATGCACAATTAAATTGGAAAATGATGTTTTCAATTATTTCGTTGAGCGACTAGGATAAGGGGTAAATAGAAGGGCCCTCTAAATCTCATTTCATAATTGGTCACATGCCACTACCCTTTTATTTGTTACTAGCCATAGAAATTTTTTTACCGTGGGAATGCCTTAATCATTCTAAACCTATGATACATAAAATTTGCCACTTTGGGTTCGATCGATTTGGATTATCAATGTGTAATTTGATCTGATAATAAACTCCTACAAATGGTCATTTTCCCAAATCAAATTATCCTCTCCTCCTTGAAAGGGAATAAAATAAGAGCTTAAAGTCTCATTTAGCTTTTTAATTCCTTGACCATCCATTTCCTCTTGCCATTATAAATTTTTTATTACAAACCTTATTTATTGTTGGTGAGGTAGTCACACACCTTAGTAATCTAGTATGATATTGCATAGTTCATTACATCTCAAATATCTTCATTATTTCTCAAGGATTATTTTTTTAAACCGTGAATCATGCTAAAAGTGGGGCAATCTCCTATTTATTACTTACTAGCATAGAGTTGGATTACAAATCCCTTTACCTTTGGATAAAATTCTAAATGTTAGATCCTCCTTGGAATGAAACTCTAGAAACTATATTATCCACTTGTAATGAGTCAAGGTATTTGCATTGAATAATTAGGCTTCATATATTATCCTTTTCCTAGAATATTCTCCAATTGATTTTGGATCCTAGGTCCTTATTCACATGATCTATTCTTTGAATGTCTAAGTTTCCCCATTGCTTTGAGTGCAAAGCTTATCCCAAGCTATGAGGCTAATGTTTTTCATTCTTGTTGATTCCATTCCATTCCATATATATTACAAGAATGTTTACATAAGCTTATATGTCCAAAGATAAAATGACCATAGAACTAGCCAACAAGGCCTTAAAATATCACAACATCAAGTCAAGTACCATATGAAAAAAATCTATTACAATATAAAAAATACACCACAAAAGTGGCATGAGAGAACCAACAACAAAAAGAATAAAATAATACAATAAGGGATATAGCTACATATTATCAAAAGGATCAGTACCACCATCCCCATGCTTATCCTTCCACAATCCCACCTTCGTCAATAGATCATAAGTGACCACTCTTCATCTACTCAAGTCCCAACTTCCCATCAATATTTTTGAAGTGTATATTGGAGGGACTAAAATATTCATATTGGGAAAGAAACCTTCTCATATTGGAGTTTTGAAAAAAATGTTTAACCCTAAATTTAGATGTGGGGAATCTAGGGTTAAAAGGAAAAGAGATAGCCTAGGGCAAAAGGATGGTAGACTATCTCTAAAGAAGATCAATTTTTTAAAAATGTAGATAAAACATATACTTAAATTATTATGTTGAGATGCCAAAGATAGAAAGTATAACTATGTTAGATATTTCAATAATAATGAAAATAAGATACTTAGTTGGTTATGATGTTAATACATATCTGGATCTAGAATAAGAATAAATTAGACTAGATCTAGATTTTGAAATAGTCACCCAATTCTATAAATTTGAATTATGTAGCTATGGATACTTGCATCGTCTTGGGATGATTGCATCAATTTTATTATTTGACTTAGATGTACATGTCCAATATAGAATACTTGCTAAAACTAGATGAAACCACCTAGATGCTTCTGGGTTCTATGTCACCTTCATTCTAGAACATTCAAATTTAGGTTATGAACTATCAATCATTTTCAAATAGCAAAGCACTAGTTCTTCATCTTCATATTGGCTGTATAAAAATGAGTTAATAGGCACATGATGTCAAGCTTCCCCAAAGACTCCTCTGTCAATGGGATTTGCCTACATAGCCAATACTCTAATGAGGACCTCAGACTTATGTATTTCTCTTATACATGTTGGCTTGTATGTGAATCATGAAATGTGTGATAAGCAAGTACACTAGTGACCTAGCATGTAACTTAGTGTTTTAATATTTTTAGGGTTTTACTATGTAAACCCTAAGCTAGATTAAAGGGTTGGGTCTATTATAAATCTGGAATAATATTGGGATTTATTGATTCTATGTATCTTTCCAAAAATAATAAATACAAGAAGGTGGACTTATCTGGATACACACAAAGTTTCTTATAGATCTAAATATTGGAGATGACTGAGTAGATAGAGAGGAATCTTTCATCTATATATTATTTTTTGAGATTTGGCTTAAGATAATAGCACCCCCCTTAGTACATTAGTGCCATGTGGTGCTAGTGTCCAAATCCGGTGCTAGTGTCCCTCTTGTAGTGACTATCTATAACATTTAGAGAAGATGTGGGAGTTCTTGAGGGTCCTATAAGTGATTTACTATTGTGTGGGGGCTCATCTATCTCACTATTTTGGTTGATTCTTCTCTAAAACCCTAATGAATACCTCCACACATGAAAATATTAATTAATCAAATAAAAAAAGAAAAAAACTAGGTTATGGGATGTTATAATCACATAGAGCAGAACCCATGTTGTCCTAATGGCTACTTGCATTGAAATGATAGTTCTCCCTTAGGAAATGTGCACCATCAACTTGCATGATATACTAGGATGAATTTCACTTAGGCCCTTATTTGATCAAGCATGCAAATGTCTAAGTGTGAATGTTAAGTAGTATGTAGAGTATTTGAGATATACTATTGATTGATTTTATGTAATAAGTGTCAAAATAATAAGTGCTAGATGCAAAATTCCTTATAAGGATATTTATATAGGAGGATATTTGCTTGGAATATAATACTTTGTTCACCAACTGACAAGTCATGAAAAAGATATAAATAATATAAGAGATGGGTCATGGAGGGGTCAAGACTCAAACAAGGGTGAAAGGGCTTGTCAAACACTGAAGTCAAAAGTGGAAAGTAGTGCCATGTGGTGCTACTGTCCTCAAAATCGAAATGATGTTCGAAGTCTTAAAACGAAGTAAAAATCAAGGATGACAAGATAATGGCCCCTAGGACTGGGAAAAAGTGACATGTGACTATTGGAAGTGTCAAAATAGTGAGAAGAAAAGACACAAGAAAAACCAAAAGACTGAAGGTGACCATGTAAACAAGGACTATAACCATCACTAAGATCCTTTGTATGAAAGAGTAACAAAAGACATATTACTTGTGGTTACTTGACCATATTAGGGTGTTTACACTTGGTAAATATAGCTCATGTAATACACCTTCAATACTTTAGACTTGTATATGTGATGCCCTATGATTGATATGGAAATAGAAGAAAATAGGTAATCTTTTCTCACTTGAGTACTTGATTGAGTGCCCTTGGGAAGTTACCTTCTGAGTTATTAGGTATGTGCTAGGGGTTGAATTAATAAAGGTTGATCTTATATTTATACCAATCCTTTTGGATAATATCTCATAGTAAACCACTTAGGTTGACCATAAGAATATATTTCATTTGCAAATTATATGACATTAGGGCACTAGAAATTTGCATCAGGATAAGACACTTGCATCAACATAGGTGTCTAACTGAGATGCAAGTGTCTAAGTAGTTGGAAAACAAGTCTATTTCTAGAACTTATAGAGATGGAAGATAAATGGATTTATAACATTATAGGAAAAGTAACAGGTTTGAGTCATTATAATAGCATTGGTTGAACTAAGAGATAAGCAATTATTCAAAGAGAGATAGTGTATGCAAGCCTTTTAGTATCAGGAAAGGTTTAGAAGCTAAAGATACATCTATGATATGTATTTTCCAAGTGTAAAATACTGAGGTGCTATATAATTCAAAAATAATGGCTACATTTACCCTGCCTTTAATATAGTAATGAAATTTTTGTTTTAAAGGAGAATAAATACATACCTAGGTGTGTATAACACACCTTTCCTTTACTTGAGTCCAAATTGAATGATTTTCTAGTGACTAACTTGAAACCAAGAGCATTCTATAGTATCTAATCAATGCATACAATTTGAAATTGAAAGTATTAAAATAATTGAAATTGAAACAGAGCAAGGTTTAAGAGTACACCTATGTGTTGGTGTAACCGTCTTGCCTTTTGCCAATTTGATTTGAAAGATATATAATTATGAATCATCAAAACTGAGATTAGGAAAAATATAAATATTGAAAGTTCATATATATAAAGATATAGAGATAAATATTGGAGGACACATGCCCCCAACCTTTGAGAAAAGATGAGTTACCACCCAACAATTGAGATTAGTTCAATCGTGCAACCCAATCATACTTATAACATGGTGAGTGTGAGTGAACCAAGTCAACTCACACTATAAAATAGTGAGATTGGATGATGTAATCAATTCCAACCCAAAAACTTGGTAAGATTGAGTGATTTAATCACCTTAATCATACCAAAAAATAAACCAACTATTGTAGTAGGTTAACTCAATAAAGTTCATAGAAGTCTAACTTGGTGGGTGATGAAATTCCATTGAAGTGTTTTGAATATTAAATTTATTTGATTTTACAATATTAGGTGCACATTTACATAGCATATGTACCTTAGATGTGTCTTGTATTGAAACTATGTATAACAATGGTACCAATGTATAGAATACTACCACATATGTGTATTTGAATCATATAACTATGTAATTTGGCCAATTTAAAAATATGTAAGTATGGATAACATGTTTCCAAAACATGCCCCCACTATAATATAAAACTAAAATTGGTGTAAGTGTTGAGAACATGTTTCCAAAACATGCCCCCATTGTAATTTGAATCTGAGAATTGGTGTAAGTGTCAATGTGGACGATATGTTTCTAAAACATGCCCCCAATAATGTGCCCCCCTTTTGAGGTGATGGAATTAGAAAATGGTAGTTACATTACCTCAAAAGATAAGATAACCATGTAAACTATGAAAGTACCATGTATCATATAGAGGGAACATGTCTAGGTCGATATATCATTAAAAAATGAAGAATGTGATCACACCAAGTCCTAATATGCATGATGTATATCAAGGAAATATATAAATAGTAACAATAAAATAAAAAGAAACAATCATGTAAACACACAAGAGCACTCAAAAATCAAATCAAAAAGTAAAGGTACAAAGAGACTACAAACAAGGGTCATGCTCAAATATTGCACAATTGATGGGACATGACTTAGTCAGATGTCCACAAAACAAGAAATGACATATTCAAATGTTTACATACAACAAGAAATAACATATTCAAATATAAAAGAGGCAAACAAATGCATAGGGGATGCAAACAATGGAGCATATTCAAATGCTCAAATAAGTAAGATAATAGCAAGGAAAGACACTCAAGGAAGTGAATAAATTAAAGCATAAGCAATCAACATAAACATATCATATTAGTCCCTAGATATATGTGTTAGAAAAAAAATGTTAAGTACATAGAATATCAAGTACTCTATGAAATATATAAAGATGGATAAAGGTATGTGTAAGTATATATATGAGCTCAAACATGACAATGTAAAGTGACCATAAAATGATATAACTTAGATGTATCATGATCAAAGAAGTGGATGCCCCCAACATCCTAGTGTTAGATTTATTTCTATACTTAGTTCCACATGACTAAGTACTAGTCACATGCCTAGAGGAACAAAGAAGCCAACGTGCTAACATACTGACATACCACATGAGTGACCTCATGTGCTCACCTAAGGCACGTTGCCTAGACTAGCTCCCATTGGTTCTATCATATGATGGTGAATGAATGAATTTTAGGTGATTGAGTTAAAACAATTAATCATTGTTATTACAGTCATCATTCTAGAGTTATCCATTTAATGCATTCATATAGTGCAAGTACTCTAGTATCATAAACCAAAATTAACATCAAATAGATTCATCATATCAAGATTCATAAAATATGAGTTTCATTGATTAATTTGATAAGATTATAAAGGTAATTCATTCAATACATGTTTTTTAGATCTTTATCTAGACAAAAACAACAACAACACACACACACACACACACACACACACACACACACACACACACACACACACACACACACACACACACACACACACACACACACACACACACACACATTTAACAACACTTTTTAAACAAATCCAAAGGGGTACCTTTTTTATGTTGCATCATTAATACAATAAATACGACAAGATATTAATTATTTCAAAGAAGGAAGTCATGGTGAGCTGTTACAATCAAGTTCCTCTTGAATCGAGCCCAACAACCCCTATATAGTCTCTCTAAGTTAGATATTAACATCCATGTTCCTCTTCCTTCATGAACTGATGCTAGATTCATGATCCCATTAATATTTAATACTTATGTGAGCTACTTTGTAACCACATCTGATTCTTATGCCCTTATCCTATTATTTTGCTTCTCTGAGTTATGCATCTTGTGCTCCTTATTCTCTGTTTCCTTGTATTTTGAAACACCCATCTATGCAAAGGTATTCCACACTATTCTCCCCTATTTACTTCTTCTGTGTTTTTCTCTTCTTCACTCATCCCATGTCCTTACATCTCTGCACTTATTTCTCAAAAATACCTAGAATATATTACAACATTTTGGTCCACCATTACCCCAAACTATGTTGTAATTTCCTCAATTGACAAAAATGTGAGATCCACCTCTTGTACTTTGTGCTTGAAATCCTTCCATCGGTCAAGGGTTATCTATATATTGGAAATAATAATTTCCACTTCACCTTTCAATCATTTCATGTCCTCGATCTACTCTAGAAAATTATCTGCCTAAGTTGTCAAAATCTCAAATTGAGTGATTGCAACTTTATGAATGTCATTGAGTGCCCTGAGTTGTGTCAAAACATGTCCTTAGAGTGCTAAGAGACTATCATTCATCTACTATCAATGGGTGCTTATTTATTTTTCCAATTCTTCAACATCCTAGAATACTTTTGCATGTTGGACCCTTTCCTTGATGCTTAGAGCATTCTCAACCAATTTCTAGCATTATTGTTCTTTGGGAAACAATCATGCTTCTAAAATTTTATTTGGACTTGCCAAGTTGATAAAAAATCCATTGGCAATGGGAATAGTGGTGCTCAATTTATTTAAAAATTCATGGTAGATGTCCATGTCATTAGTGAACTGGGTGGTATTACATAGTTTATCTTATTTAGGATCCACCATGCTTTTACATTTCTTCAACAAAAGGTCTATGAGCATCTTTATTAATTACTTCATTTGTAATGGGAAATCCATTTGTAAGTGTCGGTTCACTTCTCAAAATTGTTTATCAAATTCCCAATGTCTTAAGCCAAGCCCTTTTAGATGCATCCAGTTGGTGCTTGAGTTTTGCCATTTCTTCTTCAAGCTTTCACCTCATTTCATGCTCTTTTTTATACAACTTGATGACCTCCTGATATTTTTATTGAATATGACCCATGTTATAACTGTTGAAAATGTTTTCCCTAGAAACCTATAGGGTAAAATTAATGAGGGTTACACCTCCTTGTACTAGAGAAAAATTTGTGGGACTTACCCAAAGTGTGTCTGAAACATCGGCCACCTCTAGGTTTATGTTGGTGTTATCCCTTGGAAGCTTAAACCATTCTTTGTCATGATACACTCCATTGTAAAAGACATTTCACCTTGAGTTTGTTCTGTGGACTCATGCTCAGGGAAACAACCCCATAAATACAGTTATTTATATGTTGTGTTATTGAAATGTGATGTAAATAGGGGCTTCCTAATTTGTCTATTGTTGTTACTCTACCTCCTTCATAGGTTCCTTACCCTTTTGAGGTTTCACTCTAGATCAATAACTTCAGGACTCTTTTCTCATCATTCATTGATACTAATGCTAAGGTTCTCTATGTTGGGGCCTTCCCCTATTTATACTTCTTTAGGTTTTGGGCTCTACATGTCTATTTACTATTCATTATTAGGTTTTTCCTCACTAGGCCTAATAGGTTATTATTTTCCAAGCTTGGGAGTGGGTTCCTTTATAGGTTGTGCATCCGAAGATGCCTCACCTATATTTGGATTCACCATTAGGGGTGTTTCCTATGCCTTACTTGAGTTTATGGCATTTGGGCTTTGGCCTATTCTCCTTCATGCCCACCCTTTAGTCTATGTGTGTTCATAGTTACGAGTGCAGTGGTTTATTTTCCACCTCCTATATTCTTGATGTTTTCTTCTAGGGCATGAATATATAAAAAACCACCTAGATCTCCCCTTACATGACTATCTTATAGGGTTTAAGATTAGTGTTATCAGTCTTGTGCCACTTTAAATATGCTTTCCTCCCTAGATAGACATAAAGATTATGAATATTATGAATCTTATTGTCATCCAAAATATGCACCCATAGATGTTCTATGGTGCAGGGCTGATTGTGGTAGGGCGCTAGGCGTAAATGCCTTGTGAGGGTGCAAGAGTACTTGGTGATAGGCATGCAAGTAATATCACTTAGCTACACACGTGATCATTGGTTATCTCATCACAATGATTGGAACATCCCCAAGGTATGGGACCCTTGTGCTCCTTGGGATGATCCTCTAGAGTAGGTCAGATTCCTTTTATTCTAAGTGTACTTGGTTTAAGACTAGTGCATAGGACTAAAGAGCATAAAGGTAATCTAATGCTAATCTAAACCTAAAATCTTGAGGGAAAAGAGAGGGAGAGCATAAGAGAATTATAAAAATTAAAAGGTGATGTGAATAGAATAGAGCGAGAACTTATACTACCATAAACACACTACAACCCTTTCAGAACAAGACATTTCCACATAGACTCTGCTAGGGTTACTCTAAATGCATCAATATTTTGTATTGAGGTACATGAACATAATGTAATATTTAGAGGGATGGTGATTCATCTACAGATAATGTATACATAGGCTCAAATACACACAAGGTATGACCTATAAGTGAATATCAATTTCCACGCTGAGGTGATAAGAATAGATAGAAATGAGAAGGGTGAAGACAACCCATAGAAAAAGATCAACAAACACAAGTAACACACAAAACATAAGAATAACAGAGACAGGTGAACTTAATTCCCATTAAATTGCAAGATTTAGCCAATACAAGTGCTCTTAGAGAGAAAATTTTAGTAGTGTGAGGTTGATAAAATGTGCCAATCCTTTTTACAATAACAAACCAAGCTTTTATAGTGAACACGTCTTTTACAATTAATATGCCACTTGGAGTGAAAGACGTAACTTTAATTCCTTTATGGCACCACATCCATGCTTCTTAAATTATAGTAGGTGAATCAGATTTGGGAGTTGATAGTAAGGTTCTATTAGGATAAATTGTGCATGACTTCAGATTGCACTTTGCATAGAGGTAGGGCACATACATAAAGTTATGCACACTGGTATGGGGCTTTTATATATAATAATGGGAAGCCTTTAAAAAAGAACACACATGAAGATTGAAGGTTTTTGGTGCATTTCTCATGATTTATAACTAATTATTGTGCACTTATTTACTCAACCATCTAGGACCTTGGGGCCTTGCATCCTTGAAATTGTATGCCTCTTGAGTTGTGCACTAAAGAATCCTACACTAGGACACACATTAATGAATCTTAGTGGGAATGAGCCATTACTTTGCTACTGCAGAGACCTGCACTTGACTCCTAGGCATGAGTATAGATAGGGAATGCTTGCACTCACTTTGTTTGAAGCACATAAGACTTCAAAGGTGCACAACTCTTCTTATGGTCTCAACAAGCCTTATACCAACTGGGAGTGACTTATAAAGTCAACACTTATGGTGACCTTTGTGGGCCACTTTCCTACTAAGTGGGAATCTAATAACCTTTGATGATCCATTGGGCATATAGTCTTTGAAATTTCTAATTATCACACTTGTGAATGTATTTAGCTATATATTTCCATCTCTTTAGTGAATTAAGATCCTCCTAGAAAAATAAAGAACCTGTGATAAAGGCACTTAGAGGAAAAAACCTAAACTAAGAGAACAACATGATTGGAGGAAATGAAACTATTATAAGTCAAGGCACATAGAGCACTTTAGGGAAATTAAAAAACCTAATATACTTATTTATAATTTATATAGGATTAATGGATATAATGCTTGATATGAATCCCATTAATTAGGATAGGTAACTCCTCTCCATTCAATCTTGTGAGTTTGAAGGAATTGGATTGTTTACAGTTGGTTATTATATATGGACCACTCTATATCGTGTCAAACTTAGTATGCCTTCTAGATTTTTCCTTGTATACATCATACTTGAGCACTAAATTTCCCATTTGGAACCTTCTTTCAGTGGCCCCTTTGTCAAAAACCTTCTTGGTCTGTGCCTATTGGATCTCTATGGTATGTACAACTTGCGCTCTAGTCTCTTTGATCTCTATTAACTCTACTAATATCTATAAAAGGGGGTCATTCTCAATAAATCACAACTAATGTATAAGTTTCAATGATGAAAACATAATGGATGTAGATAATCAGGCCTCCCTTCCATAAATCAACATGAAGGGTGAATTTCCCAACTTTTTATTAGGCATGATTTGATTGGCCCAAAGGGTGGTTCTGAGCTTGAGATGCCATGCTCACTAATTATTCTGCAAGGTCCTATTTATGATGCAAATCAAATTATTATTCATAGAGTCAGATAATCATTAACTTGAGGGTAATAATTTGATGAGGTGCTCAGATAGATGTTATGTTTGACAACCCATTCACTAATTTTGCTTCTAAGGAAAACAAATGTGTTATCGAAGATAATGGTGGTTGGAACACTGAATCTTGTTATAATGCCTTACTAAAAATTTAGGATGGATGTATCATTAGCCTCCCTAAACACAATTTCTTCCATCTACCTTATGAAATAGTCTGTGGCCATGATAGTTCATTTATTCCCATCACTCGATGGTGGATTGATCATGCCTATGAAGTCTAGGCCCCATTATGCAAAAGGTTGATTGGCTTGTATTGGGTGAAATGGTAAGGTTGCTAGCCTTTGCTTACCTATGAAAAAGGCACATCTTTGAATAGAGTTACCCAATAATAACCAGATCTCATGGTCTTTCTAGTAGTGGTCTTAGGTGAATAATGACCCCATATAGGGCCATTGTGGAATTATTGAACAATCATACCTTCTTGCTTGAATTACATGCACCTTAAGAGGAATCCATTGAGATCTTTTTAGAATAGTGCATCATTTACGAGTATGTAGGGAATATCTTATAGTTTGAAGTGTATGTATTTAGCTTTATCAAGGCTGAGAGGATACACATTATGTTAAAGGAAAGCCATCATATCTCATGTCCAATCATGTGAAATTTCTTCAATTGTGTGTTATTATTCATGTGATACTAGGACTACACCATTCCTCATCTTTGGTACCTTGACCAATTGTTAATAGGGTTCCTTTCCTCGTACTAGCTTGATGACCTAGATGTCAATGTTGTATTCCATCACCTTTGTGACCCAACCAACCCTTTTTTTGTTAATGTCCCTACTAAGTAGGAATTCTTTAACACTTGTGTGTACAACCATGAGCTAGATTTTGTTAGTGAAGAGCATGTGATTAAATTTATTAAGTGCTCTTATAACTACAAGAATGTGATTCTCCATAAAGATATATCATAGATCATAGTCCTTTAGCACTTGGCTGAAGAAGGTAATTGGTTGTTATTGTTGGGTGAATATTTTGTCAGTCAGCTGTCTGATTGAGAAAAATAGGTCTTATCATCCATAGCAAAGGAGATTGGTCAGCCCAGTGTGCAAGTTTACTGCATCAGAGATGGATAAATATCTCTTCTCATCAAGGGGAGGTTCCCTATAAATATGTAGGAGCTATATACTATATAAATATAAGCTAAAAATAACACTCAAGGGTAGAATACACCATCCATCTCTCTTCTTTTAGAGATGATGTTAACAAACAAAGGAGAAAATCCTAGTGGAAACACTGAAGGCACTTCTCTTCTTTCAAAAGAGTTCTTGCAAGAAACAACAAGGGTTCTTTCAGGTATGACAAGAAACTAGTAACACAGGCGCAATAACCAGTAGGATGAAATAGAACATAAAGTTTCCACCTCAACTACCCAAAGAGTATAACACAAAGGATAATGGGGGAACAAAGTCATCCCAGAATCCTCAACATAGAAAGAAAAGAAAAACACACACTAAAAAATAATTGTGAAAGCACAAAGTCTTCCCACAGTTGGCTTTAGGACAGCTTCCTTATTACTTTCACTAATTCTACTTGCCAAATTAAATAAATAAGAACACATTCAAAAGACAGACATAAGAATAATCTCCTAAAATGATACAAGCCAAAACAACACAAAGTCTGCAAACAACTTACTTTCTCATTTAGATAAAATGAAATGAAATACAATCTGAGCTCAAAGTCTCAGTATTCTCCTTTCAATTGGGCAGAGTTTCACTCTTGTAAACATGAAAAGTCTCCTTTCATAATGAGAGAAAATTACAATGTATAGAAATCATGCAAGGATTGGTGCTCTTTCCCATCGGACAACCCATGCTGCAGTCAACATCTTTGATGCGCCTTTAGTTCTGTTTGGAGGGACCATGCTGAGAATAGTGTGCTACCATAACTATGGCGTGTCCCTTCATCTAATATGTCTCTTCCTTGGTATGGATTGTCTGGTCCTTTTATTGATGTCTATGTAGCTGTCTAATTTGTCTTTACTTCATGGAAGAAAACTAGGCCGTGTCCTTGATTTGGTGTGCTCATAATTCTACTTGATCCACCGTTTCACCTACTGGAAATAACTCTCTTGAAGATATTTTTGATCTTTTGCATTGATCTCCTCTCCCCTATATCAATTTGAGTCTTTGGGCTCTCTTTTTAGTCAGTCTCTTGGTTATTCCTTTAAATTCCACACTTTTTTTGAATTTCCATGGATATTCCCTTACTTTAAATTTGATGTCTATGGGGCTGTCAATGGTTGCCAGCCTCTTGAACCATGTTGAACCTTGAACCTGTGAACCCACTGAAAGTACATTAGTTCATCAGTTCATTCTATCTCTTTTATTCCATTGCTTCCTGGTTCAATCACTTTCTTGCTCCTTGGTTGAACCGTTTGTTGAACCACCTGTTTGCTGCTTCTTTCTTTGACTGAGGCTGCCTTTGAACTTTTGAACCTATGAACCATTGAACTTTGAATTCTTTCAGTTTAAGGTTCAATCGGTTCATTGATTCTTCCTTTGCCCATTGCTTCCTTGTTCTTTCTAAGCTCTTTGATATTTATTACAATGGTTGAACCTTTGAACCTGTGAACTTGTTGAACCTTTTGGTTCAATGGTTCAATCAGTTCAATCGGTTCTTCCTTTGAAGCCGCTTTTTGTCTAAGTTTTTTTTGGGGGGTCCTTTTTGTGTCTTTGTTCAGCCTTTAGAACATCCCGAAGGGAAGGTGTCCCTTCGAGTCCTTGGAAAAGGTCCTTTTTATATCCTCAAGTGTCCCCCACAAGGGTACCTACCCTTCAAGATTTCCCAGGTGGTCTTCGGGCTTTTTCCATCGGGATTTTCCTTCAGAAAAAAAAGTCCGAAGGAATTCCTTCAGACAAAATGTCCAAAGGAAAGCTTTTGTTACTTAGCCATTTGTTCTTTTCAATTTCTTCGGGCTATCTTCTTGGGTGAATTCCTTTAGACAAAATGTTCGATGGATTTTTGCCTTAGTCATTTTCTCGTGGAAAATACTTTCGAAAGAATTCTTTTGGCCACTTTTACTTAGTCATTTTCCTGAGGGATTTCCAACTCTTGTCCACTTTTGCTCACTGCCCTCTGCAAGGGCACTTGTTCCTTTGGCTTTGGGGCAGCCCCTTGAACCTACCGATTGAACCAACTTTGGTTCAACGGTTCAATGGTTCAATCAGTTCATTCTTTGTTATTTGGCTAATTCTTTTTGATCTTTTGAACCAAGCTTGTTTAACCAATCCTGAAAATGACTAAGTGTTGGAAACTTGTTCTTTTGATTGAACTCGCTTGTAGAAGCCTTTAAACCTGTTAAACCTACTAATTTCAAGCATGTTGAGTCTATAGAAACATATCTACAGAGTTTGTAGATTTAAGCTTGTAGAGATCGTGATTTAAGCTTGCAGAGTTCGTAGATTTCTGGAAAAGCTTTGAAAAATGAAGAACTTGAATGCTTAGAACAATTTTTGAAAATGGGAGAGAGGATTTTGGTCTGTTGAACCAAAGTAGTTCATAGGTTGTTCCCAAAAAGAGTGATATTTTTGGGGGACAACAGTTATAAATGATCATTATTTCACTGCATAAGGATAGATGAGATGCCCTCAACCCCACTAAATGCAAAAAGGATGAAATCCTTGCTATAATCTAGATTGATCAAAGTGGGATCCTATGTGATGACATGTTTGATGTCCTCAAAACTTTCCTTTCCCTCACGAGTCCAACTGAATGCAACATTCTTTGTAAGAATCATAGTGAGGGGAATGGTTAGGATGGCAAATCCAGGCATGAATCTCCTAACAAAGTTGAGACTTCTTAGGAAGATCTAGAGACTCTTCTTGTGACTTGAAAGAGGGAGAGATGAGATAGCCTTGAATTGCTTTAGATCAATTATGAGTCCCTCTTTAGAAATAATGTGCCCTAAGAATGCACCTTCATAGATCATGAAGATGTATTTGTTAGGATTTAGAGATATTTAGAACTTGTGACATCTTTGAAAGACTTGCTCTAAATGATATAGATGATCTTCTACATGCTTAGATAAAATATTTATGTCATCAAGGTAAAAAATATGACCTTGTTGATGGGTTACGTAAAGGCCATATCCATAATTATATAGAAAGTTTCACCTACATTTATCAAATTGAATAACATGCGATGATATCTGAAGGTTCCCCACTTGGTGGTAAATGTAGTTTTATAATGGTTGCATTCCTATACGAGGATCTGGTTGTAACCTAAATAGCCATCCATAAGTGAAAATATTTCCATACCTATAACCATTTACAATATTTGCTCCATTGGTAATAGAGGATAGTGGTCTTTGAGGGAAGCCTTGTTCAGGTATCTAAAATCCACACGTAGACGTATTTCCTCATTTTTTTCTACACTAGGACCAAGTTGGTGACCCATGAATAATGTTTGATTGGAAGAATTATACTTGCTTCAATGAGATTTGAGAGATCCTTTTGCATCAACAACTCAAGATTTGGATTAACAAGCCTCTACTTTTAACACATAGGTTGTACATTAGGGCTGAGCTCAATTATGCATTATGCTAAGCCTAGATCAAAGCCTCTTAGGTCTTCATAACTTAATGCAAAGATATCATCATACCTTCTACTGAGTTTAATAAGGCTCTCAATTTTAGTTGGGGAACATACCTTTCTAAATTTTAAGGTCTTCCCTTCTGAAATGGTTATATGCATAGAGATTTACTCCTTCATTGTCATGCTTTGCCTTTCTCCCTTGAATTGGTCATTAGAATTGAATATGCTCTCTAAGGTAACTAGACCCTTTGGTATCTTGTTTCCCTTCAATTGGATGACTTATTCTTCATATTTTGCTTGAATCTGTACTTGGTTCCTTGTGTAAAACTTTGCCTTGTCCTATTGGAAATTGATGATCTGTTCATCACTCTCAAATACCTACCAATTCTCCATATTATCAAGGACCGCTAGCCTAATAATGAGTTTTATGAACTACTCAAAACTCTTCATTATATCATGCATAATATCATACTATGCACCTATGGTTTCAAGTCTATCTACATCAACATTATGTGTTTTTTGTATGGAAATGATGTTGAATGCATTGAAGCCCTCAATCATATCTCACACTATGTGCTTGTAAGATTTCATCAAGCCATTCTTGGTCATGATTTGCACCTTGACTTGGTTAACAACCAATTCACTATCACCCAATGCTTGCAAAACCTTGATTCCTTTATTTTGTGTAAACTAGAGACCCTGGATTAGTGCCTCATATTCTATGGCAATTATACTTTGATGGTTCTCATAGTAATAATGGTGCATGATCTAGTGTCATATTGGTCTCCCCCAAAAAGGAAAAATATTTCCATGCCTTCATATTGTAGTTTGCCTTCATGAACTTAAGCAACACAAAATTATCTTCAATGATGCAATATGTGCCTAGCCCCATTTATGTATTGTCATAAGGATTGCATTCAAAGTGATCATGTGACCATTCATCCAATATGTCATCTGAGATCTCCTATAGTGGCATTGTGGCTTCATGGTGTATTGGATTCTCCTCTTGATTGAACAATGTATAATTCAACTCAACTAGGCTAGGAGAATATGGCTTGACATGGATTTTAAAGATAAGATCTACCCTGATGGTTACTTTGGTCTCGTATCTAGTTCTAAGCAACATTGTGACCAATATAAAGATAAATACCTACCCAAATTTATTGTTAAGTCTCGTGAGAGGCAGATGGTGAAGTAGGGAGGTAAGTCAATGATAATGATATCCTACTAAATTGAAAGAATTGGGTATGCATGCAATGTTAAATTTATATCTTTTTTGACTCTATAATCCTAATTATTATGCTATTGAGCTGGACTAATCCTTTTAAAATAGAGGAATAAGCAATTTCGAGCATGTCCATGATCTTCTTGGGCATTATTGAACTGATTGTGCCTGAGTCAATCATGTAATTATGTACCAAATATTGGCTGATGATTAAGGAGACATAAAATGAGGGCAGTTTATTGCTATTTCACACTTATGCTTCTTCTAATTTTAGTTGGTGTAAGATTTTAGAGGTGGAAGGTGACCTTTGGGGTGCCTTTCTCTCTTAAAAGCCTCTCAGTGCATCTTGTAGTAAATTCCATTAGGATGAGATAGTAAGTGTATCCCACATAGTTACATTGAGGTTTATATTCTTCATTTGTTCTACCACATTGAAGGGTACTTGATATCCCATCAACTGTGGCTTTAGGATAACAACCTCTTCTGGCATCGATGTACTAGTGAGAGATGATTCTTCCTTATACTCAATATTTTTTGGGTATAAAAGTTGTGTGGGTGCCTTAGCTTGCACACCTGCATGAGTGTCTTGGGGTGCTTAAGGGAAGGGCACTGTAGTTAGTTTAGATTCTTCTATGTAACTCCTTTTGAATCTTATATTGAAGGTAACTAGATTACTTCTTGCACTAGGTGCACCACCCTAATTTACATAGTTTAAGTCATCTTCCTACCAATTAATGAGAGCAGACCCATCTTACTGTTGATTTGGCACCTAAATCCTTTCTTCATGTAAAATTACACTATTAATTTGCTCTTTAGTTTGAGGAAAATTTTTCACCATGAGTGCTTGGTTCATAACTACATTTGCACATGTAGCTTGATTATGTGGTTGGCCACATGGGAAACACCACTCAGAATATTACACTAGATTATTCTATATCAGAACAAAGGCTCTAAAGGTGGTAGTAGCATCAAATTTTTATGCATAAAGTACTCTATTATATGTGAGTTGATTTTGAATTTGTATGTTTCCTTGGTAGGGAGTCTATTTGATGGGTTTTATTGAGTGAAAGATTGATAAGATCTAGGATACTGTGCTTGATACCTTTTGAGAAAAACAAGTTTATTCCCAAAACTTTGAAGTAATGTTTTCACGTCATACAATTCACTAGGAGAGGTGGTAAATGAATAAGGTGGACTCACTATAGTGGGGATAGGTGCTAACATAGGTTTCAAAACTTTTTGGTTAGGAAGAGGATTTAAAAACATAGGAATAAGGAGTCTAGGCATGATATTTCCTAATTGGATCAAATAATTCTCTATGCATACTACAACCTCATCGACATTGGGTAGGACTATGCCTCCCATGGACTGAATCATCACAACTGTCACTATTAAGAGATTTTAGGAAATATGAAAATGCAGTGTTTGGATATGGCTTACACAAAGGTGGGATCCTATCCCAGACTCTTTGGAATCTAAAGTTGAAGTTAGCCATCATTTCATTTGAGGCTCACTTTATGGTATGAGATACTCTATCAGGGACATATGGTTACTTTAATCCTCAAACTATTTGCATAATTATTTGACAAGTTCATCCAGTTATGAATATAATTTGGTGTCTAGACTTAGTACCATTAAAAGGGCTTTCCTTGGAAGTAAGAATCAGGTAGTTTGATTGTGACATTATCCTTAGTGACATGGTGTACTAAATAGATATTCATGATATCTTGAATATTCTCCATAGAGGAAGTTGAATTTTTTACTATAAAATAAGACAAAATTTCAATGGATACCACTAAGATGTCATCATATTTCATGATAAATATTGGATTGCCTCCATTCAAGGGTACAAACACTTGATTCCTAGGTACAACCATGAATAGGATAGGGAAAAGGCCTCTTTTAGGCATAGAGAACCTTTCAAATAGAGGTGTTGACTGAGATCTAGGGGATGACCAAATCAGAATAATTTTTTTAGTAGGAGATGGAAATGATCTTGCTCTTCTTCTTCTTGAAGGCAGTGGAAGCTCAATGAAACAAAAATCAATGCCTTTCACAGATGACCTTGTTCATCTTGGCATGCAAGTAGGGGACTGATACTTATGAACCAAAATTATTGGTAGTCACTAGCTGCTTTTACTAATTATCTAATACACTTGTTAGCTAAAGTTAGCACCATCCTTAGATTTTATTCAAACTAGTACCACTAAGCGTGCTATAAACTATTATCATTCAAAATGTGTACCCATAGATTTTCTATAGTATAGGGCTAATTATAGTAGGGTGCTAGGCATGAATGCCTTATGATGGTGTAAGATTACTCAGTGATGGACACAAAAGCATTATCACTTAGCTACGTGTGTGAACATTGTTTATCTTGTCATAATTATGGTAATATCCCTAAAGCGTGGAACCCTTGCACTCCTTATGATGAGACTGTAGAGTAGGTCAAATTACTTTTATTCTAAGCACACCTAGTTTAAGACTAGTGCATAGGCCTAAAGAGCATAAATGCAATCCACCACTAATATAAATCTAAAATCTTAAGGGAAAAGAGAGGGTGAGGGTAAAAGAATGATAAAAATTAAAAGGCAATAGAATAGAATAGAATAGAGTGAATGCTTCTATTGACATAAACACACTACAATCCTTTGAGAATAAAATGTTTCCACACAGACTCTGCCAAGGCTACTCTAAATGCATCATTATTTTGTATAGAGGCATGGTGACACATTGTAATACAGAGAAAGATGAAAATCAATCCATAAACAATTTATACACAGAACCAAATGTGCACATGATATGACCTACAAGTGAATACCAAGTTCCATGCTGAGGTATTGGGAATGGATAGTGATGAGAGGGATGAATACTACCCATAGACAAAGATAAAAAAACACAAGTAACACATAGAACATAATAATAATAGAGATAGGTGAGCTTAATTCACATTAACATGCAAGATTTATCTAATACAAGTTCTCTTTGAGGCAAATTTTAGTAGCATGAGGTTGCTAAAATGTGTCAAACCTTTTTACAATAAAAAACTAAGATTTTATAGTGAAAAAGCCTTTTATAATTAATATGCCACTTGGAGTGGTAGGTGTAACTTTTAATTCCTTTATGGTGTCATGTCCATGCTTCTTGAATCCTAGTAGGTGATTCGGATATGGGAGTTAATACTAGGGCTCTGTCAGGATACACGTGTGCATAGAAGAATTAAAGGTTTCCCTAACAAGGTCAGAGGGTGGCATGTATTCATATCCTAATGTCTACCAATTAATTCTACATTTACTTTCTCTGATAGCCTTAGGCTCATCTTAACTACTATTATAACTACTTATTTATATCATGCCACCACTTACCATTCACTACACAAGTTCCCTTTTTGCTTGCCATATCATCATTTGATGTGCATTTATTTATTTATATACTTTATGCACACATAATTATGCATGTAACCTTAATTAAAAAATACTCTTGTGTTAAGGTACACATGATATTTATTTGGACATCAATTTTATGATGAGGGTAGTGTACGACATCAGATTGCACCTTGCACAGAGATAGGGTGCAAATGTAGGGTTTTTGCACTAGCATGGAAATTTGATATATAGGCATGGGAAGCCTTTAAAGAAGAGTGTGCACAAAGGTTGAAGGTCTTAGGTGTGTTCATCATGATTTATAAATACTTCTTACATGATTCTTTACTTGGCCATTCGAAACCTTGGGGCCTTACATCCTTGAACCTATGTGACTCTTGAGTTATGCTTTGAAGAATCCTACACTGGGGTGTGCATTAAGGACTCCTAGACAGGCACAATGATGTTGTAAAAACCTATTCTTAACTATCTTGGACATGGGCATAGATAGGGAATTCCTACACTCACTTTATTTGAAGTGCCTAAGACCTCGTAGGTGCATAACTCTTCTTATGGTCTTGGTAAGCCCTGTGTCTATTGGGGGTGTCTTGTAAAGTTAGTAGATCTCAACATCAGTCTTGTTTGCATCAATATAACAGGGAGTACATACTTATTATGATTCATAAAGTCCATGAAATATCTAGCAGTGAATGCATAGGGAAGCTTTTAAGCCATGGTGACAAGTTTTTAGTTCCCACCATCTAGATTTGCATGAGGGATTAGTCTTACTTTACAAAAAATACAACATATATTCCCATCTACATGGGTAAATCCTTATATATGCATTATTCATTCCCAAATTCCTTATTCTGATATCAAACTAACCCTTCATCTTTACTTTGTAGGACACTAAGATGGCATCGGAGTGGGTGAATCATTTGAACCTTTTAGTGGGGGACTTATGCTTTGGTGGGTATACCCACTTTAGCTCCTTGCTAGAATACTTTGGGATGCTAATTTCAAATAAAACCAACAACAAAAAAATTACTCCCTAAGGGAACTTATGGTTAGGAAAGTGATGCACCTTCTAAACATCATGCAAAATTTTCTCTGTAAAGTATAGGTAGTGTATACAATAAAAAATACATCAGATCTATAAATCAATCCTAGCTCTGAGAAGATAGATCCTACTTACACTTTTAATTGTGTATGCATTATATAATCAATAATATGACCAATGTGTATATCTATTATACCCAATTAGGGGATCTCTTACTACAATAAGATCACTAGGGAGTGTTCTAAAGCCTTCAATCAAGTAAAACTATGTAATAAACCTAACTAAGTCCTATATTTTCATATTCACTAAACTAATAACAAGTAAAACAAAGTCTAATCTAGTGCTCACCAAAGCTTGTGGCAAAAGTGGGGGTAATAAACAATAAAATTAAACATGCATAGAAGATATATACTAGAGTCAATGTATATGAAATCCTAATGCATGAAGGAGAAGTACAAATGCATATCTATCTACTCTTACAAAGGAGGACCAAATTTAGTAATACTTACCTTTGAATATGAACCCACCGAGCCTCAATATCTCCCTTGGCCAAGGTGATTTGCAAGAGTTTGTTGTGGTATGCAAGGATGACAAGGATAAATCATCTCTAGGGTACACAACCTATCAATGTATCCAAAAGACTTATCCACAAGACAAGATTCACATCTCCAAGTAAAGTATGAAAACCTAAGCTTGCTCCTTAAGTGGAATGGTGGATAAGCATATGCACAATAGTTCTTGTTTCTTCTTCTCCTCTCTAAATAATGGAGACATGATATTGTATATATAGGCATATTCAACCCTAATCCCTTCTAAAAAATTTAGTTGATAGGGTCAATCCAATCAACCTAGTACTATTATTGACAAAAACTCACTAGGTCAGCCAAAACTTGACCTAGATTCTAAATGAGTTTCACTAGTAAGATTACAAAGTCAACCTAGTCAACCTCATACTGTAAACTATTGAAATTGATTTTAGGTTAGGAAAAGGTTTAAAAAAGATGGGAAATGATTAAAGGAGTGTACAAGAGAGAAGAAAAATCTTAATGAAATGTTTTTTAGGAGATAAGTGTGTAGATAACAAGTTACAAAAGGGACAACAATCTTGGAAACCACCAATGGTATACCCACCCCTTTCTTAGTGAACCCCTTAGGGCGTGCACTCAGAGAGATTGAGACTCGATGGGTTCTTTCAAGATAAAAGGCATCAATAATTGATAAAGTTTAAAAATATTTTGTGTATTCATATGCCCTACTTGAATCTCATCATATGTCACTTAAGTGCAAAAGGGTATGGTGCTTGAGAAATAACATAGAAACACACAACGCTGAGGCTAAAAATAAGTTGTATTATTTTAAAGCAAAAATAAGTGAAATTAAATAAATGAAATGGAAATAAATAAACATTAAAATTTATGTGTACCTTGACTTACCTTTATCATTATATGGTTGTCTATTGTGTTTGTATTTTTGATCATGGAGGGCATAGAGACTACTTTCGACAAACCCAATGATATAAAACTAAAGAGTAAAAACAAACAAATGCAAGAAAGCCAAGATAATTGGTTCTATATGTACATGATGTACTTGGAAATTTGGCGAGCTGGGGTGATGAGTGCTATCTTATACCAAATGACCAAATCAAAATTTAGTGTAAATTGGATAACCAAAAAACCAAGGCTATTAAAGACCGTAAGACTCAAAAAGTAAACCTTAAGTAAGAAATACAAACTCACCAAGTTAGACCAAGTATACATATCAAAAAGTATGGTAATTAAACATCAATGTTAAATTAGTAACAATCCTTACTTAAAACAAGATGGGTAAGAAAAAATGGTAAAATAATATTAATGAATAAATAATAACAATCCTTACTCAGTCATCAATGTAAAAAGATGCATAAAAGGGAAAACAACATTGGTGAGGGAGAAGTAAAAAGCTAATCTCACTCAATAATGGAAAAAGTACATGAAAGTAGAAATGGATGTAGGTGTCTGCAAAAAAGGGTAGTATAATAATGACAAATGGTAAAAAGAGGTTAAAGCATATCTAGAAATGTAGATTCATGGTGTAAATAATGAAATTCATAGTTTATTAAACATGTTTTGTTCTAAGGATAGATAAAACTAAAATAAAGTAGTGATAGGATGTTTTTAAGATGTGAAGAAAAAGGAAGTATAGAAGAAGGAAAATAGATTTAGAATCACATATGCCTATCAAGGGGGGGAAATGAAATGGGTGGAGGGGTGAATGAAGGAAAAACCAAGGTATAGGAACTCGTTATCGAAGTCAAGACACTCAAATTTGCTTTGTCAAAGTAAGAGGACTATCAACCTTAAGGACTCTAAAGAACTTATCGTAGCCACACAAGTCTTAAGTCAACATATGAATTATGTTGATCATCCCATGAAGGCTATATGCATGAAAATTAAAATGGACCTAGCGTCCCACAATGTGTTCCCCATACCTTGGGACCCCTTATAGAGCTATTGGTCTACTATGAAGATTGGGTATTTATGTGAGAAAGTAGGTAGAACCATAGAGTTTGTTGAATTCTCCTATCCCAATCTACTAGCCTATCACACCCCAATGGACCTTGGCTCTATTGTGAAGCCAACTGTGGATTTTGATCTTTGATTAGAGATATGAGATGTGCTTGTAATCATGTATTTTGGTGTGGATTTGAATTTTGAGATTTGTATGTTAACTTTTGTATATCATTACCTTTTATTTAAAATGATTTGGATTTTAAATTTCTTGATGGATTTTTCTATTCTTCCTCCATATGGATGTAGAAAACCAAACATAGGTGATAAAGATGACTTTCATTTTAATACTTGGGACTTGGTTACTAAGAGAGATAAATCAAAGAGCATGGTGTCTAAGATTCTCATAAATTCAGGTGAAATAAAAGTGCTATCTTGAATTTGACCTTATTTTATCCAATGTGGAGTGAAAGGAAAGGAAATCAAGAGTAGTGAAACATGAAACAATTTAAATTACTTTAAATCACAAAAAATGTGAAAAAGGGATACAATGGTAGTGAAGTGCGATTCATTATCATAAGAATGAGGTAAATGTAGGAAAACATGGTATCATATATTTTTATGTAAATTCCATCTATTAGAAAGAAGTAAAAACTAAAGCTAAGAACAAAGATAAAAAAAACTCGTAACCATTGTAAAAGACATTTTAGAAAAGGAATGGCAAGATGGTGATTTTATGAGGAAGGCCAGGTCCTATCCATGGTCTTACACTGCAACTCATAAAAGATAAACCCACTAGGGTGAAAAAAAGATGATGGTATTTGTGAGGAAGGTCAGGTCCTATCCATGGTCTTACACTGCAACTCACAAAGAGAAAGCCAAGGGGTGCCAAAAAGTGTGTAAAAAAGTGGAAAATAAAGAGGATTATAACACGTCATAAGGAAAACTAGGTCCTATCCATGGTTTTAAAATTTAACTCATGAATAAAAGGGGAAACCAAATGACCAAAAGGAAGGAATAAGTTTTGTGAAAAGATAGAACTATTGTAGGGATGAGACCCGTGTAAGTATCCTAAAAAAAGTTTTAGATAACATATAGAAATCATGAAAATAAGGGAAGGATCCTACACTAATTTATATTTCAAGGATGAGAATGTGAGAGATAAGCTTGTGTCTTGGAAGGTTTCTTGAAGTTGAATTAGTTTGGTAGCATGCCAGGTAGAATAGGAGTGGGCATCACAAGATGCCCCAAAGGGTAAGTGGATATAGGGATGGACATCACAAGATGCCATAGATTCTAAAATGACATGTGGGTGGGAATCACAAGATGACCCAAAGGATAAATAAATGTGTGGATGGGTATCACAAGATGCCCTATAAGTTGAAAAGAGGAAGAAAAGAAAAGAAAAGATGAGAAACAAAGAGAAACCCATATAACATCTAAATAAATTTAGGTTATCCAAGAAGATTTTGATAAGGGATTTCATGATGCTTGAGGAAAGAAAAAGGATTATAAGCAAGAAGAATGAGAGGCAGATATAAAGAACTAAGTCAGACAGATAAAGGACTAAGTTGGATAGATGGGATAATAGTAAGAGTACAAAGTTGATTAGGTTGACCTAGAATTGCAAACTAGGAAATATAGAGTCTGATAAGAGTACATAGTCAATTGGGTTAACCTAGTACTACAAACTAACTGGTAGAAGAGATACAAAGTCAACTAAGATGACTTAATACTATAGGCAAGAAGGAAAATAGTTTGTAAGATATTGTGTCAAACAGATTGATAATGTACTAAAAAATAAGGATTTTTTTTGCAATTTACTTTGAAAAGAGGAAAGGAAAGTAACCACATAAGCAATTGGATCAATGAGGATGATTCAATTGAGGCACACAACATAAAACCTTGCACCAATGCTAGCCAATGCAAGTTTTTATAATATAACATATAATGAGCAAAGTGTAAGTAGTCAACTGAAGAGCGAATTCTAACTAAGTGGTCATCTTGAATGTTGTTATTATTATAAAGTGATATTTTAAGTGTGATAGGGAAGTTGGATAAAAATAGGGAACTATAAAGCAATATATGGATGGTTTCAAAATATTTAGGATGAAAGAGATATATGTTGGTAATGGTACTGGCTTGGTATTGGGGCCTACCCCCTCACTTCACAATCCAAAGTGATAAGGGTGTTGGGTGCTTTACCAATATATACCATTAACAATGTGTTTATATTTGGATAGAAAACCAAGTTGGCTTTCCCCTTGGTGATGAAATCCAAGTAGGTAGGCCTTGGGTAGACAAATGTTTAAATGCATTTTAAATTATGTGATTTGGTAGTGTGTGCAAGCAAGAGAAAAATAGTAAAACTAAACAATATATTGAAACACCACCTAATTAGAATATGTGATCCAATATAAGAATGAAAACAACTAAAAGTGAAAGTGTGAAGTAATTACTAGCATATAATTGTTAATTTTTAATTTAAAACATAGTATAGTGTTGGTTCAGTTGATAGTGTACGCAAACATTATATAATAGAGATGGCAATGTTTATACTATACTATAGAAGTAAGGGTCTTTAAGAACTATGTAAATAGGGTTGACCTAGTATTTTAGATAGAATATAGAACTAGGTTGACTAGGTCAACCTAGTTTACTATATGATGCAGTTTTAAAGACTATAAACTATGCAAAATAGAAATGTAAGGAAGAATTGAAATGAAAGAGAAATAAAGAAAGAAACCTTGGTAGGTTTAAAGATTCTGAGGAATGTGAAATTATTGTTGAACTATCTTGAATGTTACTTGAAAACTCTACCAACTGTGTTGATTGGGTCAAACTAGTTCTATAATTCCCTATTTGATGAAGCCTGTTAAGATGACTATGCTAACCTAGTTGACCTAGTATGTTTTTTGAAAGCTGTCTTGAATACTATACCATCCTAGTTGACTTAGTATGTTTTATATAAGTGAATAAGAGGACTATGTTAACCTATTTAATCTAGTAACCTATATCTGATGAATACCTACACAAAAATAATAGAGTAATGTTTTATATGACTATGTGTTAAACCTACACACAAAAGTTATAAACTATATCGACCCTGTCAACCTAGTATCATAAATATATAAAAATAATAAATAAAATGATAGAAAATGAGAAAAAATGTGAAATAAAACCTAAAAGAATTAGATTCACGTTGGGTTCACAAGAATTTATGCAATCAAAAATACATCAGATCTATAAATTAGTCCTAGTTCAGAGAAGATAGATCCTAATTACACTTCCAATTGGGGATACATTAGATAATTGGGAACACGACCAATATGTGGATCCACTATACCCATTAGGAGATCTCTTACTATAATAATATCACTAGGGAGGGTTTCAAAGCCTCCAGTCAAGTAAAACTATGCAATAACCCTAACTAAGTCTTATGTTTTCATATTCACTAAACTAAAAACAAGTAAATCAAAGTCTAATCTAGTGCTCACCAAAGCTTACGGCACAAAGTGGGGGTAATAAAAAATAAAATTAAACATGTATATAAGACATATCCTCATGTGAATGTATATAGAATCCTAATGCATGGAAGAGAAGTATAAATGCATATCTATCTACTCTTATAAGGAGGAACAAAGTTATGAATACTTACCTTTGAAGATGAACCCATCAAACCTTAATTTATCCCTTGGATAAGGTGATTTTCAAGAGGTTTTAATGGTATGTAAGGATGACAAGGATAAATTAGCGGCTACACAACCTATCAATGCATTTAAAAGATTTCTCCATAAGACAAGATCTGTATCTCTAAAGAAAGTATGAAACCCTATTCATTCTCCTCAAGTATGATGGTGGATAAGCATATGAAAAATATCTCTTATTTATTTTTTTATTCTATAAATAATGACAAAATGATCTTGTATATATAGGTGGATTTAACCTTAAGGCCTTCTAAAAGTTTCAGTCCATAGGGTCAACCCAATCGACCTATTACTATTATTGACAAAAACTCACTAGGTCATGGACTAGGTCGCCAAGATTAGACCTAAAACCTAAATGAGTTTCACCAATAAGAGTACAAGGTTGACCCAGTTGACCTAATATTATAAACCATAGAAAGGGGTTTTAAGTTAGGAAAAGGGGTACAAAATATGGGAAATGAATGAATGAGTATGCAAGAGAAAATAAAAATCTTAGGGAAATGGTTTTCAAGAGATACATGTGTAGATACAAGTGGAAAAAGGGATAAAAATTATGTGAAGCACCAATGTTATACCCACCCTTTTCCTAGTGTACCCCTTAGGGTATGCACTCAGAGAGATTGAGACTCGATGGGTTCTTGAAATATAGAAAACATCAATAATTGATAAGTTTGAAAATATTATGTGTATACATGTAGTAATTATACTTTTTTCCATTGGCCATTTGGATAGTGACATAGAGGTGGGCCATATCCACCTCCTTCCACTGATTCATGCCTCCCAGCTTGGTCATGGACAAGTAAAAAACCACTCAAATTATGGAGTCTATCAATCTCATGATGTATATGTCATGACCTTCATTTTTATATTTTAGTGCCATCACCATTTTATCAATTTCCTCCTAATCCTCAAGATCCATGTTGACATCAAATCTAGAACAAATTAACCCTATTACTTTATTGATTTTCTCAGGGACAATTCTCATTTCTCACCCAATGAAGTAGAGGTAGTATTCATGAATGCATAAATTTATAAAGTGAACTAACTCTTATGGATTTACAAAATAGGGTATTTGGAAGAGTTGGAACACCCCCACATCCTCTAGTAAGTTGTATATTATGAGATCAGAGGTGATCTCATTTTAGGTGTTTTGGCACTCCACATGATAGTCTTATTACAAGTAAATTCATTTCCAAGATAATAATGACTGTAATCAAGGACTTAAAAAGTGGAGACCTTTGACTCCTAATCATCTACACATATAACTATCTCTATGTACTACATTTCTTCAATCAAAATAGAAAAGGGTGGTGGCGTTGTATCCACCTTCTCTCCTATATGTGCCAATTTTGGGCATTTTCACTAGATGTTCTTTCCTATAGCTTTGTGGGGTTCATGCCTTGCACACCACATTCACTATATCCTTCTTCTCAGATATAATGGGAATTACTTCTTCTGTTCACTATATCCTTCTTCTCAGATATAAATGGGAATTCCTTCTTCCACTCCCTCATATTCTTCTACTTTGGGAATGACTAGTAATGTATTTATACTCCTATTATACTTTTACATTGGTTGTATCACCAATTAGGTCCCTAAAGGTTAACATGTGGTTGACCAACTCTCTTGAAATATTAGTTTTTGATTATTTTGTCTCTAGACCTAAAATGCTTTAGCTTCCTGCTTAAACCTCCTCTAATTGTAGATTTAATGCTTACAACCAAAAAAATTCTCACACTTGCTCTTATGCTCACTTTACCACTTTTGTTGAATTCTCTTCACCAAAATCTCTACTTCACATTTTGTCACTGAATCACTATGTAATCATCTTCTGTTGTTGCTTATTTAAATTTTGTTTGATCTCTAAAATGGCTCATAAGTTTTCAATAAAATTTAAAATAAGTCTTTCTATTTTTTATATTCTACCCCATATTTTCACATTAACTCCTCCATGCCATTGTCCACCACTTCCACCATTTAATGTTTTAAACGGCCTACCTTTGTGTCTATCTGGTATGCTTGCCATTCATACCACTCTATCATTAATAAATGTGTCCCATAAAAATTTATATTTCTTAGTTTATTCATGGGAAATCATCTTTTCTACTTTAACCCACTTTTATAAGGATATTTCATTTGTCCTCTTCATTCCATTAACCTAGGTCACACACCACCTAGTACATGCCTCATGCTACCTTTTCTGCACATCCCACATGCACCTTATTTTGCATATTGCATTATCCTTTAAGATCTTCAATTCAACATAATTTTTATTCCCTTCATATGCCTCCTCTATGTGATTCCTCTTATGCACTTAATTTATGCTCCTCCTCTTGAATGATCCTCTTGCACACTTCCTAACTTAAATAGCTTATCCATCCTTAAAACCTACCCCACATCAAAATTTGTGCATGGTCTTCCACGTCATATCATAATATAATTCATGTCAAGAAATAAAGAGAGAATAAATTAATAAACACAAAAAATGAGTATCAAACTAATTACAAAAAGGTGAGAAATAAATGCAATGCTTATTTGAAAATCAAATAAAATCCTAAACTAACCTTGTGGCATACACCTTATTCATAGAGGTGAATAATTTTGGCCATTTAATCTTTTCAATTTGTAAGCACCTATCAGGTGGATAACATGAAAAATAAATGGGCCATCCCACTAGATCCATAGTTCACCTTAATGGTGTGAAAAATTTGAATCATAGCCCAGGACATGCATACCAAGATGAAAAAAATTGGTTTTGATATGTTGATCATGCTAATATTTCTATTTTTGCTTCTCAATTCCTCAGCTCTAGTGTGAAAGAAAACATGTTTCATCTAATTGAAATAGAGCATATAGGGATGATTTTATGAACTCCACATCATCTAATCTACCTACACACACAATACATAAAGAGGGTATAAGGAACTCTATCAGTAAAATCACTTTAGTGCCAAATACAAGATTGAAAAGAGTAATCTTGCTCAACCTCTTGTATGTGGTCTGATACATCCATAAGACAACATAAACTCAATTATCCCAATAATTGTGACTGATGTTGTAAATCTTAGTCAGTGTGTTATGTAGGATACTGTTGAATGCTTTAGATGTTTCATTAACTTGAAATTGGTATGGTATGGTTTTATGGTGTGTAATCAAGAACTCAACCAAGAGGATGCATGTTGTCACATTTAAAAAGTGAGTGCCATGATCACTTATTAAAATTAAAGGTCATCCATATCGTGTGATTATATTTTTCCATATAACTATGGTGGAAGTTACAATAGTATAATCACATGTGGGTATTGCTTAAACCTAATATGTCAGATAGTCTATGGTCATAATGAAGTATTACCCACCAATCCATCATGTAGTTGGTTAAATAGGCCCAAAAAAATCAATAACCCATTTCTCAAATGGTTTATGAGAAAGTAATGATGAAGAGGCATAACATCCCTTCAATTTTTTTACCTACATGCTGATAAATATCAAATTAACACATATAAGCTTTGGCATATTTGAATAAGGTGGGCCACCAAAATTCAGCTAGGAGAACCTTTCATGTTATTGAATCACCAAAATAATGTCCTCCTACGATTCCCTCATGGATATCTTAAGGGAATTTTATGCAATTATGTTGCATTATGCACCTTTGTATCACTTCATCTTAGCCAAGTTTATACATGTCTCCTCCAATAACCTATAAAGGGGCAACATATATAACTAGTTAATTTTTCTCGAGTGGTAAGGTTATCTAGTGTAGAACCTATTGTAAGACTTTTTTTATTTCCTCCAATTCTTGAAGGACATGCATAAATTGAAAATGTTATACATTAGGTAAATTATCCTCTATGGCATGTGGTAGCTCACCAAATTGAACAAGTGAGAGATGGTTGGGTCTAACATTAATTTTGCTTAGTTTTATGACAATAGAGAACTAGAATTATTGAAAAATAAAAATCAATTAACAAATTTTTTCTTATAATACTTTATTATTTACTAGATACTTTAGTGCTTCATGATCTATATAGAAGATAAATGGGGTTGCCAAAAAGTAGTGGGAAATATTCTAAAACACATAAACCATAGACAAGGCCTCACAGTTGGTTTTGGAGGATCCATTTTGTAGGTGTGAGATTCTAACTTGAAAAATAAATAGGATGATCAAGGTTTCCCTCATCGGATTGTTCCAGGATAACACCTACTACCATGCCTGAAGTATTGACATGTACATTAAATGGTTGGTTCCAGTTCAGAAACTAAAGAATGGGTGCAATTAATAATTTATCTTTTATCGTCTCAAACACTTGCTAATGTTAAACTATACATAAGAAGAATCCATTTTGATTGACAAGTTATTCTATTAGGGTGGATATGTTAGCATAACCCTAAACAAACTTCATATAGTACCTTGTGTGACCTAAGAAGGTGTAGACCTTGCATTAAGTGGTTGACACTAGGAGTTGGATAATGATCATATTTTTAGTTGGATCTACCAATAGTCTATCCTAAAAAATAATATATCCAAATATAATCCTAAATGGGATGGAAAATATGAACTTCTTTAAATTCAAGGAAATTTAAAACTATCAAAAATGTTCATACATGAGGTGTAGATTATTACAGTGGTCATGCACTAAACCATATATAGTCCAGTCATCCAAGTACACTTAAGGAATTTATGGATGCAATCTTTGAAAGCTTCCACCATAATGCATGAGAACATGCTCGATGCATTATTAAGGACAAAAATCATAACATTATATTCAAGAGAACACAATTCAATTTCAAAGGTAATCTTTGGCTTGTATTCATAAGTAATTTGGACTTGGTGATAGCCATAAAATCCATCAATGAATGTGTAGATCTCTCACACAACACCTTCCAAAATTTCCTCGATGAAAGGCATTGGGAAAGGATCTATTACATATATCACATTGAGTAGCATGTAGTCCACACAAATTTGAATACAACCATATTTATTAATGTTAATCACCATGGGACTAGCCTATTCAGATTCATCAATGGGAGTAATAAATTTAATGCACACCATGTTATCAATTTCCTCTTTAAATCAAGCATGTATATTTGGGTTCATTTGATATGGTCATTTTTTTCATTGTTTGAGTTCCTTCAACTAGCTTGATGTGCATTTTGCCCAATCATGGATGCACTCCTTTCATTTCTATGTATTTTCATGGGAAAACATCCTAGTACTCATGAAAAATTCAAAGATTTTGGTTATCTCAATATTAAACTAGTAATTTCTCATAGTGGCTAGTTTAGGTGCATCATCTACTCCTATGTTCTATTGAACCATTTGGAGTGGTGTAGAATATAATTTCTACTTAGAATGTATATATCTTTGGCATCATGTGACCCACACTCTATATGTATATTTAAGTAGTCAAATGATGGCTTTGGTGGATCAGAGTTGGTACCCTAATCAACTCGGTACACAACCTTTTACTTTCCCTTTCAGATCTATTCCCTATGTGCATGGTGATGGGTGCCATTAATGCCTTCATTTAATCAAATTTTCCAAAGTTATTTTTAGCAAGGCTTATGGTTGTAAGTCTTATATATATGATTGGGGGGTTTTTGTCTTTTTAAATGTCTAATCTAATCTATCCTAAAAAGGATTTGATTATGCAATAAAGAAACACACTTATAGAACTAAGACCATCTATAATCTAATTTTTTGAAATAAACACACTTGATATAGATAAACACACTTATTGTAAACAAATAATTTTCTGAAAATAAATACACTTGATGGAAATAAACAATCTTTTGAAAGTAAACACACTTGATGGAAATAAACAATCTGATGAAAGTAAACAAACTGATTCACAATCTTGAATCAACTCTTAGAATTGAAAGATAATTTTATGTAGGTTTTTAAGTCTATTTATAATTACTACTATGAAGATGAAATAGATTTATAATTATTAGAAACTATAAATACATAAAATACCATATATAAATATGTTCCTAGTTCATGAAGAGAGTGGATCCTTTCTCACCTTAGGAATAGGAATGAAAGAAGACTTAGTACTTAGAAATTGAAGCTTTCTTCATTAATAAAAGCAAATCACATAAATGTAATAGTAACTGTGTTGGAATATTAACTGAATAATAATATTTTATTTGTTTCTCAATCTATATCTTTTATCAAGGCATGAATATCTATTTATATAATGTTGTAGTAAAAGTTCCCTAGATCTTAGTAGTCAATCTTCTCTTATCAAGACAAATATCCTAATTTTAGTGGTTCTTTAAAATAGGCAATTGTCTATTTGGAATAAGAAGATCTGTTTGTTACAAAATCCACTTCATATTTACTAAGATTGACTTTCTAGATCCACTAGATCAATTTGCCTTGAAAAGACTATGGACATATTTACATTCACACACACACACACACACACACACACACACACACACACACACACACACACACACACACACACACACACACACACACACACACACACACACACACATTTATAGTAATCCTATAGATAGTAAGTGACCAAAACAATCTTCAAGTATATAACTTTTAGTTTTTCAAGCTCAAGATATGGATTAAAAGAGTCTAGAGCAAGTTTAAAGCAACTTTGAAACAATTATGATGGATTCCAAACAAACTACATAAAAACTATGGTAAAGTCTGAAGCAACTCCATAGCAACTCTGATGGAGTCCAAATCAACTCCGTAGAAACTTGGATGTTTGAAGAATTTCATAATGAGGTTACTAGGGTAGGTGAAATTATTTGGTAAATGAAATCAGATCTTGAATGAATCCATAGATATATAATGGGTGAGTCCATAGCTACTGGGTGAGTTTGAAGCAATAGCCCGTGAGAGTCTATAGCTTTTGGACAAGTCTATAGCTCAATCTGGAGAAGACTTGAATGAACCCGAAGAGTGTCCAATGAGTTTGTAGCTTGCAAAAATGTCACAATATTTTATATAGGTCACCTTATAAGATCATCAAAAAAATCCTTATTCCTTATAGACTATTATATAATATAATTTGTATATACCAAAATGGAGAGACTAAACATGCAAAAAGTTAGAATTAAATAGCAGAGTTATTCATTTAGGTTTTAGTTATATTAATTAAGATAAAACATTTATTTACTATACTAAGATTAGATACAAGCCTAATATCCCTGCATTGTTCAATCTAAAGGAGAGGTAATGGAAGAAAAATGAAGAAAACTGGTAGTAATTGTTGGTTGAATATTTTGTCGATCAGCGTACTGATAGACAAAATAGGTTTGATCAGCCAAAGTAGGAAGATTAGTCATCCAAATGTGTAGGTTTACCACATCAAAAGGGGACTGATCTCTCCTCTCATCAAGGGGAGGTTCCCTATAGGTACGCTATATATATATTAATAGAAAATAATACTCAAGGGTAGGACAAACCATCCATCTCTCTTTATTTAGAGATGATGCATGCAAATCAAAGGAGAAACTCAAGGAAAATGATAGAAAGCGCTCCTCTTCTTTCAGAATTACTATTCAACAAGCCACAAGAATACTCCTAGTAGTAAAAGCAAAATGTAACCAAAGAGTAGTAACCAGCAAATCAAGATGCAGCACAAAGTCTCCACCTGAATTGCTCAAGAGTAAGATACGAAGGACAATGAGGGCACAAAGTCATCCCAAGGTCCTTTACAGACAAATGAAAAGAAAAAACACTAAAGGCAATTATGGGGGCACACAGTCTCTCCACACTTGGCTCTTCAAGACACCTTCCTGACTACTTTCATTAATTCTGCTTGTTGAATTAAAGGAACAGAAAATATATCAAGGAAAAAGACATAAGAATAATTTCCCCAACAACAAATATATCACAGCACAAAGTCTAAAAAGTCACTTGCTTTCTTATTCCAATAAAAAAATATGATCAAAAAATTGAGTTCAAAGTCTCAAAGATGCCTTTCAATTTGGGCAGAGTTTCGTTCTGTTTGTCAAAAAGAGATATATTTACAATAAAAGAGAGTCTCTTATATAGCCTCTTTAAGAAGGACTTGGGAACAGTAACACATCATGTTGCATTAAAAACTATTAGGAAGACAGGCTGGAAATTAGGGGCATCTACCCATTTGTTTTTCTCAATGTAGAGAAACAAGTCACGCTATTGAAAGTTTACAACTTTCAATGTCCACCTGGCAATCTGATCCTTCTTCATCATTCCTCCTTTTCTGGTTAATTGAATTGGGTCCTAGATTCAATTTGCTATTTTATTCCTTCCTCACTTCCTGCTAGTCTTGGCCTTAAAGCTTGTGAATGCATTTGGGTCTGTAGATTACAAGGATCAATGGCTATTTTATGAGCTTTGAAATTGACGTTCGCACGCCCGTCACTATGTTTTCAACAGCTAGTTCACTGTCTTGAATTTGACATCTTCAGGCACATCACCCCTTGGTCCTTCTTTGGATTTTCTATTTTGCACTTTCTCAAAAAAAACATGCCCTTTTGGGCCTTAAGAAATGATCTGATTTGGGTCGGGAAAATCCCCCCACAAGGGTATCTGCCCTTCAGGTGGTCTTCAAATGGCCTTCGGGCTTCTTTCTTCTAACGGGTAGCTGAGTTCTTCCTTTGGATTTCTTGTTTCACGTCTTCCTGAAGGGAAGATGACCTTTCAGCTTTAGGGAAGTGTCCTTCAATTTGGTAGTCGAGAGTCCCTCGCAAGGGAACCTACCCTTTGGGGTCCTTTGGTGGCCTTTTCCTTAGAGTCTTCACAGACATTTCCCGCAGATATTTCCTGTAGACAATTCTCGTAGGCATTTTCCCCAGGCTTTTCTTCGGGTGAATTCTCGCAGATAAAAAGTCTACAGAATTTCCATTTTGTTCTGTTTACCTTTGAGAATTTCCTTTGGGTTTTCTTCTCGTAGTCGCTTTCCCAAATTCCTTCAGACAAAAGTCTGAAGGAATTATTTCTTGCCTTAGTCTTTTTTGAATTCCTTAAATAAAAATTTGAAAGAATTACCTTTGCGGCCTTCTTTGAAAATGACCCTTCTGAAGGGTACTTTTATTGACCAAGTGCCCTCTGCAAGGGCACTTGTCCTGCAGGAGGCTTCTCTGAAATTTTGCATTTGAACCGCTCCTTTGAACCGTTTGAGTGAACCACTTGGTTGAACTAAGCCGTTGAACCGTTTGATTAAAGCAAACATTGAACCAATCCATTGAACCACTCTATTGAACCGCTCCATTAAACCAAGCTGATGAACCAAGCTTTGAACCAAAATGGTTCAAGCTGATGGTTCAATTGAATGAACCAAGTCTTTGAACCAAGTGGATGAAACAAAGCATTAAACCACTTGGTTGAACCCACCTTTGAACCATTTGATTAAACCTACCTTTGAACCAAAAGATGTTGAACCAACCGTTGAACCAAGCTTTGGTTCAACGGTTCAAACAAAGCCTTGAACCGACTAATGAACCAATTGAACCTTGAAATCATTGAAACTTTGAACCAAAGTGGTTTAATGGTTCAACGGTTCAATGGTTCAAACCTTCTTTGCTTAGATGCTTGTCGATGGAGATTTTTGATTAAACCAAGGCACTAAAATCCCAAAAATGACCAAGTGTTAGAAACTGATTCTTTTGATTAAACCCGCCTGTAGAAGCCTTTAAACCAATAGAAATGAACTTGCCTGTAGAGTCCGTAGAAACCAAGTCCATAGAAATCAACCTGTAGACTTCGTAGATTCCTAAGAAGCTTGAAAAATGAGGAATTTGAATGCCCAAGACAAATTTTGAAAAGGGAAGAGACAATTTTGGTCTGTAAGACCAAAATAGTTCAAATGTTGTCCCAAAAATGAGTGATATTTTTGGGGGACAATATCTGGCTCTAATTAGGGAACTTCTATCAATTGCAAAAAGAATTAAAGGGAGTAGAATCTGGAATCTCTAGTGTCTTCATGTGTACCGTTGGGTTATGGAGTCATGCTATCCAGAAATGGAAGGCATCAAAAATGAAAACAAATAAAACAAAACAAAATTAAAAACTATACAAATATACATATGTACAGATGAAATGATTTGATACTTCAAGAATTGAAGTATTTCAGATGCTGCTTCTTGAGAGATAGTGAAAATAGTGCTCTATCCTGGTAAACCAGTAGGAAACCATTTTGTCCCCAGAAACGGTGACGGGCAAATGGAGCTCTCTACTAGGAAATTGATTTTTTACATCTTCTTGTTGGTATTTTCTTCTTCTTGCTCCATGGCAGGATGTGGTCTTCAATTTGAAAGCCATAACTCCTTGCTTTCTTGGCAAAGGGTTCCTTTGCCTGATTTTGATTTGCAGCAGCATGGTCCATTAGCATAATTGGTTGTTCTTCTAGTTTAGTCCAACATATGATTGGATTATCCATATCAAACTCCTGACAAATTATCAGCTTAACATCTCCTTTGATGTGAAGGAGTTTGATTTCTTCATCTTGAGTAATCTTCAATCCGAGCAACAGAGATTCACATCTAGTTGTGTTGTTGGTGTTGCTAACTTGCAAATTGCATGAAGGAAGAATATCTCCTTGAGGAGATATCAACACACCATCATTGGTGGAAAAATTGTTGCCATTGGATTTCAAGATCTAAGCATCATCAGAAGCTGATCTCCTATTAGATTTCTCTTCATTAGAGATGGAAGATCCTTCCTTATTTATATTACAACCTACCAATTCCCCTGATGTCTTGTTTGGATCAATTCCTAGATTGTCAGCTATAGGAATTTCATCAGCTGAGACATGAGCATCCTTTGTGGTAAATAAATAATTACCCCTACCTGAAGACTCAAACAAAATTTGTGCTGCAGGGGCTGATGTTTGGGTGACCACGTATTTTACTTCCTTTTCAGGGAGCAATATCTTCATTACACCTTGGATAGGGATCCTTGCCTTAGATAGGTCCATGCTTAATTTTATTCCCATGTCCTTGCAAAAATTTCATCCAAGCAAAATGCCATAGGATGCTAGGACGTTAGCCACCAAGACAGTCATCTTGATTCTATTATCTAGAAAGGCTACCAATGCAAATTAGGCATCTTTGATTTGCCCCAACAGTGTTGCTTATTCTCTATAGAGAAACATCTCCCAAATGTCTTGGTTAGTGCAAGGCCCAGAGACTCAGCTACTTTAGCAGGCATGACATTTTTAGATGCCCCAAAATCAATGATACAATTGTTGAGCTGATAACCATTTATTAATAGGGAAACATAAAAAGGTTCTATTTTCCTAGGTGCAGTTGGAGGGGTAATGACAAGATTATTTGGAATGGGCATGTTCTTTGGGGAATCAAGAATTATTTTCTTAACCTCTTGTCTTGCAAGGATGGTTTGGTTCTTGACACATTGGACTAACCTATCCAATTGATTAGGATTGGACTGCAAGTATTCAAATTCATACATTTATATTTTAGTCTTTTTGACATGATCAATTATGTCAAATGGTTGAATTGGACTAGGAATAGAAGAAAGCATTTCAACCTTTTGGGTTTTAGGAGGGATGGGACTTGTTTGTGAAATTGAAGTAGAAGGTGAAGGTGAAATTGATGTACTTACATTTTGGGTGATCACCAGATCTTTTGACTGAAAAGGTAGAATGGTTCCACGCTTAGCAATCGTAACTATTGGTTGAGGTTACTCCTCTGTCTTCTTCTTATCATCTTGCTAGACTGATTGGTTCTTGGACCTAGTACACACTACATATGATCCATCAATAGCTTCTCCTTTGCTTTTGGGTTCATCCTGATAATTTAGGAAACCAATGTGGGAGTCGCCAGCTGATTCTTCTTGATCCTCTATGAAGAGATTAGCATCATTTTCTTGATTTAATTCAGGATGGAAAGAAAACTCTGATTTTACTTTAAGGTATCCCATTGCTGAATTAGTTGGAGGAGCTTCTAGGGCAAGTTTCCCTTGTGGGGGAGGAAGGTGATTCTATTGCCCTTGATTCCTAGCAGCATTGCCCTAATATGACTGATTTGGGAATGTTCTTCTTGGCATATCTCTATATGAAGGAGCAGAAGACATTCCTTATGCCATTTGCTTTTTCAAGGCTAACACTTCATTTGCCAGCTTTTGCACTTTTGGATCAATGGTGCATGTAGATGCATATTCAAAAAATGATGAGGATCTATTTCTGTTTGGATCTCTTCTTATCTTCCCTGCTAAGATGAGATCATCTTCTACCTCAGTGGCCAAAATTTGAGTTGTAGCAAGATCTATTTGACCAGCACATCTCAAAGAAAACTTACTTCAGGTAACTAAGAATTAATGAAGAAGCATTTGAGATTCTCAGTTGTAGGTCAAGCAATTACAAGAATTTTGTTCCTCAAATTGTCAAATTTGGCTATGAAGTCTCTCATTGGTTCATGAGGCTCTTTCTTCATCTGTGTAAGTTGAGCTAGAAGTGCATGTGCATCTTCTGCAGGTTTGAATCTGGCTTCAAACTTAGCTTTGAGAGTATTCCAATTGGTTATTGACCGAGCCTGTAGATGATAAAACCAATTTGCAACAACACCTTGTAATGTTTCTACAAATAACTTGACTGTTACATCTTCAAATTCTACTCCAATTACTCCACAAGCTATGCTGAAGGCTGTAATGTGTTCATCAGGATGAACTTTCCCATCACCATAGAATTTGGGGAAATTCTTCCTTGAACTACATGGAAGCTCGTGTAGTGGTGGAGTAAGATTGAGAGGGCCAAAAACATTACCCTAGGGGCCTTGAACTACCATTGTAGGATTATGAAAAGGAGGAATAACAAATCTCAAAGGAGTAATTATTGGTAAAGCTTTATCAACAATAGAAGTAGATACTTCGTCTGGCAATGGAGATCTGACTTTAGTAGGAGGAAAGCTCTTGGTTTGTTGGAGATGAGATGGTGAAGGAAATAGATCAAAATCACTTTGCTGTACCAACTTGAATATAGGGTCAATGATACCTTTAGCCCTTTGGCTTTGTGTATACCTCGAATCTGCCAGATTGTGAAACAAAAATGGGAAAAGAATTGACCTTGCTTCAGTTTGCAGTTTGAGGCTTTAAACTATGCATTCTTTCTCGATTAGTGTGGAGGTGAATGGATAGATTATAAATAGATAATGGATATTATATCCCCAATGAAGTTGCTAAAAACTGTTGGTTGAATATTTTGTGGATCAACGTACTGATAAAAAAAATAGGTCTGATCAGCCAAAGTAGGAAGATTAGTCATCTAAATGTGGAGGTTTACCACATCAAAAGGGGACTGATCTCTCCTCTCATCAAGGGGAGGTTCCCTATAGGTATGTTATATATATATATATATATATATATATAAACAAGAAATAATACTCAAGGGTAGGACAAACCATCCATCTCTCTTTCTTCAGAGATGATGTTTGCAAATTAAAGGAGAAACTCAAGGAAAATGATAGAAAGCACTCCTCTTCTTTCAGAAGTACTATTCAGCAAGCCACAAGAATACTCCTGGTAGTAAAAGCAAAATGTAACCAAAGACGTAGTAACCAACAAATCGAGATGTAACACAAAGTCTCCACCTGAATTGGTCAAGAGTAAGATACGAAGGACAATGAGGGCACAAAGTCATCCCAAGGTCCTTTACATAGAAATGAAAAGAAAACACACTAAAGGCAATTGTGGGGGCAAAAAGTCTCTCCACACTTGACTCTTCAGGACACCTTCTTGACTACTTTCACTAATTCTGCTTGTTGAATTAAAAGAACAAAAAATATATCAAGGAAAAAGACATAAGAACAATTTCCCCAACAACAAAGATATCACAACATAAAGTCTGAAAAGTCACTTGCTTTCTTATTCCAATAACAAAATATGATCAACAAACTGAGCTCAAAGTCTTAGAAATGCCTTTCAATTTGGGCAGAATTTCGTTCTGATTGTCAAAAAGAGATATATTTACAATAAAAGAGAGTCCCTTATATAGCCTCTTCAAGAAGGACTCGGGGACAGTAACACATCATGTTGCGTTGAAAACTGTTTAGGCTAGAAATTAGGGGCATCTACCCATTTATTTTTCTCAATGCAGAGAAACAAGTCATGCTATTGAAAGTTTATAACTTTCAATGTCCACCTGGTGATCTGATCCTTCTTCATCGTTCCTCCTTTTTTGGTTAATTAAATCGGGTCCTAGATTCAATTTCTTATTCTGTTCCTTCCTCGCTTCCTGCTGGTCTTGGCCTTAAAGCCTATGAATGCATTCAAGTATGTAGATTACAAGGATCAACAGCTATTTTATGAGCTTTGAAATTGATGTTCTCGCACCCGTCACTAAGTTTTCAACGGCTAGTTCATTGTCTTGAATTTGACGTCTTCGAGCACATCACCCCTTGGTCCTTCTTCAGATTTTCTATTTTACACTTTCCCAAAAATAACCTGCCCTTTTGATCCTTAAGAAATGATCTGCTTTGGGTTGGGAAAAGCCCCCCGTAAGGGTATTTGCCCTTCAAGCGGTCTACGAATGGCCTTCAGGCTTATTTCTTCCAGTGGGTAGCTGAGTTATTCCTTTGGATTTCTTGTTTCATGTCTTCTCAAAGGGAAGATGACCTTTTAGCTTTAGGGAAGTGTCCTTCAATTTGGCAGCTGAGAGTCCCCTGCAAGGGCACCTGCCCTTCAGGGTCCTTCAACAGCCTTTTCCTTAGAGTCTTCGTGGACATTTCCCACAGATATTTCCTACAGATAATTCTTGTAGGCATTTTACCTAGGCTTTTCCCTAGGAAAATTCCCATGGACAAAAAGTCTGCAGACAAATTCCCCGGGCTTTCTCCACGGGTATTTTCCCACGGACAAAAAGTCTGTGGAAATTTCCCGTGGACAAAAAGTCCGCAAAATTTCCATTTTGTTCCATTTGCCTTTGAGAATTTCCTTCGGGTTTTCTTCCTGCAGTCGCTTTCCCGAATTCCTTTGGACTTTTTGTCTGAAGGAATTCCTTCAGACAAAAATTCTGAAGGAATTGTTTCTTGCCTTAGTCTTTTTTGAATTCCTTAAACAAAAATCCAAAAGAATGCCTTCTTTGAAAATGACCCTTCCAAAGGGTACTTTTGTTGACCAAGTGCCCTCTGTAAGGGCACTTGTCCTTCGGGAGGCTTCTCTAAACTTTTGCATTTGAACTGCTCCTTTGAATCATCTAAGTGAACCGCTTGGCTGAACCAAGCTGTTGAACCATTTGATTGAACCAAACATTGAACCAATCCATTGAACCACTATGTTGAACCACTTTGTTGAACCGATCCGTTGAACTAAGCTGATGAACCAAGCTTTAAACTAAAATGGTTCAAGCCAATGAACCAAGTCTTTGAACCGAACAGATGAACCAAAGCATTGAACCACTTGGTTGAACCTACCTTTGAACCATTTGATTGAACCTACCTTTGAACCAAAAGACGTTGAACCAAGCTTTGGTTCAATGGTTCAAACAAAGCCTTAAACTGACTAACAAACCAATTAAACCTTGAACTCATTGAACCTTTGAACCAAAGTGGTTCAATGGTTCAACGGTTCAATGGTTCAAGCCTTCTTTGCTTAGATGCTTGCCGATGGAGATTTTTGATTAAACCAAGGCACTGAACCAATCCCAAAAATGACCAAGTGTTAGAAACTGATTCTTTTGATTGAACCCACCTACAAAAGCCTTTGAACCTATAGAAATGAACCTGCCTATAGAGTCCGTAGAAACCAAGTCCATAGAAATCAACCTGTAGAGTCCGTAGATTCTTGAGAAGCTTGAAAAATGAGGAATTTGAATGCCTAGGACAAATTTCAGAAAGGGAAGAGACAATTTTGGTCTGTAAGACCAAAATAGTTCAAATGTTTTCCCAAAAAAAAGTGATATTTTTGGGGAACAACAGTAATAATGATCCATATTTTGGACTCATCATTTCCCACATGCTTTACCTTTTGCAAGTCCTTTTGGCAAATTAAACTATTTTTTATTCCCTCATAATTATAAATTATGGATTGTAAATGTTGGATAAAGTCATATATGCCAAATTCATCAGCCCAATAATTATCTAGGGGACTAGTGAAACCTTGATATGTTCACACCATTCGTTGCCAATTGTAAAATTGTTTATCTATTTGAGGACTCCATCTATGCCACGATGGAAATGGAGTTAGAAGAAGTGGTGGACTAAATCTTATGCCCACCCAAATTTATTATCCTCTTGAGTTAATGACAACAATAATCATGCCATTGATATCTTATGACTTTCATAAGCTCCATCTTAGATTGGTTGGAGACATCACCTCTCTTATTTTCAATGAATTTGTTAATATGTCTTAATGCCTGACACTAGCTGTAAAGATATCATCAAAATGTTATATTGTATACAGATCAAAAGAGACACTACTATGATACAAATCTTGTAAGTAATAATCCTTAATGTTTGTATTAATCAGATAGGTAGTTTTAAAATTTAATCAATAAATTCTTGGCACTAGCAAAAGTGGGTCTATTATATAGCCCTATAGTTTTGGATTTTTCCACATATTCCTCATGTATAGCTTTCCATGCTATCTAATTTTTAAAATTATAAATAAGATCTCTCAGTTTAACTTCTCCAACATATAGATTGACCATGAACTTACTATAATCTCCTAATATCAAATTGCATAAATAAAATGCATGTAATAAATCTTGCTATTATAGACTGGATTCCTCAAAAATGTTTAGAAACATAGGAGGATATTCAATGTTGTGAGGTATATCATATGAAATTCTAAGTAATTTCCATTTATAAAATTGTTCATAGAAATACAGGCTATAAGAAGGAGAGGTATCGTTGTAAGCTAGAATGTTTTTGCCTGTCCTACATGCAACATGCAGATTTGCTTCAAGTTTTTGAGTTTGTTATTTTTCTTGCTCCAAGTTTTATTTTTTATTTTATAAAAAAATGTTTTATTCTTTGAGTTCCATAAACTTAAAATATACTTGATTGCGTTTATCTAGGTAGCCAACATGAGAAATAATAGTTTTATAGACATGATTTACTGAAAGGTTTAGAATAAGATGAATTTTAAATATAGAGCTATTATTGATAAGAATTTTGGAGTTGTTATTTTAACAACATATTTTCTTCTTCTAATTCAGTTATATATATCCATAAATTTAGCATATCTTCATCAAAATGAGTTATTTATTTCTTAAGCCTTGTGTTCCTAGTCATGTGATCCAAATATTTGTCTTCAAAACTATTTAATCATTGAGTCAAAGAAGAGTTGAGTAAATCCTTACATTTTATTTGAGCTAAAATATCATTAATATCTATATCTTATTGTTTGATGATGACTCTAGCCTTTGATAGTGTAAGGATGAACTGCAACTCTAGATCTTCAATGGTGCTGGATGATTTTTCTTCTTTATAGACCATAATACTTTTCCCTTTATCTAATACTAGTCTTGCATCAATATTTTAAGAAGATAGAGAAGATTCTTCTTCTTGTAATGAAAATTATTGTATGAGTATGTTTTTTTTCTGAATAATTACCTCAATATGAATATCTAGTGGGATAGGTTCTCCATCAGGGACTACTACTGATGACTTAAGAATCTCTATTGTGACAGCTTCTTCATCATGAGATAATGCTATTATTTCTACTATTTTTTGGGAAGATATAAATGGTGAATGTATGAGGCTATCAAGAGTGGTAGCTACTTATGTCTCCTCATCATCTTATGCTAAAAATAATCTTATATGTCTTTTTTTTGTCTACACAAGGGAATTGAGTTCCTTTACAAAAGCATCCTCAATAGCTTGTGATTCTCCAATTATGTTGAGTACTTGTGCTATGCTTACTGAAGGGATATCCTTCGATTAAAGGTTTACATGAGATTATTAAACCTTATGCCTTAGTTTTTATTTTTTGGATTTTACTGAGAAGTCTATGCAGCCCCATATGTGGTTTATTATCTAGTTTAACATCTATCACTAGGCAAAACCCTAACCCTATAAGAGGAAGCCTCTTCTTTTGTCTTGGGTATTGGTGGTTTTCTAGAGGATTTTAAAATATATTTTGAGGACTGACTCAATCTATTGCTCCAAATATTATTCCATGTTGATTTGCTTTGTTGAAAGAAATGATGTTGAATAATTAAATGGATAAGAACATGATGATGGAGAGGAGCTAATCTATTAGTGCCTAGAATATGAATGGATCCATATAGGAATGAGGGGAGGTTGAACCTATGTTGATTATGTTGTTGGGCATACTTGAGGTGAATAATGATACACATTACTTCACACCCTAAAATGTTGTTTTTCCATTCACACATTAAATATTTTGTTACCCAAAAAAATATTTCTAGGATTCTATTAGGGTTTCCTTGATGATCCCTTTAGCCTTTCTTTGATGTTTTTGTACACATACAATAGACAATTTTTCATTTCCATTGAATTATGTAATTAACTCAAAAAAAGGAATTTTTCCAAGTATTATTTTACCTTCTTTAGCAATTCATAAATTTCATCGATGATTGAGATGGAAACTAGAATGCTGATGCCTCTCACTATAGTAGAGTCTTATGTTAGATTGACAATGAATTGCTTCACTAGAGCTTTATCATACCTTTCAATTTTATGTAAAATATGATAGCCATCCAACCTCCTAAAAAAATTCTATAGAGATATTGTCTATCATCAATCTAGTTATAGACTCAGGTTCATAACATTTATTGTATCCCATGGTGCTCTAGAAAATATCTAAAATCTAAGGAGGTTTAACAGGAACAATAGTTAGTGCCAATAAAAATAATAGCATGTAATAAAAATGGAAATATGTGATTCAAATAGATATATGGTTTGATGGTTGATGGCATAATTTGAAGAAATCATCATACATCATATAAGTTAAATGAAATTATATTTTAAAAAGATTTAATGTACTTCCACACTTTTGAAACTTGTGTGTCATCAAACTTGTCAGCTTTATTTAAGGTACTTTAGAGTGAGTCAATATGCAATTTGTACAAATGAATAAATTTGATATGACATTGCTTTTATTTGCATGTATTTTCACTTATGACCTCTCTATGTCATCAAATTTTGATATTATTAAACATGACATTCCTTTTAATTACATGTTCTCTCACTTATGACCTTTTTATGTCTTCAAATTCTTTTGTTTGATTTTTACTTTGATGGCTTGCAAGATGTATTCTTTCCAAACATCTTCTTAAACATGAAAATACATGAACCAAAATACTTATATTAACCTAATGAAGATAAATAAAATGCCTTACTTACCAAATTATACTCTTATCCTTCATTCCTTTCCTATCACTTGATTCTAAACACAAAACAAATGCATGAATTAGTCTTTCTAGGGATGTATATAAATAAATACTTTATTGTTTTGATTGATTGAAACAATTTATCAATTTTTAATATTTTCTATGTTTTTATATATATTTTTATTTTTTTGGTATTTTTACCTTGACCATCTATTTCTAGTTTTCAAGCCAAGGCTTATTATTCAATGCATGACTAGCCAACAAGCTAGTTTTCTGATCAGCACTGTCAATAACGTCTTGAAAAGGATTTTCAATATTGATTTTTTTTACTTTTTTTTCGGAAGAACTAAGACAAAAAATTGATATCCTTCTTATGTTTTACATAATATACCATCATGGAGTTATTGTCATGGAATAACTAGGTCCTTCTATGAAAACTACTTCATGTCTGATGTTTTGAATAAATTCTTCCTTATTGATAGGTTTTTAATATAATTTGAGTCTATGTACATTGACCAACAATGTTTTTTGATTCCTATCTATTGGAAATAATTTCATTGTTCCATTCTCAAATATATTTTTTACTTGATATGGGCCTAACCATCTTATCCTCAACTTGCTGTGAATTATTAAAACCTAGAGTCAAACAACAATGCCCAATATCATTTTTTAAATCTTCTTGCTTTGATGTGGGAATAATGCCATATTTTTATTTGATGTTTCATCATATCTATTTGTTGTAAACATTTTGTCCTCATCTCATCAAGTTCATTTAATTGAAGAATTCTATCTTGTTGTGCCTTATCCAAATCAATGCCTACTTCCATTGCTATTTTAAAAGTTTGTAATTCAAATTCAATGAAAAGTAAAGGTTTCTTACCATATACTAATTCATAAGGTGACAATCCATTGGTTATTTTTCAAGTATTGTTGTAGGCCCATACTTATTCTAATATTCTAGTTACCCAATCTTTTCTACTGTTACTATTTATCTTGGTCAAAAAAATATCTAGTTCTCTATTAGTAACTTCTATTTGGACATTTGACTATGGATGGTAAGGAAAAGATTTCATATGATTGATTTAGTAGACCTCCATAAAATATTTAATCATATTAGACATAAATTGAGGTCCTTGATATGAGACTATCTCCCTAGGTGCACCAAATTGTGGCATGATCTTTAAATACAAAAAATATGCTACTACTTATCCTCCAACAAAGGTCAAGGCTTGAACTTCATCACATTTAGTGACATAATCTATACATACTAAAAGGTATTCCTTTATTTGAGATTGAGGATCTTTAGGACAAAAAAATCTATTTCACATTTTTCAAATGGTTCTAATACTACTTGTGGATGAAAAGGCATCTTTACTGATAGTGTAGGTTGTCCCATCCTTTGACATGGATCACATTGTCTGATATACTTCTTTACTTGCCTATGAAGGGAAGGTCAGTAATATACTGCTTCTAAGATCTTGTATATGGTTCCTTTTATTGAATAATTTTCTCCTTTTGGTTCATCATGGAAATCTCTAATGATATCACATGTTTTATTATCTACTACACACCTATGAAACACATGATTAGTTCCATACTTAAATAACATGCCATTAATCCATTTGAAAGAATAACTTTATTTAATTAAACATTTTCTTTATTTTTGAGTAAAATTAGAATGAAAATTTCCTATTTATAAATAGTTTGCTATGTTTTAAAACCATGGAGACTCTAATGGAATAATAAATAGTCGTTCATCTAGAAATTTATCCTCAATTGGTTCTTCACTACGTATATTATTTCTAGATAAAAAGTTTCTAACCACATTAAATTATTCTAGTTTATCAATGATGGTTATATCAAATTCTTACAAAAGTAATAACCATCTTATGATTCCTCCTCCTACTATATGTTTATTCTTAATATACCTAATGGTCAAGTGACTATGTATATGAAGACCCTATAACCTATAATATAATGTTTGAATTTGTTGATGGCATAAATTACAACAAGGAATGATTTTTCTATCGTTGTATAATTCCTTTCAATTTGTGTGATATAATAAATGGCATACATATGATCATTCTCATCTTTTTTTAACTAAAACTTCCCCCATTGTATAATTAGAAGCATTAGTGTAAATGTGAAAGGGTTTTTTCCAATTGGGTATTCTTAGCATTGGTGCAGAGCTCAATTTTTATTTGATGGATTCAAAGGATTTTTGACAATCCTCACTCTACATAAATACATTGACATTTGCCACTAAAGCAAACATAGGAGCAATAATTTTACTAAATTATTCTATAAAACATATGTAAAAGCCAACATGACCTAAAAATCTCTTGATATTAGTTTGATTTTTTGGGATAGGTAGGTTGTAAATTATTTCAATTTTTTGGGATCCACTCGGATTCCCTTGGCAGAGATGTGGTGTTCTAATACTATTCCTTGATCCATCATCATCAGACATTTCTCATGGCTTAATAATAGTTGGTGTTCTTCACATCTGGTTAAGACCTTGTTAAGATTGTGTAAGGTTTCATCAAATGTATCTTCATGAGTAATGAATTCATGCATATATACTTCCACACAATCATCATTTAAATTAGAGAATGTAGCTAAAACTACTCATTGGAAAGTAGTTGGGGAATTACAAAGACAAAATGGTAAGACTCTATAAGAAAATGTACCCCATGGATAGGTAAAATTGGATTTGTCTTGATCTCCAGTTTCTAATGGTATATGATTGTACCCACTAAATCCATTTAAGAATAAAAAGTATTTCTTTCTTGCCAGATTATCAAGAACTTGATTAATAAAAGGAAGAGGAAGATAATCCCTCATAGTGGATTTGTTTAGCTCTTGATAATCTACACACACACTCCATTTCCTATTATTCTTTGGTAAAATTACCATGGCTATCTAAAATAGGTAAATAAATCCTACATCCAAATTTTTTTCAATTTCAATTTTTACTATATCTCTTAATGTTAGATTTATTTATTTTTATGGTTGTTTAACTGATTTGTATTGACTTGTGTAAATGTGATGGGTACAAACACTCAAATTAATTCATCTCATATCTATATAATCCCAAGCAAATGCTTTGGTATGTTTTTATAAGACATCAAATATTTTCATTTCTTGATCATGGGTTAACCAACTATTTATGTTCAATGTTTTTCTTGGTAATACCATAACCTATTTAGTGTCAGGATGGATAGATTATAGTTGTTAAATTCACTCATCAAGGAATTAAGAAGACATAGATGTGGTAATAAAAACTGAAATGTAGTTATATTTTTTACAAATCCATCTGTTAGAGGAATGATTTTGGCTAATGGATAATGGAATGTAGTTAAAAAATTAGTCAATGTATTTTCTACCCAATTATAAATACTTTCTTTCAATGGTCTATGGTCATATGTTAAATGTTTAAATATTGAGTCTCCTTAGTTAAGGGACTAGCAGAGTCCATAGGCAAAAATCAAACTGAGACTATAACAGACAAACTAGCAGAGTCCAAAACAGATAGACTAATAGAATCTGAAGCAAATAGACTGACAAAGTTTAAACCAAATAGACTAATAGAGTTTGAAGCTAGGCTCATGAATTCATTAGTTTCTTCTAGATGCTATGCCAACTCATCAGTTAATTCTTGCATGTGTCCTTATACATTTATTATGGCCAAGGATGAAAGATTATTGTTATGTAGTTCTAGTTTATATACCTAAAGTGTTTCAATGTAATATAATGATGATTTTACAAGTGGATAAAAAGATGTTTGTTTTTCTTTTAAATTATTTGAAACAATTATATCCATTAATCTAAAATCAATTAATGTTGCCACAATAGCTAATCAAGGTCTTCCCAAAATGAGGGGGTATCATAACTTCTTGGTTTTAGGTTATAACACCATAACATTTACTAGATGTTCTCATGATTCAATCATTATAGCTAGATCTTCTAGTTTAGCAACTGACTGATCAACCATTTGGAGAATGATGGAGGTAGGTTGTATCCCCATAAGGGGTAGTGTCTAAAGAGTTTCAATTATCATGACATTGAATGTTACACCCAAATCTACCAGAACAATGGACATTTATTTCTTTCCTATGATAATTGTTATGACTAGACTTCCTAGGTTTGCATATTTAGGTAGTAATAATTTTCCTATTAAAATATCAACTAGTTTACCATCTACATGTATGGCCTTCGAGTATTGTTTCTTTCTTTCAGGTTTCTTGACACAGGATTTTAATGACTATGTTTAATTCTAAAATATCCTTGATGGCATGTAACAAGGGTACCTCAATACTCAGTTTTCTTAATTCCTAAATCAAAATAGATTCTTTCTTGGTTTCATTCTCCTTCAGTCTATTAGGAAAAGGAATAGGTGGAGGAGTAGTAATATGTTATTCTATCTTTTCTAACACTTTTTTAGATTCCTCTTTTTTGATTGTGGGTTGAGGTGTATCTATTTTTGGCTTTTCATTGGGCAGTTCAGAAATAGTGATAAGAGGTTATTGAATTGTTCTTCATGATCTAAAATGAATGTTTACAAGTTAAGTAGCTCTTACATTTATGGTTTATTCTTGTTCATTTACATAGATAGGTACCAATGGTTTATTTTTTGGTTAGCTACCAACTGAGCAGGTAATTAGAGCTAATTAACTTGTTATGTAGGTTGAATTGCAAGAGTGCCATCAAAGCTTGCTATGGTGGAAACCTTCTATGAGAGTTAAACTATGGATTGACATTCCAATGTGTATTTACTTATTGTTGTGACTATGGTTGGGGTATCCATGGTTATTGAGGCATAATCCAAGGTTGAGGCATCATACATTCTTGATTAGACCATTGTGGTTATGTTTTTCCCTATATAGGTTGAGGTTCCTAAGTAATTTAGGGTGTCATCCATGGAATAATAGTATTTCTTGGGTTGAACTAACCTTGGGTCTAGTTTTGTGGAAATAGATTTTATATCTAAACATAATTCATATCTTTTATGGGTTGTGTATTTTATTTTAATTTATTTTTTAAAATAGAAAGATGACTACAATGATTTGTGTCATGTTCTTTATTGTCACATATATCACATATTTCTATTTTATCCAATAGACAATCTTTAAGAGTGCTGTCCCCAAAAATAGCTTTCTCATTTTTGGGACAACATATGAACTATTTTGGTCCTACAAGACCAAAATTATGTCTCCCCTTCTCAAAAAATTATTATGAGCTTTCAAGTTCTCCATTCTTTAAGCTTTTCCAAAAATCTACGGACTCTGTAGATATGTTTCTATGGACTCATCATGCTTGAAATTAACAAGTTCAATAGGTTCAAAGGCTTTTGCAGGTGAGTTCAATCAAAAGAACAAGTTTCTAACACCTAGTCATTTTTAGGATTGGTTCAATTCCTTGGTTCAACCAAAAAAGTTCATCAACGAGCTTCTAAGAAAGGAATGAACCGTTGAACCTTGAACCATTTTGGTTTAACGGGTTCAATGAGTTAAGCGCTTCAGCAAAGGTTCAACGAGCGGTTGGTTCAACGCATTTTGTTCGAGTGATCAAAGGACTTAGCAAAAAACAAAGGAATGAACCATTAAACTATTGAACCTTGAACCAAACTGGTTCAACGGGTTCAACAGGTTCAATCAATTCAAAGAGATCAAGATACTTAGACAAGAATATGGCTTCAAAATGCAAGATTAAATCGTTGAACCATTGAACCAAAGTTGGTTCAATCAGTCGGTTCAATCAACAGGTTCAAGGGAGTGCCCCAGGAACAAGTGCCCTTGCGGAGGGCAGTGAACTAGAGCTAGGTGCCCTTGTGGAGGGTAGGGAACATTGGTTCAAGGGTCAAAGAGAAGCCAAAAAAGATAAAATTCCTTCGAATTTGGTTCAAGGCCCAAAAGGAACAAGTCCTTCAGACTTTTTGTCTGATGGAAATGACTAAGTGAAGGAGGCTGAAAGAATTCCTTCGCAAAGGTTTTTCCATAGGAGAATGACCAAGGCAAAATTCCTTTGAACATTTTGTCTGAAGGAATTCACTCGGGAAGAAAGCCTGAAGAGCTATGAATGATGCTTACACCATGTAGAGGGTCTAAACTAAGCTATAAATCACATGCTAAAACCACATATCTCCATCCATTTCTTATTTCAAGCAATTTAGATGAATCTAGACCCTACTTGGTTGCATAGGTAGTTTTGAGGACTGAACCTTCTTAATGGTGTTTCATAAAGGAGGAGGAATAAATATAAAAAAATGTTTCACTAAATGGACGATAACATAGTATACTAACATTACCCAAATCCATTTCTCCCAACTCAGCTTGTACATCCTGTGGTGAGTGAAAGTCTTTGACTAGTTTTGACCCTTCTAAGGAGCCATGAGGAAGAAAATGTGAAATTTTTAATTTTTGAAGCTACAAAAACAATATGATCATGGAAGTGAGTATGGGGAAGATCAAGATACATCTTTGAAGTGCCTTCACCTATAAAAGTCTGTACAAGTGGCTAAATCTCCCTTTTTCAAGTGTTTTCTTGATTTTAACTTGCACCTATAGACTTGGTCAGTTACAAATAGTTATTTATCACCCATTAGGACACATGGAATGTGACATCACCCTTTTAGACTTGAAAATTTTCCAAGAAACCCATACAAAGCATTAAATTCCCATTTTTGACCTTTGAAAATATCAGAACACTAATGCAAAGAGTGACCAAGGCTAATATAACATTTATTTGCATTAAATGGCCTATGAAACACTTTATGACAAAAATTTTACCTATGAGGTTGAATTATTTTTATTGGGGGTAAAAATTCTCAACATTCTTGGTGATTTACAGGGGTGGCATGCTTGTTATGCCTATGACTAGTTGCCTTACATCTCTATTGGGCATGGAGTCATGCATATAGACACTCTAACTGACTTGAACATACCTTTGACTCAAGGGAAACAAGCTGGTTGACCCACACACACAAAAGCAAAGACACACACCAACAAAGGGAAGGAAACATACAACTTGTGCTTTAAGAGCACTTAGGGAACACAATAATAAACTGAAACAAAACCAAACTAAACACGCACTATCCTAAAATAATATCTCCCTCTTAGATCAAAGGGAAAGTCTAAAACTCTTCTTGCCTCATATAATGAAGGGATACATGAGGAATGTTGCCATTTGAACATTGTCATGGAAGCCTTCATCTTTCTCATGGTGTTGGCCAATCTTCTTGGCATATATTTCAATGCAACTGAGACAACTTCAAACAAATCACCTATAAAGATGAATTATTCCTGCACTTCAACTACCTCAACTTATTCATAAGACTCTTTAGTTGCTACATGATCCAATGATGCCTCACTAAATCATGTTTATTGGCTCCCCATGATGTCTTGAGAATGGACAAGTGGTTTATCAGCTGTAAGTTCTTCAAGCTCATCAAGGATCTTAGTGTAATCTTCCCAATCCTAATCATTGTCTCTCATGGAGACTCCTTGCTCTATCTACTCATATACTTCAACCTCAACCTTGAAAATTTGTTCAAGCTCTTGTAGAAACTCAATTTGTTATAGCCCTTCTTCTTTGTCATCTCTCAGATCAAGTATCACCTCTTCCTTATGAACTTCTTCTAAAAACACCTCATATTGATCCTTGGTCATATGGTCCACTCCAAGTCTATTCCCATCCTTCTTATTTGAATCTATAACTCCATTTGAGTCTTCTTTCTCTTGTTTCAAGAAGGGTGAGTTATGCTTGATAGCCCCAAGTGGAGTTTCAATGATAAATCCTTCATCATTACTTGTGTCATCCTTTTACTCTACTGTAAACTAAATTTATTCCTCCTTTGATGTTTCCCTTAAAATAGTTCCTTATTTAATAAGAGGTGGGGTGGGAGGTTGGCAAATGTATTAATGAGTTAAAGAAAGAATGTAAGGTGTAGTGAGAGGCTCATGAATGGATATGGAAGAAAGAGAAAGATCTTGAAATGACTATTAGATAGCAACAAGGCTTTGTTGGGTTGAGGGCACATCACTTTCTTCCATAGCCACCTCATGACTTTCATCATCTTCTTGGACTTATCCTTTAACCTCTTTCTTTCCCCAAGGCTTCATAGTTTGGTCCCAAGTTGGAAGCTTGGAACTAGTAGGCTCTTTTGAGGATTGAATAAGTACTTTTTCAAGGAGATGAATGGTGTAAGAGAGATATATAGGTATATGGGTTGGGGATGGAGTGTGATATTCATGGGTGGGCATGGAGATGGGTGAAACTTCTTGAATGGGATCTTGAGGAAGAGGTAAGATAGGATGAGCAATAAGAAAGGGAACTTATTCATATAATATTTTATCATCATCCTCATCCTTTTGAGGCTCTTCATAGATTTTTGGAGATTATTTTATAGCTACAACTTATTCTATAGCCTTTTGAGTTTTCCATCTCTCTAACCTATTAATCCACAATTGAAAAGTCTCTCTTGCCATAGATGATCCTTCACTAATGACATATTGATTCTCTTCCTTAACATACCCCCATATGTCCATATAATCCAACTAAAACTTTTAACCAATCCACAAGACCATGAAGAGTTTCATCACAACACTTATCTAGCACACTCATATGCTTTTCTAATTCTAGAAACTTTTGTATAACTACCCACACATTTTGAGAATGAGAGGTGTAGTAAGCTTAGATAAAGTGATTGGGTTGTTTAATTTCTTCAAGAAAGGTTTTCAAAGCTTCATATTTTCCCTCCCAACTAATGGTGTTGCTTGACTCCTCATGAAAAGGTTCAGGTGAATATGGGTCATATGGCTAGTCAACAATAGTATAATCATTTGGAAAGGGACTAGGTTGACCATAGTACTAACAGGACTCATAGGGAGGATGGTATTCTTGATAAGATTGTTGAGAAGGATAAAAAGGGTCATAAAAAGGTTGATAGGGAGGTGTGTGGTAAGTATTCTCTTCATAGCCATCCACATCAACTTCATAATTCACATGAGAAGATAAGAATTGATCAAAATCTTTAGCAATAGATACCCAAGCTACTTATAACTATAAATTCATTTGGAGTCACCATTGGTGCTTGCTTATATGCTTAAAAAAGCTGATAAAAGAGAAGACATACCAATAATCTTCCCACTATTTAGACCTTGTCCCATCGGGCATGCCAAAACTATTGTATCAAAATATTGTACCTTAGAAGAGGTTGTTAAAGACTCTTCAATATTTGGCTAACATGGGAATACTTCTAGGTGTGTGGGGCACCTATATTGTAAGTATACCTCTAGAATTCAAAGGGCTAGCTCCCTAGATATGACTTGATGTGCTTATTCTACTATAACTACATATTATGTGTGAAAAGGGAGAGAAATATACATAAATAAAACCTAAAATAGGAGGTGATACACCAATATTTACTTCCATTCATACACTTGAAATTTACATAATGAAATAAGACAACCAAACTAGGGTCAACACAATTAATGGAGCTCCCTAGAATTAGTGTTTCTCATAAAGGAAAATAAAGGCTCAAAAAATGAAGACAAGTGAAGGGAAGGTTTGATATGACACTACCAAAATCATACACACTTCAAGAGTCTATTTTAGCAGCATACACTTCATGAAACTTGTTAGGAGAGAAGTCATTTTGCATTGACACATTCAAGGATTGCATGAAAATAATATGAAGTCAATTTATACTTGACATTCAAGATAGATCACTTCAACACATAGTACAAATAGACTTAGAGTATAAATGTCTTACTTCTCATTAGATTAAGTGCAAATCAAAGTACAATTATGGTATGGATTTACCATATCAAGAGTTAAATTCCCCTTGAAAAGCTAAAATGGCTTGCATTTATAAAATGTGAGAAAAGAAAGAGAAAATAGAAGTCCAAAGAACACAAGGACAAGTGTCAAATTTTTCCCATCAGTTACAAAGCATGAGAATGAGGTGTAAGAGAGGTCAAGAAACTTATTTGGACATGTGTCCATCTCAAACCAAGCAACTCCCTCACAGGTGGTGTAGGAACTCTTCCACTTTCCCTTGAAAATTGCCTTCATCATTGGCACCTCTTGATCACTCCAAAGAAGATTAGGGATAATTTTAACATGTGAAATAATAAGATGGAGTTATAAACAGGCCTTCACATGCATTGGATTTTTTTTTATCATTGATATTCTCTCACACAAGCACAATCATTATCTGTTACCATGATCACCCTCCATTAGGATTGTTTTGAAACTTGTCCTTAACATCTCCTTATTCTCCATAAATGATATGTACTAGGGGTCTTAGGAAACATGTTAGGACATATAATATGCTCAAATCCATCCAAAACACCTTAAAAGATATCCAAATTTGAGTTGACACTCTTTACATTATGTGATCACTCTTCTCATTCTGGACTGGCTGGGTGATAAAGCTAGTAGGCAAACTTAGGAGTCGAGATACCTGATCTAATGACCATGGGTAACTATAAAAAGTCCTAATCTCTCCTCCAAGGTGATTTGGTCTCCTGTAAGTTCACCATGCTTGCACAACATAAAAAATGGTTAATATAAGACCTATTTTTCTAGATTGTTAAGGTGTGAAGCTAAAAGCTTCACCAGATGAGCGGATGCTGAAGTTGCTGGATTTACACAGTCACCGACGACAGCAAGGAGTCGACCAGTAGCTACCGATGTCAGTTATGGATCAACCAATGTCGGTCATGTGAAAATAGGCAGGGACTGACGTCGATTACCTGTGTATCCATAAAGTCTATTTTCGTGGATGAAACAGATTGTTTGCATGATTAGATTAACTGTTAGTTGTAAGTCCGCGTCTCTATCTTTAGTAGGATTGTTTTGAACCCTTGATTAAGAGGTTTATCTAATGGTTGATATTTCATAGCTCGTGAACCTTAATTCTATATATAGGGATAAATATTCATAGCTTGTGTAGAGAAATAATAGTACAAGATATTTATTATATATGTGTATCAATCCAGGTTGTTGGAATTGATTGTAATTGAGAGAGAGAACTCTTGAGGGAAAGAGATCTGTACATCTGAGAGGTGTGAGAAGAAAGTGTGATTTTATTCATTGTATTTCCTTCTAGAAGATTTTAATACAAATTTTTAGGGTGGTTTCTTGTATCTCTTATTCTTTGCTATTTCTGATTCTAGTTACTTATCATTCTAGTTTAATTCCGTGTTTAGTCGCTTACATAATAGTAATCAAGTTTGTTGGTTGATCCCAAACATGTATTCCATATAGGTATATATAATATAATCCCATATATATGATCCTCATAGAGTTGGAAAAAACTTCACTTCAGCACTCATGGTCAAATTCATCCATATTGATGCACTTTTAGGCTCATTTTCACCATCAGGTCCTAAAATAGGGTTTATATTGATGGAGTTTGTAGTTTTATTGTAAGAGTCTATAGCTAGAATGATGGAGTTTTTATATTTTTTTATGGATTAAACATCTTTATAACACCCCTGAAAGCATGAACTAGTCAAGTGGAAAGCATGGATAAGGTCACAAATGCACATGCCCCTCAATTTTGCTTATAGGCTTAAGGGTTTTCTTCATGCATGACTATAACCCTTCTTGGTTAGAGAATATTGTTTGATTTAAAATATTATATTAAGGTTTTTTAATATTTTTTTATGTGTCCTCAATCTTCTCCAATTATCACTTTGGATTTCTTGACATCTGGTCCATCCATCTCACCACTTCTCCTTCAAACTGTCTCCTCATGCAAGGTAAAACTAATCCTACTCTGAGACTAAAAAATGAGGGTCTGCACCATTAATTTATAAAATATTATTATTTAATAGTGTTTAATATTTCCTTGTGATAATTTTAACCAATTTTTATCTCTCAATTCCAAGGATAAACCCTCCAACCCTTCAAATTTGCTAGGCAAACTTTTGAGTAGGCAGCTTGTGAAGGTGGGCAAGGGATCAAACTATGTTTGGAGGTTTTAGGGATTGAGGTGAACTTTTTCATGTCATGTATGGACAATAAATGCCTAAAATTATGTGTTTAAACCATGTTATATTCATTTCCCCCTCAAACACCTTCTTTATGCTCTTGGAAGCATATATTAGGTCCTTGACTGCCCAGGAAAGGAATCATTGTTTTAGCCTAAATGTAGGTGCCTTATTGGAAATAATTAGGCCTTATGATGGTGTATTTTTATTTTCCGTGGTCATTTTTACTTCATTACACCTTTAATACATTTTTTAATCTCCTCATGAGGTTTAAACTTCAAATTTTCTCCTCATTACTAAGATAAACCTCATGACTGTGTTTCAACTTTTTAGGTTTTGTCTGTAGGTGTATTCTTGGCAAGAGTTAAGCCTTGAAGGTGAAAATAAGAAAATTTTCATTAGTTATAGTATCATAAAAATATCCAATTCAACTTATACCTCTAATTTTGTTGCTACTATCCCAATTGAGATAGAGATTTATTAAGGCTTGTTGTAGATGAGTTTTCTCAGCCCTGTACATATAGGGGAGGATTATTTTGGGGTTAAAACATCAAACCTTACCTTTTTTTAGTCACCTTAGCTTATGATTAATATTTATACTATTTAATATTGCTTTAAATTGATGTCATAGTTTATAACCTCCCATATGAGGTGCAAAATCAACTTTCCACTAACACCCATGTAGAATTCACTGTCAACACTCAATGGTTTTTGACAACTTTGAGGGTGTTCAAACTCCATCTCCACTCTTCATTTTTACCTAAAAATTGGCATAGTAAATTAATATAGATAGGGATACAATGTGAACCAATTTTTATAAATTATAACTTCATGGAACCCTTTCAAAAAGTCTTCACAAAAGTGCCTAGTGAAATGTTTTGGCCAATTTGGGAACACAACCCCAATTTGCTCAACTTTACAAATGAGTCTTTTTGATGATTTCAATGACTCCAAATAAATTAAAAAATCTTATAAATTCATATGAAACTTTTAAAAATTAGTTAGAGCAATTTAAATACTAAAAAAACACTCTTTTCTATGACCCCAAGAAGTGCAGGTCATACAAGTGCTATAAGTAGTGTTTTGGAGCAATTTGGTGCTCTCTTACTTGGATGAGAGTTTTAGAAGTTGTTTTAAGGTGACAAAAATGTATATTTAACTTTGAAAACACCAAATAATTCTTAGGAAATCCATAAACTAATTCCTCTTCTCCTATAACCTACAAATTGGCTTTCAAACAAGAAACTAGATTTCTCTTGATATGACAATATAAATATGCTATGACTAATTATTACACCATAGAGAGGTCCCAACATAAGCTAAAAATAACATTCATAAACCACACATCTCTAGCCATTTTTGAGTTCAAGCAATTTGGATGAATCTAGACCCTACTTGGTTGCATAAGTAGCTTTGAGGATTGAACCTTTTTAGTGATGGTTTATAAAGGAGGATGCATAAATATGCAAAAATAATTCACTAAATGTAAATTAACTTAGTATACTAGCATTACCCAGAGCCATTTCTCCCAACTTAGCTTGTATGACCTGTGGTGAGTGAAAGTCTCTAACTAGTTTCGATCCTTTCGAGGAGTAATGGGGAAGAAAAGGTGAAAGTTATAGTTTCTAAAGGTAATAAAATAATTTTATCATGTAATTTAGTATGGGGAAGATCAAGAGACATCCCTAAAGTTCCTTCACCTACAAAAATCTATACAAGTCTGTGCAAGTGGCTAAAAACTCCCTTTTTCAAGTGTTTTCTTGATTTTAACTTGCACCTACAGACTTAGTCAATTACAAATAGTTATTTAAGACCCCTTAGGAGACATTGAATGTGGAATCACCCTTTTAGAATTAAAAAATGATCAATAATCCTGTACAAAGCATTAAATGCCCATTTTTGACCTTTGAAAAGACCCAAAGTGACATAGAACACTAATTCAAAGAGTGACCAAGGCTAATATAACATTTATTTGCATTAAATGGCCTATGAAACACTTCATGACAAATTTTTTACCTATGGGTTAACTTATTTTGACTAGGAGGTAAAAAAGGTCAATAGGAGGATTTGATGTAAGAAAGCAAATTGAATGGGTTTCTAATTTAGAAGCCACATCTAACATCCCATCGCAAATACAAAATTATACTTCAGTGTAGGTAAGACCTTCAGTAAAGGTAGTAGCTATGTCTACTCTAGAACTAACAACTTTAGCATCAAGGTTGCCTCCCTTGCTTCCTTCTAGGGGGAACCAAGTATAACAGGTCAGGAGCATGTTTGTTTACCTCCTTTTTTCCTCTATAAGTAACCCTTGAACATATTTGGTTATCTCTCAAATTTGGGCTGTTTAAACCTATTACCATAGCTTCCCCTCACTAGACCTATCATTAGGCATGTGACCATGTCCTTTCCCATTGTCAACCCCTTTATCACATCCTCCACTTTTAGGGTCTCGATAATGACCAATTTACCTCCAGTTATGTTTTGACTATGCTTAGACCTAGTCCACAACTGCCTAAACGAGTTCTACTTTTGTCATTCCCCAAGTCCCCCTATTCACAACTAGTGCTTCAGCTATAAATTGTTATTATTCATCCTTAGGAGTGACACAACCCACTTCATTCCCCAACTCACATTTGTAATGGTTACATCTATAGTTGAATCTGACACATTTGCTTTCCAAGGGTTGACCCAGGATTAACCATTATCTCCAATAACATAGCCTCCAAGTGGTTCTTTAGATAAATCATGGATCAAGAAGATGCAATTTGCTGTAATGTATAACCTATATTTGCTCATGATGGACCCCCCATAGGTCATATTGAAGTTTGACAAGAAGGCTAAGGTAATGAAGAGGGTGACCAAGAGTAAGGTCACCCACCTAGACCAAACAATTATGCATGAGTATGAAGAAACCTTATTTGAGCTAACTAAGACAAAAAAAGCTAGGCTAGGCCAATAAAAATATTATGAGGAAGACCCCCTCTCAACTCTTAAATCAACTATAGACGTGGCTACTAAATTGGTAAAAGGAGTACATCAAAGAAGAACTAACTTGGAGTAGTATCATAAGGCCACCTTACCAAAAGAGACCATAACAAAGGTAGAATGGGCTATGGGAGAAATTTTTGACATGCAAAACACCTTGGCCCAATACAAGGTAAAGGGAGATGAAATATACAATAATATCCTCAAGGAAGAAGCCACATATGGGGCATATGATAGTAAGATAATCAACTTGGTGAAGTTGATCAGAATGAATAAATTTTAGGACTTCAATCTAATCCCCTTGGAGGACTTGATAATTTCTTAGTCCTATGTAATTGGAATAAGAAAAGCACTCAACTAGTGGATTGATGAAATGAGATCCTTGGGATAATTTCTCACTCAACAAGGTGGCAGTGTAACAACTCCATTCGATGCTAAGTATAAAAATGCAAATATTTTTCTTTTAAATACATAAACTATAAATATATTAAACCAAAAAATCTACGAAAATCATACAAACATACTCCTAGAGTGATAACTATAATTAAGCATGTGACATTTAACAATCGCATCATAACACATTCATATAAGTAAACACGTATATCTAGCCACTGCTAATATAATACACAACCAAATATTATCAATCCACAATAAACAAGAAAATACATTTCTTCTTGAGGTGTTTCCAATAGTGAATACAATATAATATAACTGTACAAAAAATAAGATACAAGGCTCCCTAAAGCATGAGTTCCTCAGCCTCTGCAATATCTATGGCAATCACAAGAGTAATCTCAAAATTAATACTATTGTGGGTAAGGAGAGCATCATATGATAACATTTTCATACCAACCACATACCAATGATCCACCACACTAAACCCATCATGGAATGCCCTCCCTTCATGGATTAGTTGATAATAACAGTGTAGGAAACCATAGTAACAAGCAACTAAAACTAAACATGTAGTGTACCATAGAAAACTCATTATATTGCAAGATATCACACCAACATGTAAATCATATACACAAAAAGATAATATCTCACTATACTTAATTTAACCTCAAGATTCATACAATTTACATCCTACTAGTAATCATATCACAATGCATGTTAAACATAGGAGTAAGCAAAGTATACAATCATTCCATCAAATGTATGAATTAATCTTACATTATTATTTAACTCATACTAGAAATAATGACTACTATTTATACCACCTGGGTAAAATACATATTTATATGAAGATTATAGCTACCACAATAAGATCCATACAAACTACACCCCATGATAACCCATATTATCATAGTCTAGTGTTCTAAAGCATAACTACTAGTTTTCCACAATCATTCAAACAAAGAAGTCTTAAATACATGGAACCATAATATTCTATTCAAGTAAATTGATATAAAAAATTAAGTAATATTTTTCACAAACACATAAAATTCTAACCTACCATTTGTTACTTTCTCAAGGTTATATGCACGTATGTATAAAATCCTATTAATTGTCACAAAACTGACACGCATACATTTGCATAGGTGACAGATCAAGACATAACATTTACTAAATGTACCATTTGGGTATAACATGTTTTTAGTCTATAAATTTCAATGAGAACACTCTATGACATCCCATAATATCATAGATCAAAGTGCATGATCACCTTAATCAGTCATGAACAACCATACTCATAATCGTACATAATAATTAAACAAGTATGGGTTATACCACCCAGTATAATCTACACTTAAATTTCATACTATTATTCAAAGAAAAATAACATATAGATGCACTATTAAATTTTATCAAACTTCAAAACACTTGAATGTACCAATATTCTCATAATATCAACTGCACACAAGTTTTCCTCTTTACACGATGATCCAAAATTTGACCCTATTGACATGTTTGCATAACACTATTGTGCTTACTGATATACTACTTGGTCTCTACTATAAAATTTGATCATAAGGATGTAATTATCCTATATTACAAGGTATCTCCATCATGACTAGACTAAATTGGAAGTTATTATGATCAATTAATCTAGTTCATATATATTTATTATATATTATGACTGAAACCCACATCTTCTAATATTATAGATATATGTAAATATTATTGGTATCTCACTTCTATAATTCTACTATATCCTTATGAATTGAGTAAATAGATCATTCTAACATTAATTTTAGATGGAGGAAATATAAAGAAGTGAGATAGAAATTGAAGTATCATGAATGAAACAAAACATGTTTTGATTCCTTTCATAGAAAGGAACATGTTAGCTAAGAAAACATATAAAAAATTCCATATTTTATTTGTTCTGGAATGATTCATATAATTTATTTGATTTTTCCCATCCTTTCCATTTATAAATCTTATTTTACTTTAAAACAATTATTTCTTACATGGCTCAATATATACCCTCACATGGTAAAAATAAACACTGTAACCCAAGTTTCCAAATCATCATTCACCTACTAATCTTGTAAGTGTAATATCATAACCTACCTCCACAACTAGAATGAAAATACTAACCATAAATATGCGTCAATCCATCTAATCCTACAACTTCTCTCAATAAGAAGTAGAAAACACTATCCCATGAACTCAAAGGAATAAGATCAAAAGAACATTTTAGAAATAAGTTTTCATTTAAGGAAAACACTAAATCAACATAATATAAATATGTATCTTACAGATATATTAAAATGATGTGAGAGGAGAGTGGGAGAATAAAAACTCACCTCTAAGCTAGCTAAGAGATATGGCACTTTTTTCCAAGTATGTATAAACAAACTCCTAGTAGAAAAAAATTCTCAATCAAGACATCCACACTCAACTACAAGAAAATTCTGACCTTACTAGGTGATGTCAATCTAGAATGGTCTTATAGAATTTCCCACTCCTAGGATTTGTGTAAATAAGACACAACTAATGCATAAATACTTAAGTGAGAAGCACTCCATGATTTTATAAATATTCACAACACAAAACAAAAATGGTTAAGGTGATTTGATTAAAAAGAAAGATGTAATCATAATCAAGGTGTTCAATCTAAAAGATCAAGAATATGGTAGGGAACTCTTGTTCACAACTCATGAACTATGCCATGCACTTACCTACCCAAACACTTTATAAAACCATCACCAACATGACACTCATTAAAACAACCCTTTAACAACTCTTTGGGGGGGTATGAATGCTCTTAGGGTACATACTTAATGTACCACACATTCATACACAATTATCCTTTCTAATAAATAGAAAGATAAAAAAATTCTAATGGACTCATTAGGTTCTAGGGTTTGAGCCACAACTATGATACCACATGTAAAAACCCTACTAGGTACTAACTAGAAAAACTTAAATAATTTTTTTTTAAACACATAAAATATAAATATATTACACCACAAGAATCTAAGTAGATCATACAAACATACTCCTATAGTGATAATTGTAATTAAGCATGTGACATCTAACAATCACATCATAATATATTCATATAAGTAAATACATACAGCTAGCTAATGTTGGTACAATACACAACCAACTATTGCCAATCCACAATAAATAGATAAATAAATTTCTTCTTGAGATTTTTCCAATAGTGAATTCAATTATACAAAAAATAAGATACAAGGCTCCATGGGGCATGAGTTCCTTGGCCTCTCTAGTATATGTGGTAATCTCAAGAGTCATCTCAAAATTATTACTATTGTGGGGAGGGAGAGCATCATCCAAGCACTTTTCCACATCAACTATGGGTCAATTATCCCCTACACTAATCCCATCAGAGAATGCCCCTCCCTTCATGGATGATTAGATAGTGATAGTGCAGGAAACTAGAGTAACAAGCAAATACCCAAGTGATGTATGATTTTTAAAACTAAACATGTAGTGTATCATATAAAACCCATTATATTGTAAGATATCACACCAAATTGTAAATGATACATATGAAAAAATAATATCTCACTATACTTAATTTAACCTCAAGATTCATATAATTTACATTATACTAGCAATCATATCATAACACATGCTAAACATAGAAGTAAGCAAAGTATACATTTATTCCATCAAATGTATGAATGAATCTTACATTATTATTTAACTCATACTATAAATAATGAATATTATTTATACCAACCAAGTAAAATACATATTTAGCTGAAGATTCAATCTACCATAATAAGTTCCATATAAACTACACCCCATGATAACCCATATTATCATAGTCTAGTGTTTTAAAGCATAACTACTAGTTTTCCACAATTAGTCAAACAAATAAGTCTTAAATACATGGAACCATAAGCTTCTATTCAAGAAAATTGATATAAAAAAACAATTAATAGCTTCCAAAAACACATAAAATTCTAACCTACCATTCATTACTTTCTCAAGGTTATATACACACATACATAAAGTCCTACTAATTATCAACACACATACATTTGCATAGGTGATAGATCAAGACATAACATTCAATACATGTACAATCTAGGTATAACATGATTTTAGTCTATAAATTTCAATGAAAATTCTCTATGACATCTCATAATATCATAGATCATAGTGCATGATCACCCTAATCAGTCATGATCAACCAAACTCACAATCATATATAATAATTAAGTAGGTATGGGTTATACCATTCAATATACTCTACGCTTAAATTAAATACTATTTTTTAAAGAAACATAATTTATAAATACACATCATGATGCACTATTAAATGCTATCAAACATCAAAACACTTGAATGTACCAATATTTTCATAATTTCAACTGCACATAAATTTTCCTCTTTACATGACAATCCAAAATTTGACCCTGTTGACATGTTTGCATAACACTACTATGCTTACTGATATACTACTTGATCTCTACTATAAAATTTGATCATAATGATTTAATTATCCTAATTTACAAGGTATCCCCCTCATGACCAGACTAAACTATATTTTATTATGATTCAATTAGTCTAGTTCATATATATTTATTATATATTATGAATTATACCCACATCTTCTAATATTATGGATATACATCAATATTGTTGGTATCCCACTTCTATAATTTTACTATATATCTACAAACTAAGTAAACATATCATTCCAGTATTGATTTCAAATCAAGGGGGAATACAAATAAGTGAGATAGAAATGGAAGTATCACGAATGAAATAAAATGTGTTCCGATTCTTTTCATAGAAAGGAACATGTTAGCTAAGAAATCATATAAAAAATCACATATTTTTTTTATCCTGGCATGTTTCATATAATTTATTGTATTTTCCCCATCCTTTCCATTTATAAATCTTATTCTCCTTTAAAACAATTATTTTTCACATGGCTCACCAAATTCAAGATTGCTAAAAACATTTTCAATACAATGACATAGTTAAAATAAAACTAGGTGTTAGTCATATTATCAATTTTAAACCTTATGATAATGTCCATATCAAAAATATTTATTTTTATAGCTATTCATGATTCTCATATAGATCCTGTGATTATCACACTTAGGTTTTTTAAAATATAACTCTTGCTTATAGTGCAATTCAACTAGCAATGCAACTTGGTTGGCATTAAAACACATCTGGTAGCGCAACATGACTGCCAACATAACTCCACTAAAAATTTAATATAAAAATTCAAGTCAAAAATAATATTCAATCTCATTATTCTACTACATTTTTTATCATATTTTACTATTCTAGATACAACTTCTATCTTCTCTCTCATTTTGTAATGACACATTTTTTGAGATGGGGGATCTAATATACTATCAGATGCTTAGATTATTAACTCAGAATATATATTCACACAAGAATAATTATTAAATTTATATGCTCATATAAAAAAATAATCATATATGTAGTATCATAATTCCAAGCTCATGAAATTATACCTTAATAAAATGAAACCTACAAGTTTTATTGAGAAAATTGATGCAAGAACTATTAAAACTATCACACTTTAGATTTTCAGTCTCCATAGCCATGTTAAATTGGATTATGAAAGGATACACTTAGTTTAAGTTTCTATAATAAATCCAAACCACATACATACCTATACATACTGAGTTCAAACTACTTACATAGACCATTTCTTATCATAAAGTTCCTAGATCTCTTTATATAATTTCAAATTTTATTCCACTAGAACTAAGCGAATGCATACCTACAACCAAGAGTATGTTCCTTGACAAACTCATAAGATAAGATTTATGGGTAGTGTTTATTCTAACTAGAATATAATATACTTCTATGATCACTTTCTTATATAAACATGTATGCATATACCTATAGATAAGAATACCTTTTGAATTTCATATATTCATATATGTTTATATAGTTTGTGTGAAATTCACAAATAAAAGCTTGTATTAACCTAATAAATACCCATATTAATATTTTAAGGTATTTTACTTTCAAAAATAAAAGTATAACCTATAACCAAGTATTGATCTTTTGCATAAGGATCATAAGATTTCACACTCAAAGTTTCATTAGCTAAAGATAATTAAATACTGCGTAAACTTGAGCAACAAAGATCCCAATTTGGATTGACATTCCATTATCCAAACTTGATACCTATATATTTTATTTAAGGGTTTATATATTTTAATCATATTAACCTCCTCTAGAGGATAGCACATGTTATTAAATATTCTTGTCCTTATTTTATAATATCTAATTTCCCAACACATAGAACTTCAAATTATAGATGTATAATAGAAAATCCAAGTTTTCAGTTGTCTTAGCTCCATTTTTATATGCCTACATATGGAAACTAGTTTGATCCCTAGGTTTATAAAAAATGAATCTGAATTATATAAATGAAACCCTTAACATTCCATTCAAACTATGAATACCCCTAACTAGGTCTAATTAACCATTTTCTTTAAACCAAAACTCATTCCACTCTTTTCCATAAAAATTTCCATGCATAATTGAAATACATGACCTACTTGGTCAAGATATTGAAAAATATTAGAATGGGATGCCAATGACTTCAAAGTTTTGAACACTCCCTTTCCAATCTTATTATTTATGCTCTTTATCTCCTCCTTTCTACCATCCATTCTTTTTAATTTTCACTTTCCTTAATTTATAAAACCCCTCCTTTCTAATTATGTCAGACCCATTCTTTACATGTAATTTTACTTATCAATCAATTGTGATGGATAAGGTTAAATTGAGTTTTAATGCTAAGTTCAAATTAATCAAACTCCACCATCCTAGGATCATAAACATGCAATCTCCGATTGCAACTAGGAATCTCGAGATCATAGAAGACTACTTGAGTCCCTTTTAAAGTTTATAAATGTCTTTTCAAAATAATAATAATAATAATAATAATAATAATAATAATAATAATAATAATTATTATTATTATTATTATTATTATTATTATTATTATTATTATTATTATTATTATTATTATTATTATAATTTATATAAAAATTAAACCATTCTTACTTGAAGTTGAATTCATACAAATATTAGATAAGTATGCCAACTATTTGACAGAGCAAATTTTAACTAATACTTTATAAGTCATACAGAAATAGATTTATTATCTAAACATTGCAACACTTAACTAAAATATTATACATATGCAAATTAGCAATTTTATTTATCAAAAGTATATTTATTAGTTTAAAGTGAGGATTATCTATGTTATTATTAGTTTTGATCAATTGTATATAATATTAAATGTTAGCAAAGCAATAATTGCCAAACTTATATTTCAAATATTTTGATGTTATATCTATGAATTTTTTTATCTAATTTGATTTAAATAATATTTCAATTTTTTGAATATCTTTAAAAATATGCATTAAATAATACCACTTATTAGTTTGCTACATAATAATGTCACATAACACAATAATCACAAAGTAATCATCATTCAAAATTAACTGTAATATATGCATAAACCAAAATATGATCACTACAAAAATACTCAAACCATATTAACTAGCTAACTAGATCAGACAAAATATTCATCAAGTTATTTTACTGTGATGTGTGAGTTTGGCTCACTATCAATTCCTTTGACATCCCCCCAATCATCCCATATACTTCATCCTCGTTGTTGATGTTCTCCCTCATCATTCTCTGAGGGTAGGATCAATCCTACATTCACCTCATAACAAGTAGTTAGTTAGTCTGAATCATCATATATATCAATCAAGGATGTAAAACTAATAAATATACATCTACAATATACATAATAAAAAATTATAGCTTTCACATCATGTAACCTAATCAACATATCACTATCCCATAACTAGTATATGTCATACGCTCAAATCAAAGCAATAATAATCAATTGATAACCATATTAATCTTTATATTTCTAAGGTTATAAAAAATAGGGTGAAATTGGGATGTAATAGACAAATTCATCACTTTTTTGAAGGATGATGAGATCATGCACCATGCCAACAAGGATGGCTCCATTGTTCTCAAGTATGCCTTCAAGGCCCAGCTGCATAACTTTATTTCAAACTTTAGAAAGTAGGCCATGGCTAGAGGAGTAACCTTTGGACATGAAATGGTGGATTTGGAAGTCTATACCAATCAGAGGATAGAGAAGGTTGTATCAATTAAAGAAGTTGTAAGATCTTTCCTAAGAAAGCATGATGTAATGGAAGGGATTACAATCAAGTTACTAGTTGAGCCTATCATCAATCTAAAATTGATCGACAATGACTATAATAGATGCTTCAAAGCATGAATAGGAAAAATCAAAGCCAAAAAAAAAATATCATCACATGAACCTATACCTCCTCAGCCCCTCTTAGGTTATCTTCTTCCTTAGCTAGTATTAACACTCCTTCAACTGTTTTTGGTTCACATCCATCTTCTTCTACAACAAGAGATTCATCATCTCCCACACCAGTGGGATCTTAGCCTAGATATTCAAGAATTAGATAACCATCTATTGGGATTTATCTTGATAAGAATCATGTACTAATTCCCTTCAAATTGCATTGTAAAATATTCCCCTATTTGAATAGGAATATTCTCTAGCTTTAGGACATTAGGGACATTGTCTACTGATAGTTTTCATATATCTAGTTATTTTGTAACTGTCAGAGGCATTTAAAGGCCTATATATATGGGTTTTCCCCCTTTATTATATTTTCATAACTAAATTTTGTGAGATTAATGCAAAAAGAAATAAAATTCATGCAATGTGCTCATTGTTTTTATTATCTTCATGTGTTCTTGTTTCTCAAAGCTTTGCTAATGATATATGATTTCATTTATCCAATGGTTAAATATGGAAGTAGTATTTAAAATTCATCTTATTAGTTTTTTCCTTTAGTTATGCTAACAAAATCTGTTATGTATGCTCTATTTTCCTCCTATTTTACTAGTAAATGTGTCAATTTATTATAAATAGTCTTTTAAAATCATATTATTTAGATATATGCATTATATTTACCCTAGAATCCTCATTGTACTTATGATATTTTGAGTCTAGCACTAGGATCTCATATATTTTGGTTTTATTTTGCACTATTATTAGAAGATACTAAAGGAGATATGTTGGTCTTTGTCATTGCAAAAAAAACTTCCTTTTCTGATCTACCTTGATTCCTCTTGTAAACTTTTTTAACTTGAATCACTTTAGATTAATGCTCCTTGTGAATATCCATCTGATTAAATTTTGGCTTATATTGAAAAAATACAATGTAATTTTACATCATGACAACGTAAATAAATTTAGTTAGATTATGTCACTACTGAGTTCCTATTGTCCCTTCAATAGGGTCTACTTGTAGACTAAAGGTGGCAACCACATAATCTTTTTAACAAAATTGACTTAAGCCCTAAGGTTTTTCAGGACCTATACTACAATTTGAGAAATATTATTTAGTTTTTCATAGTATATCCTTGACATATATATATATATATATATATATATATATATATATCAATAGTGATGAATAGCGGAAATGGAATAGGTGATGGTTTGGCCAGCCTATGAAGTCATATATGCATGCCATCATGTAGTGTGAGGTATTTCATAACATCAGTGGGCACCTTAAGATGTGATGTAATAATTATATATGTTTCAATCCACCATTGATTAAAGTGTCCCAATTATCCATATCACTCCCATGTTTTAGTCCAAAAAAGACTTTACATGTTAGTTATAGGGAAAAAATATGCATCAAGTTTGACAGGGCCATTGGGAGACTTCTATTATGTATTAGAAAGTTTGTGGCATGACTAAAATTATATTTTCCATGTTGGAAACTAGATTAACCATCAATAACTCTAGTTAATTGAAATTATTTTTTAATAATATCATGTGATACACAATGTCGATGACCCATTTTATTACCTAGCATGATTTTTTGGTGGTTTGTGAGAATCTACATAAAATTCAATTAGAGAGAAGTCACACTGTGACATCCTATAATAAATTAAGGGAGATTCCCATGGATTCTCTGACGTAATTTTTTTGAGTCAATGTAGATGGTAACATATTTGGACAAGTGAATTTCCCCTTCATTATACCTATTTATAAACATCATAACCACTTTGTCTAGTTGTCCAAAATTTTGAAACTTGATTAAATGCTTAACATCTAAACCTCATAGTTGCTATTACATAGTTAAAGCTTCTAGTTACGTATCAATGACCGAATTCGGTACAAACAAAGTTTTCTCTATGGCCTCAATGAAATAAAAAAGGTATGGATCATGATACCTTATTTGTCTAAATACTATAATTATTCCCATATCCTCCTTCTATGTGGCACTCAAAGGTATCAAAATTTGTGACCGATCCATTATCATTTCTCTATAATACCTTAGTAGATGGAAACATCTCAAATTTGTATTGCTAACAAATCTTCACTAAGGTGGTTGATTAAGGCTCAAATTAAAATTGGGCCTTATTCTCAAATGATTTTAATGGTATATCACTATGTATTCCCTCCCTTATAGATTTTCCTGTGTACACCCATTTGACACTTCATAATGAATTTGATGAGTTATCTTCATGTTATTAGGTTCTCTAATTTAAATACCTTTAGTTGATGTGATGTGACATTGGAATTTATATGGATAGGTTCATTAATTCATTTGATATAATTTCTTTATGTGATGCATTATATCTTCATCACTAATGAATTTCCTTTCTTGTACATCACCTAAGTCTGACACACTAATATGCTTTAGGAAATATGTAATCTTTGAAGTTCTTTGTCATTAACTAGTTTTTGAATGACCATTTTTTGTCTATCCTTCATACCCTTTTTCTTAGTTATTCATTATTGGACTTAATTTATCTTATGTTGACTCTCTTTCATTATTCTATTTTCATTACTTTGATGTTTTATTTTCATACTCTACGACATTGAGTTTTTAGACTATGTCCTTATTTCCTATGTTATAGAGATCACACCACTAAAAACCTAAAAAAAGATAATAAAATAATAAAAGAAAAAATATATTAACTACATGGTGATACTCAACACCCACTCAATGTTTCAACATGATATTAATAGAGATCATCGGTGGTAAGTCTTAAGCCTATAGCCATTAACATGCCCTAGAAGGATGTTTCCTTGAAGGTCCCTTAGCACTATTGTTCCTTGTTATGATAATTTGAGGATGACATATGGTCCTTTCCACCAAATGCATAGTTTGTTTGGATGTGTCTAAAATCTATTATTGTATAATAATATTATATACTCTAGATAAAACTTAGTAGATCATAAATTGTGATCATGCATTGTTCATTTATTCCACTTATTTATTTCTTGTGTCCAACACACTCTCTATCTAGTTTCCCCCATGTGAATTAGGTCTATAAAACTTGCCTAAAGTGAATTTTGATCTCATAATGGCATTATCAATGTGATTAAAATGATAAGAAATATATATTCCATAGGCATAACTTATTCTATTCAATAGACCATCTAGAAATGAATGAACCTTGCCATACATTTATAATTAGTCATGTATACATATATGATCATAGGAATTTGATCTTCTCAATCATTTTTCTGCATGTTGTGTATATTTTAATCATATTCTAAAGGACTTTATTAGATTCTTTTTCTCACTCATTATTTTGATGGTGATAAGTCATTATCTCATGATGTGATATCATAAATTCCTCTAGCAGGGTCTTGATAGTGTTATTGAAGAATTATGTGCCTCTATCACTGACTAACTTTACTAGACAACCAAACTTGGTGATGATGTTCTCATATAAAAATTTGGTTGCATCTTTGTCATTTTAACTTGGTGTCACATCCACTTCAACCCATTTTTGTAAAGTAATGCTTAGTATTAATTATATACCTAGCATGAATATGTTTTCTTGCTAGATTAATAGGTCATACAAATTTAATTCTTCATTGTTTAAATGGTTTCACTACTAGAATTGGGTTTAGATGCATTTCATCCCTTTGGTATGGCCTTCCTATTATTTGAAAAACCTCATAGTATTTTGTGACTTTGTGCACATTTTGAAACATAGTAGGCACCATAAACCACTTTGTAATATATTTCTCATAGTCTATTATCTTGTAAAATGTCTTCCTAAGATGCCTTGATCTACCTTATCTATCAAATTTGGTCTCTCATGATCCTAGGCTACTCTTCACGGCATATCATACTTACCTATTTTGTAGAGAATCCCATTAATAATACTAAATAATATGGCTCATGTAACCAACTATGTTTTATCTTTCTCAACATAGTGCAGAAGAAAAATTCTTTATTCCATGAAATTAGCAATGTCCTCCATATTCTCTAAAATCATAGAGACTCTAAATAAATGCATGTGTGGTGACTCATCTTACAATTATTTTGGATCCTCACCATGCCTTATTTAACAAAGATGATTTGGTCTAACATTTTCTCTTCCTAGTTTCACATTGAACTTAAATTAGAATTCTTGAAATAACATTATCCATCTAGCTATCCTTCTACCTAGCATGGGATTATTTACCAGACATCACAGAAATTGATGATCTATACATAATTTAAATGTTTTTGTTAAGATGTAATGCCTAAATTTTTGTAGTGAAAATGCCATAACTAGGTCCTCTCACTTTGTAGTAGTGTAATTCTTCTTTGTTGCTAATAATTTCCTCCTTGTAAAGTGAATTAGGTAATCTAGACCTCCATCTCCTATTTGAGCCAATACATGCCTTACTATAGTTCTTGAAGCATCTACATGCACATAAAATGGATTACTCTAATTGGGAAACACTAGTATTGGATTTGTTACCAATCTCTACTTCAAATCCATAAAAGATATCTGAAACTCAATATTCCATTCAAACTTTGTATATTTTCATAATAGTCTCTCCATTGGGGAAGATATAGTTGTGTACCCATTGATGAACTTGTGGTAATAATTTCTATGTCTCAAGAATGATCACACTTTTGTAAATCTTGTAGGAGGTGTCATACTCATAATGAGTGTGATTTTGGCTTTATCAATCAAAATACCATTGTTACATACTATGTGACCTAAGAGAATACTAGAAATGTGAAGAAAAACACTTTTTAAAATTCAAATCAATGTGAAAATATCTACGTCATTCTAAAATGAGTCAAAACTTAGATGTGTTCTTTGAATAAAGAGAATAAAACCCAATCATCAACATAGACTTCTATAAAATCATGGATTAAATATTTTAATGTAGTGGCCACACCCTTGAATAAAATAATGGGAGCATTCTTCAGACAAAATGGCATTACATTGTAAGCAAAGGAGCCCTATTCCATTTAAAAGTGATTTTAGCCCATTCTTCATTTGTGATCAGTATCTCATGATAGTCACTAAAGCCATCCATAAAGGAATAGACTTCATGTCATATGACTGACTCAATAATTTCATTTGTGAAGGGAATTATAAATGGGTCATTAATTTTGGCATCATCAAATGCCCTATAGTCCCAACAAACTCAAGTCTTCCTTGACTTTTTGGGTTAAGCCACCATTTGACTTACCCAGTGTATTTTGTTTACTGGATAAGTAATCTCTACTTCCTATTTTGAGTCAATTTCAGCCTTAAATTTAATCTTTGTATTAGGATTTATCTTGTATGGTTTATTCTTGATAGGAAATTCACACTCTTTGAGTTTTATTTGCATCTATTCCAATGAAGTATTTTACCCACTAACTTTTGAAAACTTCATTAGGAAAACATCATGGTAATCTCACAATGATTGAGTACCTTATGATAGTGCGTATTGTGTCCAATAATCACCCAAAGTCATAAGCTTTGGATCAAACTTGGAACCAATGTTCCCTACCATTTTATTTAATGGTTATTGATATATCTTTTTAGACCCACTTGACATAGAGTCTCATAGTGTCCTCTACCCTTCTTGCCCCCAAATATGTAAATTTCACAACTACACATTTTTCATTTACTCTATAATTTTGGGTTTTGGTTCCTCTGTATCTCACTTAGGTTCAAAGAAACTCTATAAATACAAGTATTCATTATTGTCCCTAAATTCTATCTATTCTCCATGATCCTATTATAGGTTTTCACCAAAAAATGCTCTTTTTCTTATAATCCTTATAAATTTTAAGAGTTATATTTAATCCTCTAGCTCTTTTTCTTACAAAAATTAGTTGTGCACATTGCTTAGATCTTATTCTTTCCCATGACATAAAAATGTCTTAATATTTTGAATATATTATTGTACCATGGGATTCTCATATTCAAATACAAAGGTTTGAATAAAATCCTCTTGGACTTGTGGCCAAGTCTTAATTTCCCACTTGCATTCTTGGTGCATGTACCAAGTTCTTGGAAGAGGTGTTTGGGTTTACCTAAAAACATGTACCCAGTATATGGGTTACAAACCTTATGAATACCATACTTATACACATCTATGAATAAGCATTCTAAGGCAATCTCTTTCTATTAAAAATGGCCATTAACTCATGATCATAGGTGATATTTGAAATTGATCTCGTTGTAATTCCCAAACATTTTCCTAATGTAACTGATGTGTCTTGTGTATTTCCCACCATGTTATATAAATCCATTTTAGTGTATAATTTAATGCACTAACTCATTATTCTACATTTAGAACATCTTGTTCCAATATAAAAATAAATTGTCCTAAGTCATTGGTTACAAACTATTGAGGTATTTTTCATTCTATAACAAAAATCATTTGCATTGGTCTCCTCTCACCTAATTTAGTATATGGGTATTTCAATCACCAATTATTGAAAATGGAACTTTCCAAGGTAGAGGAGCCTCACGAGTAGGATCAATATAGTCCATATCTATTAGAGTTACTTGCTACAGTAAATCCACTTCTAATTTTTTTCAAAGATCGCATAGATAGGGATTTACACCCTTCCATTTAGAAATGTGGAACTTGATCTATGGTTTTGATATGTTTTATGTGAACTGATTTATATACTAAAATTGTGAATTTGGTTGTGTCTATTGTGAAAAGTTAGTAAACTCTCTAGTTTACAGGGCATATGATTTTGGTTTTACACCAATATTAAACCAATGTTTATCTCCATACTCATACAGTGAATTGGGATCTTTTAGAATAATGTATGGCTTACTCTTAGCTTAATCTTAGTTGATTTTTTATTATATAGATGGTCATATGTCCATCATCTTCCCACTTTTTGTTGATCAACAAAGGGAAATACATTTCATCAGTATTCATGTCAATGAATTCAAATTCACCTCATAGACTGAGAATAATAACTTTTATTTTTATGTCTTCCAACATTACAATAGGATCTACTCTCCCATAATTTATAAGGCTCATTATAACTAAAATGTAGCTCAAACTAGGTCATTCAATAGCCTCCCATGTAGACTAAGGAATCATATTCATTACGTTTCCAAAATGAAAGACAACATTTGGTACTTTATACCCAACTAGTTTAATATCCATATTATAATCAACATCCCATGAATTCTTAGTATTTATGTACCAAACCACCCTTTCAATTTTCTATTGTCTCCTTTTTACATAATCTAATAGAATATGCAATAAGTTGGCGACTTTTTTGATATTTCTCCATTTCATAAAGTGCTTACCAATTTTAACAAGTCCATAAAATCCATCACTAATCCATCCTGTCATAATATGTGAATAATTTTCCCATACATATGTTCATCTATGATTACATCAACCCCTTCTAAATTATTTGGGTTTTGTATATTTTGTAGTAACTATGTAGATTCAAATAGAAAAACCTTTTCCTTCATAGGATATGGGTGCCTATCATGTTAGACCTTTCTAATGAAGGGTTCTTAGGGAATTCATATAAATGGTAAACCTTGTTCCCTATATTTATTTCAAGTGACATATTGTAGATACACAAGATTTCTTGGTTACAAATTTACCATATTCACATTTCACACTAGTTTCTCCTTTTTCTTCTTCTCTAAGACTAGGAAATCCTATGTTTTTTATGTATAGATACTCTATAATAAAGATAATTTATTTATATTTGCATATTACATAGATAATTTCATGTGAAGTGGTTGTATTTGCAGAATAGATATCACATAATAGGTTATCTACCATGTCTATTATTTTTTCCCTGATTTTCATTTCTTTCATGATATCCTCCTATATAGCCTCCATGATACCCACATATAGAGCCCCATCCTTTTTATGTTTATCCTTTCTATCCCCCATACTTTATTTATTGGGAATGTGTAACTTATCCATACTACTATGGTGGTGATGCATAATTCCAAGGCTGCTAATATTAGGGGGATGGGGTTGTCCATCCCAACTAATATTGAGGTGAAAGTATTGTCCATCTTAAGATACCTTGAGGCTAGTACTATGGAGATTATGGAGCTTAAGGTGTCCACCTATAAGTAAGTTGCATAGTTGATGCCATTTCCACATCCAAACTTAGAATTATTAAAATTGAAATTGGAATTTGATATGCATGGATTGCAAAGACATTTTTAGTGATATCCTCCTTCATCTCCTACATTGACCTACAATTATTTTCATCATGATTATGATATTTGAAAAAATTAAAATACATGTTATGTGTTTATTTTTTGTATTGCTACAAAAAATGGCATTTGGATATAGGGTGTCCTAGTATGTGATATATCTCATATTACTCTATCATCTTGAATTTTGCATAATCATTTCCATGATGTCCTTATTTTCCACATTTAATAGACCATCTCACCAATCTAACCCTATTTATTTCATGGAATTCATCCATCTTTCATAAGACAACATCTATCATAGCATCTATATTTTTAGTAGGCTATAAACATTTCCCATAGTCTTGTATGTGTTTAACTCAAATCATAGGTGATTGAGTCTTATCCTTATTAATAAATTGAATTTATGTGATACAAAATTAAAACCTAGTTTATATACCTTATAAAAACCATGTAGCTTTGTCTTTGTCTATGAATTAGAAACTTACTTAGTTTATAATGCCAGAGATTCTATGATCATAATCCTAGACTAATTCACTTGGTTTTTGTCAAATTTCCTCTAGGTCTTGAATGGTTTCGATTAGACAATTTTTGCATCTTAAATTCCTTGATAAATTTACTCTTGAAATATAGCAAAACCATTTCTTTAGGATTATTTTTATATATGAGCTCTAGATCTTTGCCTATCAAATCTCCTATAATCTCTCACTTCTTTGCATCATATGTTACAATACCCTTAGTCTACCATTTAATTTTCAAATTCAATAAATATTTTTTAGGTTTATTATAACTATTATATGGTGTCAAACATATGAAAATTCTTGGATTTAAAGACATTTCTTACAATTTTAACTAGAACTACTAGTTTCTTATTATTGAACTTTAATGGTGTCTTAAGTATATGACCTAAAAACCAACCTCCCTCACTTTATTCATATCTAAAAAATTCATGGTTCCTTCACTAAGTCCTCTAAATTTATTAATGAAACAACAAAACCACTTGTTATATTTACCAACTTATACACTTTTTCTTCTTCTTTTTGTTGATAAAATAGGCACAGGGTATGTGTGTAGACATTAAAAAAATGTACACTATGACTCTAAATGTTGCATTAACCTTTAAGCCACTCCTTGGCCCCTTATCAATGCTTTAACCACCAATAATTAGTGGAATTGGCTAAACTTAGCCAATTTTAACTATCATCCCATAGTGACCATCAACGGTCAGGTTTGACTAATAGTGGTCACCTATTGACCATCAATGGTTATCCTTAATAACCAATAATCACTTGTTGACCACCAATGGTCATCCTTAAATCATTAATAATTGACCCTTAACCATTTATGGTTACCTAACATAACCAAAAACTATACCTCAAGGTTGTGTGATCAAAAGAGTTAACTATAACTCACTCATTGATCACTAGGTCTCTAAATTTAATCCATCATTCACATAGTATGCCTTTTATTAAATACTTTGGTTTTAACTCCCCTTTGATATATATTAATATATCACTTGGATAATATATAGGAGGAAGAAAAGAGGAGGAATTCTAGGGCAAGAGATTCTAACTCCCAAGCAGATCCATAACAACTTTCAACCAACTCTGAACTTCGTTAGGACATCAAGTACTAAGCTAAGTATATAGTATTTTACACAAGTTCACTAGTTTAATTTTTAATAGCTTAGATCCTAAACCCATTTCTAATTTATAACCACAACCTCTCTAGTGTTATATCTTTGCAACTCTAAATACCATTCTCTCTACCTAGCACCCTCTGACCACTCTTAACCATTCTAAGTATCAAATCCCTATTGTGATACCTCTAAGACATTACCTTTATCCTCATGACCAATAAAGAAACTCAAGAAATCTAAAATACCCTTTTACAACTTACCCACAACCCTTTTACAACTTACCCACATTCCTTTCTTCACCCAAAGCCAATCTATCAAAAACCCACAGTGACCATCAATGGTCACCTGTTGATGGCTAATGGTCAACCTTGACCACCAATGATCACCCATTGATCATTGATAGTCAGCCTTGACTATTTAAAGTTACCATTGACCATTGAGGATCACTATGTAAATCATTTTAAACCATAATAACAAGCATTTATGAACTACCAACCTCAACCAAAACCTTGTTTCTTAGTCCTTATCACTACACAAGGTCAAAAACATCAACCTAAACCATACTTTAACCATTTAAAATTTATTTTTAATGTTATTTTGTTAAGAAAGATATTTATTTTTAAAATTATTTATTTTATCTTGATTAAGTACTTTCATTATGTTATGAAACCATTTCTTATCAACATTTTCTTAACATTAACTTGTCTAAGTATGGATTGACAGCCTTCAAGGAAGCTTGTGCTTCTTGGATCTAGATTGCGCTAGGTATTCCAACCTAATATCTCACTAATCAACCATTATATTCTAGTGTTTTCTTATCTATATGTCATCTTCCCCAAATAAAGAGGTGTATCCATAATCATTTGTATTCACGCATGCACAACATATCCTAGTTTTACTAACCTCACCCTTATTTTATGTTTTACAACCAACCCAACCTTATCTCCAACTAACATAACCTCTCCTATAACCAACTTGACCTCACCTATAATCAACATAATATCACCTATAATCAAAACAACCTTACCTACAATCAACCCAACCTTACCTACAATCAACCTAACCTTACCTACAATCAGCCTACCCTCATCTACCACTAACCAATAAACTCTCAACAACCATTTTATCATTGTCATAACCAAATAACAACCTCTCAATACCTACTTGACCATTGTCATAACCCACCTCAAACTCAACTATCTCAACCTCACCAATCTTTTGATTACCTATCTCAACCCTCACCTCAACCACCTCAACCTCATCAAACCTTGGACTACCTACCCCAACCATCATATAAATTACCTCCACCCTCTTTGTGACAACCCACTTTAACTCAAAACCAAGACTTGGGATATCCCCTCAACCATCAACCAAACTTTTGAAACCAACCTACCTTATCAACCATACCAACCTCATCAAATCAAACCAATAACTAGCAACCAAACCTTTCCAACCCAACAACCTTATCAACCTTACCCAACCTATAAAAATATCCAATATTATCAAACATACCTAACCTATTAAATTCATAAACAATGTCAAACTAACCAAATTCATCAAACCAACCAATTATCTCACAACTTCAAGAGCCATTGGTGCACCCTCCTCCTAGATACTATACCCCACTAGGGGAATCATATGCCTCAATCCTTGACAAACTCTTTAAGGCTTTTTTCATTAGACTTCCTCCATTTAAACCCATCAATCATTCTCTTCCAAAACCAATTTGGTTTATAAAAAATGAGTTTTGTACATATCATCACATAAACAAATATATGGTAGACAAATATGGGTCTTTTAAGATCTTTGTCCAAAACCCTATCGATCAAGAGGATTTTCCAAAGGATATTCTCCATGTTCCACCAACCTATCCTTGAATGTATTTAGGAAATCCTTCATTGAACCTATTTCTACACCCATTATTATGGAAACCCATAATCAAATCCCTCAACACAATGAGGTCCCTTCAATAGATTTTGTCCTTAGTATACTTATAACTAGGGAAACCAATAATCAAAACCTCAATCAATACAATTTTTTACCAAGTGCAACCTTTGAATCTTCCTTTTAAAATCATCACTAAAGAAGAATCAACCTTAACCCACCCAGTTATTGACCAAGTACAACCTTCTCAATTTTCCTTTAAAACCACAATTAAGGAAACCAACTTACCTCTTCCACTTCTCCTTTTAGTGGACCAACTTCAAAATAACCTACCCCTTCCCCTCCCCCATTTAGTGGATCAACCTCCAACCAACTTACCTCTTTCACCTACCCTTTTAGTGGAGCCAACCCAAACTCAAAATACCTCAACTAAAACCAACCCAACCTTTCATAAATCTAACCCAACCTCAACTAAAACCAAACCCATCCAATTATTTTATAATCTGCTCAATTTCATCTACCTAATGACATCATCTTTGGTTTGGTTCCCTTTTGAATAGGGCCAAATTTTTGGCACCTTACCTCACTAATCACACCAAATAAACAAGCAAACCAAATCAACCACCCACATTACCTCCCTAAACCAATAAAACCAACCTGTAAACTACATAATTCAAGCACAATCAACCCAAATTTTGATCCAACCATAACCAACTTATCTATCAACCCAAACCAACATCAACCCTTTATTCAAGATTTCTTAAATATGGCTACCCTATTATCCAAGATACCCATAACTCATCCTAACTCCATCAATGGGACAATATGGCACTCTTGTCTAACCCACATTTACTCCAGAATGATGTTTCCAACATCATTACTAGACCCTAAACTTACCCAAATATAACCCAACAAAATTTCCCTTGCCATAACATCATTAAGGAAATCCCACCTGAACCACCACCTACAACTTGAATTTCAAGTAATAACTAACATCCCTTAGGAGGAAAATTAAGTTATCTTCATCCTTCTTAAACCCTCTTTACTAACCAACATCTTTATTTGGGAGTCTCTTCCCACCTCAACATTCATAGAAAGAGTATCTAGGGGACTTCTCCCTTTAAACATTTTGACCAACCAATAACCCAAACATTAACCAATAACCAAAACTTAACCTTTTTCCTACCAACATTAACCAATGACCAGACCAACCCTTAGAATTTATGCCTCAACCTACACCTATCCTAACACCAAACCAACATTAAACTTAAATAAACCTTGACCTTGACCGACCTTTTATCAATAACTCAAACCAGCCTAAACCCAAACATAAACCATAACCAATGTTATCAAACCTATCAATCCAACCTTGACCTTAACCCAACATTTAACCTCAAACCTAAGCAAGCCTTCAACATCAACCACACCTTTTAGGTCTCTTTTGCTTGAAACTTTTATCGGTGGTGGTCACTATTTAACCATCACCAACATTTGATGAACCATCATTAGTCGACTACTAATCACTAGTGATCACTATCATAACCAAAACCTTACCTGAAACCTTGATTTTTCACTACATAACCAATACCTAAACCAACACATAAACCTACCTAACCAAACCAAAAACCAACCACCATTGTAATTCAACTAAAGTTTAGTAACCATCCTAACCAACTTTATAGAGAAAAATGGAATCATTTTGTTTCACTCTACCTACATAACCATCACCTAACCAACCTTGCCTTTTTTATATTTTCAATCTAGCATCTTCTCCATGCCTAATCTAGAGTCAAAAAGTAACTCATGGACCTATTTACCCCTAATTGGCTCAAACCATCTACATGTATGTGTGGATTTGGGGCATATTATAACCTAAACCCCTCAATGCTTTGTATTCACATCTTATTCTTTTGTTAACCAGGTTCTTAGTCATCTTGTGTCTAACTTAAGCTCATACCTTATTTTCAACCACCTTCATCTCCATATTTTAAGGATAACTAATTAAAATAGGATCATGTGATTATCTCTCACAGCTTTAGCCTAATATTAAACATGGGTACCACTGATCTACCTATGGTATGATTCTCATGGACATTTTTCACCCCTTATAGGATGAATCCCCATGGTCATTGTCGCTTAAACCTATTTCACCCATCATTCACATTGTTGTGCTATGGTTTTGCCTCTATAAATCAAATCCTTTTAGCCTTTATAGGCTAGTCCATTTCTAAACTAGCATAACATTCAAATTAGGATACCAAATATCACTTGGGTCAAACATATCTAGCATTGTAAATTGCTTCCTTGAAGGACAATTGCCTAAAACCAATCATAATTTTTCAATGTAAGGTAGACTAATCCCTCAAAGGATAGCTATCAACATAAACAAATCTAAATCTTAGACCACTCCCTTTAAGGATGGCTAAGTCAACTTTTATCAAATAATTTATTAGAAGCTTTTCACATTGATTAGCTTCCCCAACCCATCAAATAAAATAAAATCAAAAGACAAAGTCAAAAGTATAAAACACATCAATCCCAATAAAGATTCAATATGATTTCACACAATATTCATAGACTTCTCGCATCGATCAGTCTACACCAAACTTAGAGTATGGACTTGTCTATAATGGTTCTTAGGTCACCTGTAGGAGGGGAAATCCATCCCAATAAGAAGGTTAAACTAACATTCATCCACCTACCATTCATCTCCACCTTTTAACCTCTACTAAATCAAGGGATTTTGAGCTTACTTGACACTATGTGATCAAGCCACTTTTTTTAACCAACGAACTAACACCAATACAATGCATGAATGGGGATTATGTTCTTAAGCCCACCCATCTTTAAACTATGGTATTTTTAAATTGAAGCATTTCAACCTCCTACTTTCATGACCACTTGAGAATATGTGTGGCTTTCATCTTTAAGTCATTGAAACCCCAACCACCTAATTTGCACCCTTTCACCAAAAAATGGGTCCCTTTTTACCAAACTAATTTGACCACCCAACCAAACTTTTCTAAAAAACCAAAACATTACCACAAATATAAAGCTATTAGAGAGCACTTTTTTCTCCACAACCATACACTTATTAGAGAGCACCTTATTCTCCACCAACCATATGACTATTAGAGAGCACATTTTTTATCCACAACCATATGCCTATTGGAGAACACTTTATTATCCACCAACCATACACCTATTAGAGAGAACCTTATTATCCACCAACCATACACCTATTGGAGATCACCTTATTCTCCACCAACAATACACCTATTGGAGCCACCTTATTCTCCACCAACCATACCCCTATCTAAGAGAACCTTTTTCTCCACAACCATATACCTATCAAAGAGAACCTTATTCTCAACAAACCTACCAACCATGCATCCATTATAGAGCACCTTATTCTCTACCAACCAACCAATTTAACCAACCAAACAAAAAAAAAGAAAAATCAATTAACCTCAACTTAGTCACTTTGACCCACCTTTTGCAATTTTTGTGACCAAACCTTGCCTTGGTAATTTTGCCTGCATACCTACCTTACCAAACTTGACAACTTTATGATACATTTTGTGCCCAACAATTTAGGTACCTTAGAGCAAGACCCTTTGCAATCTTGACACTTTTAACCATTTTGTCTTCTCAGGATCACATCCTACCTTGGATACCTACATATACATTGACCTTACCTAAGAGACTTGAGTTTATATGAGTAACCCCTATCATGCATGCCCAACATTGTGACTTGGTTACCTTGTCACGTATATTTCTAGTACCAACCTTATTTACCAACTAACTCAACAATGGTAACTTATTCTATGCACGATCTTTGATATTGTACTTAGTTATATTGTGTGCACCTATTCATGCTTAAATGCCTAATGAACCAAACCAACCTTATCACCCGCCTATCCAACTTATCAAACCTACAACCTATTGTGTGTTTTTAGGATCACCCACTTTTTGAACCCCTAATAACATGACAACATTTTTCATGATAACTTGAGTTTATGAGTGCACCCATATCTGCTACGCCTAAATGTGATGGCTTGGTTCACTTATCACTTGTCCTCCTTATAAAAACCTATTTACTAATTCATCCATCTTATCCATTTTTGTATTTCAATTATACACTTATCAAACCCTCACCTAACTTTGTTCACCTCATCAAATATCAATTTGAAGGGGAACACCTCCTCCCATACCTAGGGCATCGAACCTTTCACCAACCTACCATTTTTATTTTGTAGCTTGTTGATACAAATTACATAATAAAAAGGGGGAAAATGTAGACACTATAAAATCATACACTACAACTCTAGATGTTGAATTTACCTTTAAACCACCCCTTATCCCCTTCCCAATGCCTTAGTCTCCATTCATTAGTAGAATTGGCTAAACTTAGCCAATTTTGACTATCATCCCACAGTGACAACCTATGGTCAGCTTTGACTACCAAAGGTCACCTGTCAACCACCAACGGTCAGCCTTGACCATTAATGGTCACTTTTTGACTATCTATGGTTAGCCTTTAAACATTGAATTTTGACCCTCGATCATCGATGTTTACCTAACATAACCAAAAACTCCACCTCAGGACTGCATGATCAAAAGAGTTAACTATAACTCACTCATTAATCATTAGTTGTCTAAATTTAATGTATAATTCACATGATAAACTATTTGTTAAACTTTTTATTAAAAACTTTGGTTTCAATACCCCTTTTATCTATATTAATAGATCAATCAGAGGGGATCTAGGAAGAAGAAAAGAGGAGGAATTCTAGGGCAAGATATTTTGACTCCCAGGTAGATCCGCAATAGCTTTAAGCCAACTCTGAACTTCTTCAAGCCATCAAGTACTAAGCTAAGTATCTTTTATTTTGCATAACTTCAGTATTTTAAGTTTCAATATATTAGATTCTACACCCATTTATAATTTCTACCCATAACCTCTTTGGTGTTGGAGCTATACAAATCTAAATACCATTCTCTCTACCTAGCACCCTTTGACCACTCTTAACCATTCTGAGTATCAAATCCCTATTGTGATACCTATGAGACCTTACCTTTGGCTTCATGACCAAAAACCAACCTCAATAAACCTACAAAACCCTTATTTAACTTACCCATAGTCCTTTATTCTCCCAAATCCAATCTATCAAAAACCCACAGTGGTCATCAATGGTCAGCCTTGATTGCCAATGGTCACCTATCAACTATCAACCATCATCCTTGACTACCAAAAATTACCAGTGACCATTGATGTTCATTGTGTAAACCATTTTAAACTAAAATAACAAGCATTTATCAACTACCAATCTTAACCAAAACCCTATTTATTATTCCCTGTCACTACACAAGGTCATAAATATTACCCTGAACCATACTTTGACCATTTAACATTTATATTTAATGTTATTTTGTCAATCAAGATATTTCTTTTAAAAAGTATTTATTTCATCTTAATTAAGTAATTTTATTATGTTATGCAACCATTTCTTATCAATGTTTTCTTAACATTAATTTGTGTAAGAGTGGATTGACAGCCTCCATGGAAGATTGTGCTTCTTGGATCTAGCTCGCGCTAAGAAGTCCACACTACTATCTCAATAAAAAACCATTCTTGTCTAGTGTTTTCTTATTTATAGGTCATCCTCCCTAGGTAAATAAGATTATCCATAATCATCTAGATTCACACATGTATACCATATCTAGGTTCTACTAACCTCACCCTTGTTTTAAGTTTTACATCTTTTTTCTTAAAAAATAAAGCAAAATTTTAGTGAAACAATGTGTACCCTTGAAATTAAAGATCCTTGTCTATGAATTTGTCTTAATTTAAAATTAAACTTACTTTAATGTTTAAATTTACCATAAATTCTTCAAAATATTGTTCTTTTTATTCTCCAAATAATATTCTCCCTTGTAACTATGACCTAAAACTATTTTCTAACTTCTCTACTTGCTCTTCTTATGTCTTTCCACTCTCTTTTTCCTTGCTCTAATCCATGCCCACTTAATCATTTTCCCAATCTTTGTATCTTTTTACATTATAATATGTACCTTCTCCTATTTCAATCCCTCTCATTTCCTCATTTCCATAATATCCATAATCTCTAGCTCCTCTCTAAACTCCCATTCCTTATTTATCTTCTAAACTCTCTACTCTACTCCTACTCATAGCTACATTGGGGTTGTTATATTTATTCCATCTCCTCTATTGTTTCAATTCTCTCTCTAACCCTAAAATTATCTTCTCATTATGTTTCTCCATGTCCCCCATATTCTGGGTCTAGGTTCAAGTTTCTCATTTTATTTAATCATCATTCACTTCTTTATTGCATGCATCCCCATAACACCCAAAAAGAATTCTCCATATCATTAGGAATAGGCACCATGGCCTTTTCCATAACCAAAATCTTCAAAATAATTGTTAGTCATTGTAAAAAAATTACTCTAATACCTCTTACAAATAGATCCTACAAAACTTCAAACTCAACATACCCTTTCACAACAAACTCAATAATATATCCATAAATAATGGTTTTTATCCAATGGTCTATTACATGTGTCCACTCAATGTCCAAGTTTTACAATATTTATACCTATTCCTCAGTCCAAATAAAGTGTTATGTCTCCTTTGGTCTAAAGCAATAGTATTCTAGTCTTGACAAACAAGCAACTAATAATTCTGATAGCTTGCACTAGAAAAAATCATAGATTTAACCATGAATATACTCAGTTATGATGTATGTCCTTATACTTATAATTAATTTGGATTATTCTATGAATTTTTGGATTATCTCATCTAACCACCATTCCAAATATCTCTAGATAGGTAGCCATCTCAAAATATTTCAAAAATATTCATCCACTATTAATCCCACCATTATTAGTAGAGGTTCTTGGAAAACCCATTAGAACATGTTAATGTCTATTATTGTACTAATTAGAAAATAATTATAGAATGTAGATAAAACTATAGAACAAGTTGAGTAATCATTATATACATAGTTAATAATTATCCATTCAAACGCAAACTTAATTTATATAGAACATCCATTATTATTATATGATTAAACATATTTGAACATAAAAAGATTTAATCACATGGAATAATTATAAAATACATTCGAAGAACCATGAATCAATCTCTATATTAATCTCTTATCATTCAAAATTATTTTCCTTTACATTTGATCACTATTTATATACTTACAATGATCTACCACTTCACATTCTAACCTTTAATTTATTTCTTTGAATGATTCTTTTCATATTCTATAGTTTTTTGACATACATACATAGGTTGAATCCATATAAAATGCTATACATGACACACTTGTCATGTATTTACACTTTGTAATTTTACAATCCTATTTTACTAACAACATCAAGACTTTTAAACTTTAAAAACTGTATATTGTAGACACCTAAATCTAGCCACCGATGACCTCTAACCAAGCTTTTGGCCAATTTCCACCCAAAATGCACAATTTGGCCTAAAAACACTAAAACATGCTAAATGATTTGAAACTGACATATTCAATTGCCAATTTTGGCTAGAGTATCATTAAATGGGGCAATGCAATTTAGGGGCCAGCTAACTTTGATCAGATCATTCCAAGTCAAAATGCCAATTTTGCACGTAGGTTCTCTAGATTAATCTTCCCTATCAAATCACTTGCACAAGATGCATTCCTCTATTATTTTATATTGATAACATCCTAAATAGGAATATGGTTCCAATGCATCTGACATCACCTTCCAATTCTAATCCAGTCAAATTTTGGACCAATAATAAGGCATTCTGATCAATTTGAGTAATTTGTGCACAAAGTGCTTAAACATGCTTAAGATATAATTAACCCAAATCAAGGTCTAATTAATAATTCCATGGAAACTTGTTGAATAATTGTTTTTAGAAATGAATATTGAATATCTACATCATTATGTGACCTCATTTCTTGGGAAGACATCCCTAGGCCATAAATGCCATAAATATCAGGATTCATGACCTACATGCCTCATCAATGCCTTCCATGATGCCCTCCATGCCTCTTAATTACCTATTTTTTCAATGTCATGATGAGGATGATTATAAACTCAATTCTAAAAATTGAATTAATCCTCAACCACACATCTCAATCTCAGGATGGATAGTTTAGGTTGATTCTAGACATTTGAAAAAATATATAAATAGAGAGGCCAAGAACATTATTTCTAAGCTATTTTGGTACAAAGTTATAATGCACAAATACCTTCAAGAAGCCATTGAAATTAGTGTTACCATGCCAAATTGATTCCAAGCCAAGCCAAGCCATAAGCCAAAGGTGCCAAGGAGAGATGGAGGTAGCCAAGCCTCCATTACCAAGGACTTCATGAGCACAAAATTAAGCAAGCCACTAATACAAAGGCATTTGGAGTATCCAAGGAAGGTGAATAAATTATTGTGTTTTATTCCTTACTTTTTATTTGTGTTTGTCATTTGTTTCTGTTAACTAAGCTCTCCCTAGTGTATAGGCCTAGAGATGTTATACTAGTTAGAGTGTTTCTTTCATTTTATTTTCATTTTGAAACTAATACCATACTAACCATCCTCTCTTGAGTCAAATTCCTAGATCACATAATGGCATGCCTGGTGGGACCAGATGCATCTCACACCTGTGGAAGATCATTTTGTAGCTTTAAAATATTCATTTGAAACCTTAAAAATCTTGCAAATTGATTTTCTAACTTTATTTTACCATTATTGTTTGCCACAGGTTTACACAGTAACTGACGTTAGCTAGTAAAATTGACATCAGTTACATAGCTTAACCGACATTAGTCAACAACAATGGCATCGAGTATTTATATGTCGATGGTCACATTGGTATAACTGATGTCAGTTAGATAACTGACATCGGTTATCAAAAGTAACCATCATCGGTTGTATATAATCGATGTCGGTCATTGTGTTTTTCTTAAAACATAGACCCAAAATCTCTTTTTCTAAATTTCATTGTTTTAAACCAAAAAGAGCTTCAAGGCTAAAGGACATGCTAACATTTTTGCTCTAGGACCAAGCTTGACATTTGCTAAAAACATGTTTAGATCACCTTTTGCATGCTTAAAAATCAATTAGGAACCTTATTTTGGTGTTTAACAAAAGAATTTAGATGTTTATGGTTAATGTTTTCAAAGTTTGCAACTAAGACCAAGGGGTCAAATGAATACCACCTCATTTTCATTTAGGCTTAAAGATGAAATCATCTTGCCAAGCTTTTTGTCTTCATAGTTGTTTGATCTAATTTTTGTTTGACAAGAGAGGGGTGTTGCATGTATGATCTTCCATTTGTCCCCTTTAGGGAACCCTTGGAATCAAAATTTCCATTCCTATTTCAAAAATCCTAGTCCAAGGATTAGAAAGAATGTCATCTAAAGCAATCCCCAAAAACTCATCAAAGTTTGGGTGACCTTGAAAATGACCCTAAAGTCTTTCTATTAGTCTTTTATTTTCATGCAAACTTAGCTTACGAGGGGGACATCATTACCTCTCATGAGTTATTTAGGGAAGCTTTTACTCAAGGTTTCATCTCCCAGCATTGACTTCACTTACTCCTTCTGAGTTGCACACAGGATGTAACTACATTTGGACATCACACTACACTGAGTGAATAGCAGGATGTAGTGGTTGTAAAAAGGACTAGACCTTTTTATAATTATCTAATACTATGATCACCTAATTTTTGTGATTTTATTTTTCATTATTTGATATGAAAGTGATTATGCAATTGATTCCCCTAGAAACATTCAAAATCTTGCTACTTTACTCAACCCCACATTGACATACCCTTGCTAGGAAATGGATAATTATACTTAGTATATTTTGGTCATTTTTGCTTGGTATGTTTTGAGACTAAAACTTTTTTTTTTGTTCATAAAGCCATGTCAAAATCAATTTGTTTATATGTCACTCTTTTATCTAAAGAGGTGTTATGCTAGTAGTTTTACACCACACTTGTGCCTTCAAATTTTTGCTAAACTTGTTTATGTATGTTTCATTTGAGTTACAGAGGGTAGTTTTATGCTACCCAAATCATGTCAAACCATTTTTGCCTTTTAAGTCTTTGAAAAATAAAATTAACCACTTTATTCAAGTATGCTTATGTCATTAGGTTGCTTAATTTTTTTCAAGACTTATTTACCATTGTATCAAAACCATTTGTTTCAAACCATGTCATGTCTACCATTTGGCCCTTTGTCTTATGCCATCATGTTGTCCAATATTGTCTAGCTCATTTGATCAAATCCTAGTCTTCAACGTTGAGTTTTTAATCAGCCTTGTTAAGTTTCAATCCAAACATTGATTGATTTCTATTTAGGCCTCAATTCATGGAGTTGATACATAGATATTTATCTTTTGGGTTACATAACTTCAGTTAATTGATTACCTAAATTTGAAAACTATTGATGGTTTGTTTATTTAAATCCTATCCTCATCATTATTTGTGTCTTTATTTAGGAGAACATAACCTTTCTCAATGAGCCTTTTGTCTTATACCTTATGCCAATTGATCATGTTTATGTTTGATTTCATGTGTTGGATTTATGTCAAAGTTGTTTCCAAACTTGTTAGATTAAATCAAATCACATTAGCATTTGTTTCAAGTCTAGATTTTGATGTCATTTGTCCAAAATCCCTAGCATATGTCTATTTGTTTGAGCCTAGATTTTGCCTCCGTGTTTGGACAAAAGAACTGGAAACTCAAATTTTCCCTTTCCTAGTTTAGACCTTGTTTGAAACACTTTGACCTATACCTTTGACATGCTAGTTTTTATTCAAACACTTAATCTTTTGTGCATATGACATTTGACATTAGACATTTGATGTTAGGTTTTTTTATGCCAAGTCTTAGGACAAATCATTTTGGAGATATAGCTCCACTTTTAGACCACACTAGAGATACAACTCTACCTTTTGACCAAATTAGACTAAGCTTGAACCATTTATCCTTTGGATATAGTTTTTCAAAGTTTGTAGAACTCTAATCCTTTTTGTTTCAAAGCTTTCATCATTTACATAGATATGTCTCACTACACTTATGGTGGAGTCACCTATAATCTGAATTATGATAGAATGGCTACACAAAATGACTTTTATGGATTTATTCAAGACCCCAATGATGCTAATATGGTTTGTGAGATAGATTTCTATCCACCTCATATTAATCATTCATGAGAACAAAGTCATGAAACAACTTACGATCTAACTCGAGACCTTGATTGATATGAAGAGGCTTTTGAAGAGGACTTGGAAGACCTAAATATAGATAATGTTGTTTGGGATATGAATCCATACCCTCTTTTCAATAATTAGTATATGGAACATAGTCAAGAACCAACTTATGAGCCAACTCATAACTGGGATGACATGGTTTATGAGGAAGACTTGGATGCTTTTGCTTATATGAGTAATCAAGCTCTACCACATCATACCATTTCTATTCTAGGACCATAATGTCACACCATTACCATACCAAGACCTCATCATTTAGTGTTTTTGAGCAACTGAGCTCCATAATGCCCAACCATTTTTATACCAGGAGCTTGTGTGAGAAATCAAGCTCCACAACCCCCCTTCATCATTCTAAGACCTAGTCCTTTGGCTTGTGCAAACAATCATGCTCCACACCAGCCTATCGTTATCATCTCAAGACTTTGTCCTTTGGTTCATGTAATCAATCATGCTCCCCAAGGCCCTTCCATTATTCAACTATAAGCCATTCCTTATCCAGTACCAATCCTAACCAAACTTCAACTGATCTGATCATTCATAGACTGAGTTGTGTTCAAAATTAGTATTTTCAAACTCATTGGAAACCAAGGCCAAGAGAATTAAGCAATCTAGGATGTTTTTATTAAACTAACCACTTGTGAAAAGTCAACCTATGATAAATTGTCTATTGATCCTATACAAGTGGTCAAAGAGTCTCAATCTAAGGAGCCAATCTTTGTTGAGTCACTTCTTAATGATTATAATAACCTTTGGGAAAATCATTACCTCAACCATGTGCCTATTTTTCAAAAGCCTCCTATTGACAAACCAGTCTCTAAGGAGTTGTCTCTTAACCTTTTTCCCATCCTAAAAGAGTCTCACTTTGACAAACTAGTCCTTGTGGAGCCCATCATGCCATCACAAGTCATTACATATCCAATACTAAACATTTAACAAGACATCATTGTAATAGAGTACCCATCAAATGAAGAATTAGAGTCAAGTTTTATTCTTGAACTGACATCAAATTTGTCATTAGAATCAAAATCAACATCAATCTCAACATTAGATTCAGAGTTTATTGAGTCAGAATCAGATTCATATATAGAATATGTTCATGGATGTTACAACATTGGTTATGCATGCCTTGTAGATCAATTTGAATACATTTGTGATCCTTATATGGTTTTTGAGGATGAGTACTTTAGCTTTGACACAAGTTATCTTCGTATCTTTTATGAGGATTGTGCAGCCTCTCCCCATTCCATTACCATTCCATAGGTTGTTACCATCAATCAAAATAGCCATATTATTGACATTCCGTCTCCCATAAGTGTTGATTAGGATCGATAGAATCACACTTTGTTAAACTACATCCATGGTGACATAGAAATTGAAGAAGAGCAAGGACACCAAGACCACATTCATATAGTAAAAGAACACTCTCCTAGTGAAACCTTTTCAGAGGTGCTAAGGTATAAGCAAAGTCAGAACTTAGCATCTTCTAGTGAATCTTTTTCAAAATCAGTAGAAGACAATCAAAGTCAAAAGTCAACATTCCTTATGGAAACCTTCTTGAAGGTGCTACAAGACAATCACGACAACTTCATGGGTGAAAACCTCTTTGAGGCACCAATAGTTGAGCACAAAAGTGCTTCACTACTTGATGAAGACAAAATCAAAGATCAAATCAAAATAGCTTCCAATCTATAGCCTAATCAAATGGTAGCTATTCTTAGGCCCAAACAATAGAAAAATCTAGTGGTCTTATTGAGAGAACAAGTCTTTAGCCCTGTCATAACTAAATTTATGTTGAATACGATATCAACAACATTACATGTGACTAAAAGTCTTAATCTTCATTTATTTCCCTACAATTCCACATTCCATTATTGTCAACCATTCCATTTCACAATCAAACCGACCATCCATTATTTTTCCATATTTACCATCCATGGTCACACTTTCCTTTACATAGGCTACAAATATATCTTGTCTCAATGCTTGATGGAATCAAAATCAATGACCAATGAAGATCACAAAAGCATTCTTGACAACCAAATCTATAGGTAGTTCTATTGATCAATCTTATTCCTTTATCCATCTCTTTCATCACTTTTCACCTAATCGTCTTTAATTTGTATTATAGGTTATATCATTGAGTTATGCTTGTTAATCAGCCCTAACTGGGGCATAATCATCTTTAACCAATCTAGGTCCTCTTAATGATTATAAATGCCTATGGCCAAATCATTATTTTGATTTTTATTCTTGATTATAACCACCTTCGGGTAAATCAGCATCCTTTTTACATCAATGCATGTAAGCATTTTCTCATTTGGATTAATCTTAACCATGGGTTAATAACACCTTTTTTTTTCTTTTCAAGGTATTGTCCATCAATAAATGTGATGACCACTCCCTCAAGGGAGCATCATCATAGGCTTCCCAAAATAATTTGGATCTCTATTCTTTAATCATCATCTTATTTTTGACATACAGGCCATTTCTCATTCTTTGAGAAGACATTGCTTTGCCTATGGTTTGTAACATCTTCCCAAATAGGGGAAAACTATAGACACCTAAATCTAGCCACCAATGACCTCTAACCAAGCTTTTGGCCAATTTCTACCCAAAATGCACAATTTGGCCTAAAAACACTAAAACATGCTAAATGATTTGAAACTGACATATTCAAGTTCCAATTTTGGCTAGAGTATCATTAAATAAGGCAATGTAATTTATGGGCCAGCTAACTTTGATTAGATCATTTCCAGTCAAAATGCCAATTTTACACCTAGGTGCTCTAGACTGATCTTCCCTATCAAATCTCTTGCACAAGATGCATGCTTTTGTTATGTTCTATTGATAACATCCCAAAGAGGAATACAATTCCATCACATCTAACATCACCTTCCAATTCCAATCCAGTCAAATTTTAGACCAATAACAAGGCATTATGATCAATTTGAGTAATTTGTGCATAAAGTGCTTAAACATGCTAAAGAGCTAATTAACCCAAATCAAGGCCTAATTAATAATTCCATGTAAACTTTTTGAATACTTGTTTTTAGAAATTAATATTGAATATATGCATCATCAGGTGACCTCATTTCTTGAGAAGACATCCCTAGGCCATAAATACCACAAATATCAAGATTCATGCCCTCCATGCCTCATCAATGCCTTCCATGATACCCTCCATGCCTCTTAATTACCCCTTTTTCCAATGTCATGATGAGGATAATTATAAACTTAATTCTAAAAATTGAATGAATCCTCAACCATGCATCTCAATCTCAAGATGGATAATTCAGGTTGATTCTAGACATTTGCAAAAATCTATAAATAGAGAGGCCAAGAACATCATTTCTAAGTTGTTTTGGTGCAAATTTATAATGTACAAATACCTTCAAGAATCCATTTCAATTATTTTTACCATGCCAAATTGATTCCAAGCCAATCCAAGCCACAAGCCAAAGGTGCCAAAGAGAGATGGAGGTAGCCAAACTTCCATTGCTAGGGACATCATGAGCACAAAACTAAGCAAGCCACTACTACAAAGGCATTTGGAGCATCCAAGGAAGGTGAAGGAATTATTGTGTTTTATTCCTTCCTTTTTATTTGTGTTTGTTAGTTTTTTTAAAAACTAAGCTCTCCCTAGTGTCTAGGCCTAGAGATGTTATGTTAGTTAGTGTGTTTCTTTCATTTTGTTTTTACTTTGAAACTAACACCATACTAACCATCCTCTCTTTAGTAAAATTCCTAGATCACACACACACACACACACACACACACACACACACACACACACACACACACACACACACACACACACACACACACACACACACACACACACACACACACACACACACACACGTGTGTGTGTGTGTGATATAGGAATTTTACTAAAGAGAGGATGGTTAGTATGGTGTTAGTTTCAAAATAAAAACAAAATGAAAGAAATGTGTGTGTGTGTGTGTGTGTGTGTGTGTGTGTGTGTGTGTGTGTGTGTGTGTGTGTGTGTGTGTGTGTGCGCGCGCGCGCGCATGCGCGTGCGTGACATTTTAACTTTGAAAATATGCATGAATAAATATCGCCCCCTGAATATGTGTAAAATGATATATAATCTCAAGTATCTACATGTTCAATTGTAATTGTATTGTGAAACTTGTAAATGTTTTAATAATTATTTTGCATATGCCCATGCATATACATCCAAGTGTGTATGAATTTATAATTTAATTTTTTTAAAAGTGAATGCATAGGCATGTCATATTCTCCCATAGTCTGTATCATTATGCTAATATATGTCATGTGTCTGATTTTTTATTTAATTTAAAACTTTGAACCTATATTATTGACTTTTTAAAGTTGTACTCTCTTATAGGATCTAATTTTTTTCTTACCTTGAATCTTTGAAATATATATTCTAATTGAGTAAGTTCACATGGCATGTGCCCTCAACATTTATACCTATATGTATAATCTTTCAATAATTTGAGAGCCCTTGTGTCAAATCTATAGTGTGAACGATTTGAACGATTTCGAATTCTTTGCTAAAAATTATTTGTGCCTGATTACTTTTTGTAATGATAATGATGCATGACCCCTTTATATGTGAGGAATGAGAAAATTTAATGCATTGTATAGAAATAACAAGGTATATGTTTTAAAATACATTTGAGTAAATTATAATTTTTCTAAATAGATATCATTTTTCATTTGATTATTTTGACATATTAGCATTTTGACCATTTTTAAGAGAAATAATTGTAATTTGAATAATATTTTGTAAAAATGGTTTTAAAGGCAATAGTTATAGTGAAAACATTTCAAAGTAACAAGGAATATGTGGGATACTTTGTGTATAGCTAAGTAAGTGTTAATTTTGTCATTTTTGAAAAGGTGGATAGGCATGATGCAAAAGTTGCCATGTGGAAGATCACATTACGTGTGTTGTAACACAACTCAAGGGGAGTAATTTTGATATGTATTATTTGAGATATTGTGTACAATTTTAGGGAAGATTTATTCATAAAGTTTTATTTTTGAAAATAAAACTCAACCCATATAAATACATTGGTTAAAAATAAATTTTAATTCATTTACATATTGATAAATTATAATTTTTGAGCTCTGATCGAGAGAATATTTTGCATAAGATAGATCTTGGACTTACGATATTTGAGAATGTCAAGGTTGCCATATAGTTTAAGGTTGTTCCACCCTTGGAATGCCAAAAATCCCATAAATTTTATATTTGTAAATTTTGAATTTTTTCATTTTTAATGTATTTTAATTATATATTTTAATTTTTCTAGTCATGCCTGGTCTACATTAGTCTTGTCCAAACCATGCTTAAACTTGTCCAAGATGGGCGTAGACTTATTTTCAAGCTTTTATTTTCTAGTACAAACTCATCCATAAGAAAATTGATACAATATTAGCTATTGTGATTATACTTTTGATCATATTTTTTTGAATTAATATGTTGATATGAGGGCATGAGTGTTTATATGTGGTCACATGATGGAGACCATACGTGTGTTACATTTGAGTAATGGAGAGAGGGATACACTTCATACAGATGGACTTGGCCATGTTTGGGTGATTGGTTATGATTCCCTATGACATGTACATGATGATGACATTGATTGAGCATTAAGATTTAGACATTTACATTTTTTGGCTCCCTATAGGGGAGATGACTATGACATTAGAGGATTTTTGAAGGATATTGATGTTGCCAATTATTGGTAAATGGGTGATCTTAGGTGGTGATGTCTAAACTCAGATAGTGTAGGTACATCAGTATATGATTGGTCATGCTCTAGGTGCTTGATATGGTCTTAATGATACTACAATTTTTTTGATAGATATTTTACTAACAAATGTTCCACATGTGTGAAAGTACACTTGTGCATTATTGGCATATTTCATTTTAGTGTATGGTAATAATGTATTATAGGATGCAATAGTTTGTACAAGATATATAATACCATGGAACTATTTAATATTAGGCTTGTAATATTTTATCCTAGTTATACATAATGTACATTGCTTCATTCGAGAGGGATTTAGTATAGAATTGGGTTAGACTACCTTATTGCATTGTTGGGCCTATGATCATATTAATATGATACATATTATAGGGTTTCCTCATGGTAGATGGGTACATTCACATATGTATTCTAAGATATGGGTTAGTATAACCCATGTTCTAAGGATTGAGATGATGGAGTGTTATGAGATATTAGATCGATTATCTATAGATTTTATTATTTGGATACCCTACAAGGGTTTTTGAGGGTAACTTGAGGATGAGTATGACTTAGGTATATTTTTGTGGGTTATTAGATTCATGACTGATTGCCAAATGTATATGAATGCTTTCAGTTTGAGCATGTGACATAACAGTTTGTCATAATACAGGATGTGCCCCCAGCACCTTTTATATAGAGATGATCTATGAGAGATCCTATGTATTAGGGGGTTAAAGGTCAACCCAATTTTACTAATTTGGCACCTATTACATTAACAAAGATGAATCCTATAATCCAAACTCCTAATGTATATGATGTTAATTGTACACTAGCATACACATGATGGTGAATGGTCCATATGTGGCCCATTTTAATTCAAATTGTATTAAAATGTGTCCATAAGGGACACGATAAGGGGTTGTGGGTAGAGTGACAATTTATAGTCCTTAGGGTCCTTTTTTGAGTATGTATATGTATATTGAGAGTTTTTCCATAGTTTTAGTTAATTTGATAGCTTTGATATTGATATAATTTATGGTTTGTTTTTAAGGGAATGATGAATAATGGAGTACCATTATAGAAACATCCTTCATGTTTTGAGATGACATGTGCCTATTGAGGTAGTTCTTAGTGTAATTTTGGAGCATATGATAGATATTAAGGATGAACATGCCCCATTTTAGATCTAGTGCTAATAGATTCTAAAACATATGTTACAGTTACAATGGAGTATGATGAATTTAAAGATGAGAGACATGCATTGATAATCAAAAGTGACCAAGTTAGGTTAGAGCTTATGAGAAGTCATATTCCCCCTCTTACTCCAGAAAAAGAACAAGGATAAATTAAATTTTCCAAGTATATAAAACTAAAATGAGAGCACATGCATTTATAGGCACTAGTGATTGTATATGATGATTGAGAGATGAGGAGTTGATTTTGCTTGTGATCATGACTGGTTGATAGTGGTGTCTCATCTTCGCATGGTCCCTTATATAGAGAGAGAGATGTAGAGGGAGTTGGCATTATATAGGGAAAGGATCTTTTGATTGAGTGAATTTATATATGTTATATTTGTATGATGTTAAACATTTGATATATATAGAGAGAGATTATGATTTATTCTTTCTTGAATTATGCTTATGTGGAATTTATATTGCATATGTTCTTGACAATTGTTGTATTTGATAATTTATTTCATGTGATGATGTTAGTATTTAGTATATTGATATATTTGATTATGCTCTTTTAAGTGACGTGTGTTAATGATTTGTATTTTAATTTGTGACACATTGATTTCATTGAGAACTATAGAATGAGTTAACCACCTTAATGGAAATAGAAATTGTGCATCATACTTATTATAATAATTTATAATTATATTTTGATATTGTTTATGTAGCTCTGCATTCTTAGAGATAGTCACACGTGTATTAGTTACTTATGATAATTATGGTTGACATCGTTGATTCTCCTTTGATATATTTGAAGTATGCATTACATATACATATCTATGATCTAAATTTTGGTGTTTTTGATTTGGTATCCATGTTTGTGTAATTCAAGATGTATTTTTATCATGGACCATAGTGTCCTTCATGTTTTCTCTATTGATTCATAATGTTAACAAACCACCATAAAAATTAAAAGATAAAGTGGTATTATCATTATTCATCATTGCATTCATTTTTTTTAACTAAGGTTGTCCTAAAACTATATTTCCCTATGGAATAGTATGCTTTTCAATCAATAATGTACTCATTGTATTGAGTCCCAAAGTGATTGATAAAACAATATGTCCCATATTGGAGCTATAAATATTACTCAGTATATCCCACACTTTAAATAAATCTTATTATACATGTATTATATTGTTTCATATTATCTATAACGATATATGGTTTATGTGTGTTCTTGACGAGTGCTTAAATTATCATTGGTTATTTTTGAGATATTTTTCTCTTCATAGAGGAATATGTAAGAGGACATGCAAATTTTGATTATGTTACCTTGTTGTCCACTTTTGTAACTGTGATAATTCATTTTTTTCAAGTTGTGATATTTTTTCACACAAAACATTATATTCACTATCTCAATGTCTATTTATAACATGATAAGTGTAGAATGGATTGCTTTTTGTATACTCAATATGATGAGGATGATATTAATTAGGAGGAAGAGTGAGTAACTTATTATCCAATAATGTGCATAGAATATCATGTGGTTGATCATTGAATATGTAAAAATGGAATGGTTTCCTCTTAATAAAAGTATATTTATTCACATTAGGTGTTTCTTTGTAAATTGGTTCCTTCCCTTTATTGAATACCTTAACTTGTTCTTCCTTGATTGTATTTATTTATGTTGATGCATCTATCTTATGAGTGACTTTAATTGGATTATTAATTTTAGATGTTAAATATAAATTTACCCTTTTATTGATAACTTTTTTCTTGTGTGAAGTGGTCCTAAGTCATTTGTATTACTGACCTTTTGTTGAATTTAGATCACATGCTTATTTGAACATGTCCATGTATAAATTCTCAAAATTAATATAAGTCTATGCATGGATATTTATTTGAGTGGAGATAAAAGATACCTGTCAAAATAAATATAAGTCTATGCATGGATATTTATTTGAGTGGAGATAAAAGATACCTATTGAATATGAATTGATTTTCCAAAGCCAAGGGTTGATAAGTTAAAAAATGAAAGGCATTTTTGAATCATAAAAATTAATCTTCAATAAGATCATCATGCTCTATTGCAAACCTTGTAGATGTTGTAATGTGAACTTAAGCACCAAATGTTTGTGATAATTTGATAATAATACATATTATGATATTTTGAAGTTAGGTAAGAATCCATTATGTAAACTTAAAACTAATATGAGGCATCTCTTGTGAGACTTATATGAAAAGATTTTAATATAATGCATTTGTCATTACCCCATTCTTTAAAATAAATTGTATATTGAGTTAAATTAGTGTAAGGATATCCATGACCATTGAACAAGGGTAGTATATTCATAAAAAAATATTTTAGATATGGATGTTAATAAACAACTCATGTAAGATTTTGGTCTTAAGATAACATTATCTTTGATATCGTCACAACATGGTATAGTTTATAAAATGAGATCAAGTACTTACTTTTGGAGCTCACCAATAGCATGCATCATGGATATAATATGACTAGTAGGAATAGTATTGGTTTTGAAAGGCTCATTCATGGGTTATAATAGATTGTCTATTTTAAACATTGGTATGAGAGGATCATGACAAAGATCATTGCATGGATTAGGATTGCATTCTAAGACAAAATTAGTATAAACTTTAGAATAATTGCATATAAGTACATTGAATTTGTATAAGATTACAAACATAATATCAATTCTCATTGGAATATATTGACTTAGGAGAAGAGGGAGAGTCATAAAAATTAATGGTATCATGAGACTCACATTTTATGGATATAGGATGACTATCTTGGGAATATTTTCATAATATGACATGATCATCACTTTGTAAAGCAATATTGTTTGAGAGGAGAAAATCCAAATCATGAACGCCATTCAACATTTTATATTTATAAATAATTTTTATAATTGTTGACCCATAATATATAAAATATGATAAACACCAAGCTTAATGCTAAAAAAATTGATCATACCAAGATAGAAAGGATGTAAAAAGGTGTAACTAAGTAAGGTGTGTTTGATTAGGCTCTCAGATATATTGATCCCAATTTTAGATAGTGAACATGGCCTAAAGGACACTAAGTATGGAGGATTCCACCATCTTGTAGCTACATTATCCAATTATTAAGAATATAATATAAATATTGAAGACTACCTAACGTAGTATGGAGTAAAGACTACCATAACATAAATGAACAAAGAGTTACATGGAAATAACAAATAACTATATATTTTAATACTATTTGAAACCCATGTGATTAATATGATGAAATCATGGAAACACTAAATGGATCATAAAAATATAATATCTCCATCAAAATGGTTCAACTACTCATTCTCATGGTCGAGGAGCCATGGGATATATTTCATTTATACATTAAATTATGTGATCATTTACTTGATTTTCATGCTTTATCATCTTCATTATTTTATAAGCCTAAGATGGTATTTTTACTTCTATAACTATTCTTCTTCTCAAGTGACTTTTTGACTTCTTTTTGATACATACACAATTATTTTCTCATTTGTCACAAAATATATAATGCAAATCCCTATGTGTATGCTAACAATACTCCCAGATGAATATAGCTGTCTCATCCCAAGACATTAAGATGGAAGACCATATCTCTTCAAATTTTTACAACTCTACTATATTATAATGAATTTGAGGAATGTTACCTACTCCTATTTAATCTCAGCCTCTACTATTGGATATTCATTATCTTCTAACTAGTCTTGATGTCATTTTCCATAAATCCCTTGTCTTCTAACTTAACTGCTAATTAAACTTGGCTTCTCATATTAGATCTCCATTTTCTACTACTACTAAACTTGGCTTCTTGTATTAGATCTTTGATGTCTTCTACTTTAACTACTAACTAAACTCAAATTCTCATGTCTGAGCTTTGAAGTATTCTAATTTAACTATCATACAACTATCAAATGCATGTTATAATTTTACAAAGTTATAAACACTTTTTGTTGTTGTTTGATTCTCTTTAAAAAACTTTGCAAAATTTTGAATCACCTACAATCATGTCTATCCATAGCCACCATTTTACCATTTCTAATTCCATATGAGTTTACATGTTCTTCTCTTTAATAAACATACAAGATAAAACTTGCATATCCATAAACAACCATGTTATCAAAACAATTTATATTCATCAAAATTGTAAAATAAAATTAAGACTTTGTCGGTCAATTTGATATAACATTGTCACCTCTACCATGACTTCTTCCTTGATGCCTATCATATTATAAAAAAAATGTAAATGTGTAAAATATTTGTATCCATATGTGTGTTGTTTGGATTCTATAGCACCAGAACCCATTCCACGATCATTATATGTGCTAGCAAAGATTATCTAGGCTATTACATATGTTATCCCTACCACTATTTTGTTCTTTTTAATTTTTCAAGACAATGCAACTTCATCATGACATCTTGACTATGAAAATTTGAAAATTTATGCATGTAAATCCATTCATTATAATTGTTTCTCAAATCCCATGATATCACTTCATGGAAGCTTCAAATATATGTAATTGTTCACTATCATAACAATTTATAATAGCAATCCACATGTGAGCATCATTGGGAATAGAAGTGAAAGTGGGCATTCAAGCAATAATTTTACTATATGATATTTACATGTCATACAAAAATTACTCATGTTGTCCTTTCTAATCATTATAAAAGTTTCATCTTGCTTCTCTTTAGCCTAAATGCATGTCTACACTTTTTATTCTCATCAAAAATTGCCAAAATTAGTCCCATGCACATATGGGTCTTACTATTGTAGACTATGTTGGTTATATAATTATAATTATCCTAATTTTTGCTAATATACACTAATAAGAAATTAAAGGAAGAAAAAATGCCATCGTACATGAAAACACAACTATCAACATGGGGGTAAGGGGCAGGGCATTCATTCCAATGGTTTGGGTGGCATTGATAAAATGCTCTCTCCTTAAATAATTATACATTACCTCTATAAGATGGATGTTCGATCTATAAATGGTTCTCATGCCAAAAGGTGACCTCGGTTCTTGAATCCATAGCCACACCATTTTTGATAATATGATATATATATTGAATACTACTAAACATAGTACAAAATGATAAGTACCATAACATAAATGAACAAAAAGCTGCATGGAAATAGTAAACAAATACAAAATTTAATTCTATTTTAAACCCATATGAGTAATATAATGAAATCTTAGAAACAATAAATGACAAATAAAAATACAAGATCCCCATTAAACTAGTTTAGCTACTCATTACCATGGTCAAGAGGCCATCAGATACAATTCATGTATACTATTTATTATTTTCTCATTTTGTTTATTTTCATGCTTTTTCATATTCATTCTTTTATAAGCCCAAGATGTTTTTTCAAATTCTACAAATTTTATTCTTCTCAAGTTAATTTTTGACTTCTTTTCAACTCATACATAGTTATTTTCTCATTTTTTTACAAATTATATAATGAAAATCCCTATATATATGCTAACACTGATCTCTAGGGTACGTTGAGAATAAATTCAAGGGGATAACCACTTACCAATACACTACAAGAACAAATGGTTGAAGACTTCCCATGGATGAAAATAATAACCTAGGCATTTTTAATATACTGTGAGGTACGTTGAAAATAAAATCCCTATATAATGTTTTCTAATGGATTTAATATTGGGGTAGTACCCATCACACCATACCTAAGGTAAAACTGAAGACCTCTTCACCCAAAATGACAACTCCTATGAGTTTTAAAATCATTAGAACATATTTTCTAGAAAATAGGAAAGAAATTGAAATCCAATGAAAAGTAAAGATTTTTGAGCAAGTAAATTAAGAATTTTGAAGCCCTGAGGTCAAATAAAATTTATCTTTAGTGTCTAAATATCAGGAATTAAGCTAAAACCCTAGAATAAAAATCAACAAAAAAATAAATGCTCAAAATTAAATGTACAAGTTCAACAATATGTTTTACCCTATTTTTTAATTAACAATAAATATGGTGTACTAATAAGTATAAAATTTGAAGGATATCATAATGATAAATATGTATAATAATTAACAATTTTAAATTTGGAAATTGATAAATATCAAAAAAAAATGGAAAACACTAAGAAGAAATGTAATTAGCTCAAATTAAACTTTTTTTTGCTCTTTCAGATATTTGGAAGTGTAAATCAGTAAAAGGTTGAATGGTGTATGCTCATAATTAGGAATAAAATTTGAAACTATTTATGGCTAGGTTTGTACTCCTTAAATATCAACATGGGCCACTTATGTATGTTAACTGCAAACTTGTTCTAGTTGGTTATGATAGATTACTGATAGTAAAAGATAGAAAAAGCATAGTTGTAGAAGTGACAAACCAAAAGTAGAATCTGATAATATTCTTAGATAGCACCACACTCCCTAGACACTAACATAAGCCCATTCACATTGTTTGACTAGATTTGTCTGCATTGACTATGACATAAATATGATTATTTCACCACCTACGCATGTATTGATTCAATGGGTTGATGCACTTATATATCTATAACATTTCATGGAAATATTTATATTATAAACCCTATTTTCCTACACACAAACCAAATTAATATTAAATGGGGGTGTTAGGTGTAAGGGATTAATTTAGACTAACCTTAGTTAATCCCATTTAAATAACCAAGCACTGCACTACATTCCTAATACTTTGAAGAGGACTCAAATTTGAGTTTATTTCTCCCAATAATGTGTACTTGGAAAATTGTGAATGCAAGTTTAGATGTTATTTCTCCTATTTTACACTAGCATGCAAATGTGAATTTAGCCTTTTGAAAACTTTGAATCTAATTTTATAAAATATATAGATAGAACATGTAAATCTTTTAATAGATTTTGAAAGTGAGGAGTGACATATTTAATGCCTTAGAGTAGCCTTGTATTTATAGGGGTTTTGATTTTGAATTTGAGGACATATTGGTACACAAACATTGACCTAATATAAGACCTAACAAACAAAAATAATATTAAAAAAATGTGACCCAAAAGAAGCTCAATAAATTATGCCTAGATAAGTCTATGTTTCATGGGCAAGTGTGTTGGCCCAAATTTGTTTGTATAAAGTGGACTTGTCTAGAAAGATAGAAAACTAAGTTGGGGATACCTAAAATAAATTGGAAAGATGAATAATAACATAGATGAAATAATGAACCAAATAGAGAATTCCCAAGTAAAATACACCAATAGATATCTAATTCATCATCAATAGTCTGAAAGTAGCAATGACTAGATTGTTATAAGCCACAAAATCTTAGGTATTGACAATTAAAAACATCACAAAATGAGAAATATGTAAAATAAAGGGTTACAAACTGATATTCATAACAAAGTATTAAATATCATATATTACATCCAAAATTTTATGTTATTATGAATGAGAAGCCTTGAATATATAGGCAAGTACAAACAATGAGCAAAGCATCCTAACCAATGTGGGATAAATCCACAAAAGGAAAAAGACAAAAAACACCTAGTAAACATGAGTAAACAACTCTAACACCAACCCCCTCAAGTGAATCTAAGGGCTAAAAATATTTAAAAATAAAATGGTAGATCTATAATATGAGTCCCGATAATAAGGCTCGATCAAGTATTAGTGTATAATATATCCAGAGTGTACAATATATCCATGATGTGGAGAAAGAGAGAAATCCTTTAGGAGACAAAACTCCCCTCCCCAAAATGATGTAAAATAAGGAAGGATTTCATATGGAATCCCCTAAGGATAACTATTTTTGATACTAAATCTGTTGATACTTCAATTCAAGTTCACAAGATGACTACTGTCAATGTTGAGATCTTCGGTTAGAGGACTGTAAAAGCTCCATATGCATCAAATAGTGTTTCTTGCTTTTGTCAAAGGAAGAACATGAATGTTGTACTACAAGTTTACCTATTCCATAATGGAATATTAAGGAGGTATTATTATAAATATCTCTGAATCACATCCATATTTTAAGTGTGGCATAGGTCTAACAAGATCATGCATATCAACTAGATGTAATGCCATGAAAGTGAACCCATTAGAATAAAGATGCAGAACATTTATTGAAATAATGTTCATAAAAAGTGGATCATAATGCTCAATAAGTTTACTCTCACTATAAATATTAGAGTCCTTTAAAGTGATAATTTATGGTGGCTCAACATATCACATAGGAACAAAGGTAGGTTCTAAAAATAGACATCCCAAGTCCAATAGAAACTCATCTCATAAAGGTGGCTTGACAAAAAGAAGAGCAATGGCTGTCAGGTATGTGTCATCATAATAAACTATAGTAAGAGGAGAGAGTATATCAATAAAAGAAAAAACATTACTAATAGGAGGATAAGGAGATGGAGAAGCATCATCCATGTCATCATCAAGAGATAAATCATCACTAATAAGAGGAGAAGGAAGTGGAATGGGAGGTGGAGTAAGAGACTATTTATAAAACCCAAAGGGAACTATATCCTCCTCAAATAAGGATGAAATAACATCCAAAGCTTCACTTGAGGGGTGTGTTAAATTAGTTTACTCATGTCTTAGATTTGAAAAATCAAATACATATTGCCTGTGGTGATAAAAAATCATTCAGGTGGTAGGTATACACCAGCAAAATAGTAAGCAAGTTTTTCAATAGAAGGGTTGTATAGCTTGATTTTAGAAGATTCTAACAAATTTTATAGGACTAAAACTCATATTGATATGACCCTATACTTTTATATTTGAATTTTGATGTATGTACGACCTAAAACCATAATATATATATATGTGTGTGTGTGTGTGTGTGTGTGTGTGTGTGTGTGTGTGTGTGTGTGTGTGTGTGTGTGTGTGTGTGTGTGTGTATGAATTACCTTAAAAGCTTCCAAAACAAACTTAAACATGGGTCTAGCAAAATAAGTACATAATGGTACAGCCTAGAATCTGTATAGCCTGGTCAATGGCCAAAAAAAATTTTGATGTCTCTTTAAATGTGTTTGTTAGTACATCTTCCTTCTTTATTACATGGACATATTGTGTATGTAACATCCCCATTGGGATCTACCTAGAAATACATGAATTTTTACATATATTTAAAACAATATATATTTTTATTAGATTACACCATAAGAATATACTTAGTGACCACATTAAATATTATAAGTATAATAATTGTAAATGATCATGCTATATCATACATCACTTATCACTATCATCATAAGAAACACATCACATTTATTTATAGAAGGTAATTACAAATATCTAGCCATGACTAGTATAAGTATACAACCACTACTATCAACATATAGTAAATAAATAATTACAACTCATCAAGATAATGTTTCGATAATAAATTAAATACAATATACATATATAAGATACATGGCTCCTCGAAGCATAAGTTTCCTAGATTCAAGTATTTTTGACAATCTCAAGTGTCATCTCAAAAGTAAGTATTACTATGGAGAGGGAGAGAATCATCCAAGTGCTTTTCAACACCAAACATAGACTATCGATCCTCTGCACAAATTCCATCAAAAATTATCTCTCTCTTCATAGATGAGGAGATAGTGATAGTGCAGGAATATAGAGAGATAAGCTAGTACCCATGTGTTGTATAATTTTTAAAACTAAACATGCAGTGTATCATAAAGAAACCCATTCTACTCAAGATATTTCACAAACATGTAAATCACACTCATGAAATGATAATGTCTCACTTAACATTACTTTGGTCAAAGCTTTTAATAATTAATGATCTAAGGATCAACCAAATTCATACACACCACTTGATCAGATTATCTTCATATGGCATTGTGATGTTAGTAAACTACTAAAATCTGTTTGACCACTTACTCATTATCAGCAATGTGAGATTTGATTAACACAGTATAACCAAGAGATTCATATAGATTACATCCTACTAATGATCATATAACATGATAAGCATACGAATAATCTAAATGCATAAATTTATTTCATCAAACATATGAATGAATCTCATAATATTATCTATCACATAAATAATAAAAATAATAACTATCATTTATACCGTACGGGTAAAATATACATCTAACTAAAATTTATAATTACTATAAGTAGTTTCCAAACATACTACACCCTATGATAACCTATATTATCATAGTCTAGTGTTCTTATTATGCACAACTAATAGTTAACATAACTATTCATAATAAAGTAGCTATAAATCAATTAAAGCATTAGCTTTTGTTCAAACAACTAGTTATAACAAGAAAGTCTCCGTTATTAATAAACATATAATATTTCATTATAACATTTGTTATACTTTTAGGGGGTTGTATGCACACATAAATAAGATTATATTATACATAAATCTATAACATAGTTTAAAAATATCAATGGTACTATAATTATAAATACACACCCCTATGTACATGTATAATGTATATGTATACCTATATTCTTTTTTAAGCATATAATTAATTATGTCATTAATATATGTAGCTTATTATAGTATTATATCCCCACTATGTATCTTATTTCACATGCTACATATGATAAGTGATCTCATGCATATCATAAAGCTTATAATAACATAATGAAAGACTATGTTGAGTTGTATATGCATCACACGCTTTATTAAAAGCTATTATAGGATTTTGATATAATATAATTACATGTATGTCAGATTAAAGAAACATACTCATTACAATAAATTATATGATAAGACATAAGTCATTATGTGAGTTTTTTTATTAATATATATTATAGACTATAAGTCCTTAACATATAAAGCTTATATTTATTCATTAAGATCAACCATACTAAATGTGGATTTATGGATCATTAGTAAACTCAGGAACCTTATAGTTAAATTTCTACATATAATACAAGATCCTTAACATATATATTAGATAAGCATAGCAATAGGTCACTTAATGAATGATAATTAATTCAAATCAAAGGATGTATTAATCTATGCTTTAACGAACTAAAAACATAAAAATATGTATCAGATCCTTATATATATATATATATATATATATATATATATATAAAGATTAAATTAACTAAATACCAATTGATTTGTTAATTTGTTAAACTTAGGCATTAAATTTTTTATTAGAAATGATAAATATAAATAGATTGTTATTTTTTTATATATATTCAAACTATTGTTAAACATCTAATGTGTCATTCGAGAGTTCAAAGCCATACTACAGAGTATTATTAAAATCATTATTATATAAATCATCATATGTATTTATTTAAAAATAATACAGATTGGTATATAATTTCACAGTTCAAAAAATATATATAGCGACTTAATATAAATATATGTTTGTTTATATCAAGATAATATTTCATGTTAATTTTTCATAGTTACACAATTTGCCAACTATTTACATATCACTGTTTAGTCCATATAAACTTATTTCTTACCAATAACACCAATTTCCCCTAGTCCATAGTACATTCAAGAGATCAGTTGGTTTTGACAATACTATTTTCTCCTTTAATATGAGTCACTATGCATTTATTATAAGTTTCACAACACCAATCACTGCATACTCCTCCAATGTTAGCTATATAAGTCATTAATTTCATTATCTCAAATCATTATTTATAAATTGATGCATATATGGCTTGGTTGTGTATATACCAATAAATTAGTTGTTCACTATGTTTTAATAACATGAATAAATATATGGTATGTCCTACCTATAGTCAAATCACTTTATATATTATACAGATTTTGTATTATTCATTTAATTGTATAAGGAGACTTAGGTAGTATGACTTAACTCCTATATATGTGTCTATGCCTCTGTGTATATACAACTCAATACAAGTCAATTTATTATTGAATGCAATCTGATGCTTTATTATTGTTATTATTATTATTATTGTAGATTGGCCATATTTAAATATATATTAAATGTAAATCGATGCCTCTATAAATATGTATAGTTTGAAGTTTTTAGTATATACTGGTCTTTAATTTATAATGTCTAGTATATATATTTCTTACTAGTATAACTCTATGACAAATGGTTGGCTATCATCATACAAACTATTAATTTCACCACACAGTCGGTACCATATAAAAATAAACACACCAAAATTAAAGTCTTTATAAGAGCAATGGTGCCTCCATGGACTTTCTCTGATTTTCTTCTATTGGATTCCTTGTCTTCCTTTTTTTCTCACTATGTCCCTTTTCTCCTGCTTCTCTCTTATCTTCATTCCACTATGTTGCCTTCTTCTTCTCCTTGTTGTACCCCAATTTATTTTTTTTATCTTTATTCCCCTTTCATGAAAAATGGCATAGCTTTGTTTTTAGATTTTTTCCTTTTTATTTTTTCTTTTTCTTTATTTTTAACCCTTTCCACTTTCTCTTTATTTATTATTGATTTTTTTATTTCCTTTTTATTAATTTTAAGAATTCCTTCTATGTTTTCTATTCTTTCCCTCTTAATTATAAATTATTATATTTTATTTATTTTATTTCTAATTTCAAGAATCTACATATTTGCTAATTAAATTAGCACCTCAATGACCTGATGATTTAATAATAAATTCATAAATCAATAAACTTGAATTTAATCTAATTATGCAAATAACATATCTAAAAAATATTAATGGTCACACAAGATGAAATCTATATAACCATTTAAACTATGCTATCAAACCATGTATAAATATCTATCTAATGCAAATGGCACTAAAACAAACTATGTTAACTATTACACTATGCATCTAACATGTATTACTGATATGGTGTGTGCAAGGTTCTAACCAGTTTCTCTGTCATCACCCAACAACTCTATCTACATCACCCTCTCTGATGATGCTCTCCCTCCGTCATGCTCTGAGAGATAAATTCTCTTACATTAAACTCACAACAAGTAGGTAGTTAGGCCATAACATCATGATATACATACATCATCAAATATAACTAAAATAATAAATCATTATGATCATACTGTAAGAATATACACTATAACTAACTCATAGAAATGTAATCATGTAACCTAAGTAATATCCAACTATTCCATAAAAACACATATCTCAAACTTAGTTAAAATTAACCAAATCAAATTGTTAACTATAAATATCCATGGATAAGTAATTAAGTTTATTTAGTGAAGAATCAAGATCCAACAGTGTACATGAGTGCCTGATCAAGCCTTATTGTCGAGACTCATACTATGGATATGCCACTTTGTCTTTTGTCTATTTTAGCCCCTATTTTCACTTGAAGGGGGTTGTTAGAGTAGGTTCTCATGTTTGATAGGTTCTATATCTATTTTTCATCTTTTTCTTAGTTTATCCTTTTATGGATTTATTCCACATTGGTTAGTTTGTCTTGCTTCTTGTCTTTCCTTGCCTATTTATGCAAGGCCTCTCCTTTGTAATAATTAAGTTATTTTTTGGATATTATATGATATTAAATTTGTCTTTGCATATCATTTTTTTAGCTCTTCCAACACTTCTTATAATTTTTTTGATGTTAATGCTTCAGATCTTTGGATTGGAATGATCTTGTTGGCATTCTTATATATGTAAAGTTACAATAAACAACATTAAAAATGGACTTAAATTTTAGATATCTACATAAATATTTTTTTTAAATATGTTTCCAATTTTTATTTTATTTCATTAATTTACTCCATTTTTGACTACCTTGAGTTTTTAGGACAAATTTTTTTAAAAAATGATCTTTTGAATTTTTATATTTTCTCTAAATGATGGGTCTACAACCACATCATCTCAAATTTTAAGGGAATAACTTAAGTTTTTTTACCTTCTTCTACTAGTAAGTATATTAGTCTTTAAATTTTTCCACCCCTTATTCATTTTTCAAATTAAGGTTTTTCAAGCTTAAGGATTGCCCATCATTTTCTAGACTTTGATCTATCCTTATCTTATTAGAGAAAACTGTCACATTATTTTATAAAAAATTTTAGGGTGATTTACTTTAAGGGTGGATTTTTCATTCTTTTGTGAAGACTACCCTTGGGAGGTTTATCTATCTCTTTAAGGTTTAAGCTTTTGCAGAGGATTCTAAGCTAGGTTATTCCCCATCTACTTCAATCATGAAAGGAATGATGACTAGAACATTCCAAGCTACAAAATCTCAGTTGTTGACGACAAAGAACATTACAAAAGGAGAGATCTATAAAATAAAGGGTTACAAACTGATATGCAAAACAAAGTAAAAAATATCATATATTACATACAAACTTATTATATATAATTACAAATGAGAATATCTGCTTATATAGGAAAGGACAAAAAAAGAGCAAAGTATCTTAACCAATGTGGGATAAATCCACAATAGGAAAAAGATTTAAAAAAAAAACATAGTAAACATGAGTAACCTACTCTAACACCCCCCTCAAGTGAAGATAGGGGTCAAAAATAGTCAAAAACAAAGTGCAATATACATAATATGAGTCTTGATAATAAGGCTCAATCAGGTACTCATGTAAAATATATCCATAAAGTGGAGAAAGAGAGAAAACATGTAAGAAACAAAACTCCCACTCCAAAAAAACAAAAATGATGTAAAAGAAGGAAGGAAGGACTTTGTATGAAAGCCCCCCTATTGGAAGCATAATGACTAAGAGGGGGTGTGAATCAATATTTAAAACCTTTAGGTTAATTCCACTTAAGTATTCAATAGCATTCATTCAAACATATAGATCAAACAATGACTAAGTAACCATCCACATATGCATGAAAATAAGAACATAAGATAACACAACTTATATGTGGGAAACTCTCAATGGGAAGAAAACCCAATGATCCCCATAATTTGACTTAATTTTTATAATACAAAATATCAAGTTTAGTGAAGCACCAAATCCACATGGAGCACTAACCCCAACTACATAAGCACCAACCAAGCTAGGCTTTACCAAAACACCACTTGCAAGGAAGCACTAACCCTGTAGATGACTCAGTACTAACTCAGCCACCTAAAACACTTGATAACCTTCAAAACACTTTGTTTCTTATAAAATAGATGATGATCACCTTCTTCAAATATTCACAAACTTCTATTCCTCTCAAAATTACCTCTAGGCTTCTTCGCTCTACTAGATATCTTCAAGACCAATTAGGTCATATGACCTTGATCTCCATACTCATACCTCCTGTTAGATATTCATGACTATCTTCATACACCCCTATGATGGTCTACATGACCTATTTATACTCCTAAATGTGTTATTTTAATATATTGCACCCTATAGTCTGACCCTCTTAAATAGGCCTAAAATTGTCTTGTTCTTATACTAGTCTCTTGCTCTCACACACCTTGGTCGGACATACACACTTGTAAAATTTTATTACCCTTAAAATAGGTCTTAGAACACAATTCAAACATGAATTAACCAATACATTAGGTCAGCCACAACTTAATAGACCAAATTCTCTTTTAGGCCTTAAGGAGACCTAATTCAATTAGGCCTTCATTAGATCATGTTACACATTATCTTTCTTGGAATACTTCTAAACTCCAAAAACAATAGGACCACTTCATATATCACTCAAATAAACTTTATACAATTTTAATTTAAGTCCAAAACACCTTTTAAGTCTAACCATTACTTTAATTCCTTATCAAAACATTATTCATAATTAGGCTTGTGCATACCCAAAAAGTTTGTCTTGAATTACTGAATATTAAACACAAATTTTCTAAATAACTATGGATCAAAATCCACATTTTCTCATTTTGGAGCAATCAACTCTTTTTGCCTCAGGCTTTCTCGACACCTTTTACGATTCATCCTTCAGCCTCTTCCTTCCCAGGATCCTTTTTACAAATTTTGTTTGAGTGTCGACCTCCTTTCATTTCCCCCAATGTGTTATCCCAAAACTTCTTCGACCCAAATAATCTCTCATTTCCCTCTGGTGTATTGAGGGCTCAACATGAGGCAGCCCAATTCTCATCTAAGTTTGGCTCATTTTGGTTAGACCTTTAAATAGTGTTGTGAGCTAATAAATGAATAGATGGGGACCACCAAACTATTTATTGGTGAATGTGGTTCCAACATGTGGCACCATCATGCTCAATTTTGTAAATAAATTCTTGACTTCCCCCTGATGGAGCATTTGCTTTACACATGACACCCCCATACTTAGCCTTTCCAAAGAAGTACCTATAATTTCCTTAGAGAAGTACCAGTTTAACATGTGTCATCCTTATACTTATCCATGAACATTCTTGGTCTATCACACCTTGGAGTCGTGCCATTGGCTAACAGGAAAAAGAGGACCCATATACAGTTATAACAAGAAGGAGATGAGCCTTTCTACATGGCACCATGATGTTCTTTGAAGGTAAATGTTTTCTTATCAAATCTTGAAAAAACACCTTTAGATGATAATTTGGGTCCCTCCATCTCTCAATAAATATTTTAGAACACTTTAAGCTAGCTTAAAGTGTTATCTATGGAATTTGAAGGACCAGGGTCAAGGGGTTGCAGCATAACAAAGCAACTTTGGATATAAACATGTGGCATCACTTCTCTTCTCCTAAGCATCATGGTCATAACAAAATGATACAATTGTCCCATATCTAGGATTCATAGGCTAATTTCAATCATGATTTTGAGTCCCTCATTCAATTACAATGGCATCATCATGGGTGTGAGTGTTAGGATTTCCAAGTATCATTCCCATGAGAGGCTATCTCACCTATATATTCTAGGCTCATCCCTTTAGGAAGAAACTAGTTATCATTTTACTTGTATTTGATAATTTTGTAAATAGCTATTTATAATATAATAGAAGTAATAATAGTTACCATTTTCTCATTCTTCAACCTTAATAGGTGCCCCTCATGAATGTGACTAGACATTTTGTATGTACCCTTGAGGCCTTCTATATTTTGTTCTCCACCTAAAAATGAAGATGTGGTATTCTATGTCAATCTAAGTGGAAATTTATCTTTTCTTTTCATTTATTTTCTCTATTTCTATAGTTTTGATCTTTGCTTTCCTTATAGATCTTAATGCATGCTTCATGCTCCTTTATGGTTTGTAAAGATTATGGATTCAATCTATTTTATGAAATAATAGGTTAATGCTTTAAATATCTCAGTGTATCACCTCAGTGTTATTTTAGTATTATTTACATTTATTTCATTCTCCCTTTTCACCCCCCAACTAATAATGAAGATCTGACTTTCAAAATCCTAGAGGTTGCTTTATAGACTACAATTTCATCCCATGGATGTAAAGCTTCCCATAGGAGGCTATTAAAGCTAAATCAAAAATTTTAGGTGTCAAAAATAACCATGGAAATAAATCATATATAAAAAATATATATTATTTTAGGGACATCACCATATTATTTAGGTTTCATAACTTAAGGCAAAAGTACTTAAACCCTTCTCTGTAAAAAGTTCACTCAAAACTGCCAAAACACTCTAAAACCCAATCATGAACAACTTGATCTTCAACACCTAAAATTATATTTTTCATGACCACTAATATATTAAAAATATAATTTTACATCTCTACACCACTCTCTAATACAAAATTCATAAGGTCTAATATCAAATATTGGTCTTGTAGACTAATATTTTGACCTTGGTACACATAGTCAAGCTAAAACTAAACAAGCCATTTTGGCTTCAAAATTTCAACCACTTTTACTGACTTCCAAGATTTAAAAAATAATGAGAATAAATTTAAAATCACAAAAAAAAAATGTGAATTATATACTTCAAATTAGAGCATAAATCCTCAAACTCATCACTGCAACTTACATACCCAGAACTGCCAGTTTACCTTAAAGCATAATTATGGTAAAAATGACCTTCGAAACCTATATGAGCACTTTAAAATACTTCAACTAAATTTGGATGATCTTATTATATCATTATAAAATTATCAGATAGAAATATAAAATGGTCAAATGGTAATATTTTTCTTGCAGACCAATCTCATAACCTTACACCTTCATTGTCTCATCTACACAAATAGGTCAACTTATGAGAAACATTTTCATCATACTCAGTGACCTCAAAAAATTCTATCTAACATGAACATGTATTACAAGTCTTTAACAATGCCTTCATGCACTTTTATTCATCCCTATTCCATGATAATATATCCCTAATCATCTTGTCACTTCTGCTTGGGTTTCTCATTGTTTGCACCATTAGAATTGTTAGCAATAGGTTGTCTTAGATGACCATTTTATCCCACATTAGGGATAGAATCTACCCAAAAAATACCATAGACATAAAATACAATTCTCAAATTTTTTCCTCCATATATTTAGTAACTTTTAATTGGTCAACTCTAACTACTATAATAAATCTCTGAGAAACAAGTTCTTTCCTATAGGGTCCACTCATTCACCTAATAAACCAATCACACTTGGAGGTGCATGGGAGAATTGACTACAACCTCCAATCACTTATCTATCCATTTGAGACCATTATGGGCTGTTTTGAACAAGATCTTTTACATTAGGTCATTGTTAAAGTTTTAAAAAGGGTTAACACTATTTCTAGTGTTAAAGATTGTTCATAAAGGATTTCCCCTCATTTTTAATAATAATGCCTAGAGATATTATCTATAAACCTTACCCATCTCTCCTTAATATCTCAAGTTCCCATGTAGAGGTTACACATTTTAATGAACACCTGAAAGTCCTTCTCAGGTTGAGAACCCTTCATTATGTGCACATAAGAGACCACAAAACCACTTTTCATGCCTTATCTTACAAACCATGACCTAAAACCTTGTAAACATGCTTGAAACAACATATCATATATATTTCCATTCTCATATGAGATCAAACATCTTGAAATCTGACCATGAGCCCTCATTAGGCCATATTCTCTCTCTTTGCTCTCTAGATCTTAACTTACAAATCACATTAGGCCTTAAAACTGACTTCTACCTCTTTTCATGTGTTCTCCACCTCACTTACATGCTTACACAACATCTCAAAATCTCAAACAATGTAAAACATCCTTCATATGCCTTGACAACAAATCATGATGCCTTGTTAGGGCAATTAGGGTCTAAAACTATTCTAGTTGCAAACTTAGACTTAAGGTCTTAACCCTATAAGCTCACCTTGAAAATATATTGAGTGTTCCAATGCCTCATATGCATGCTTAGATAACTTTATATAGCTAATAATTCTTGAGTTTCATTATCTCATCAAGCCACTATGCTCAAACCTTCTTACTAGGACTTTACATGCCATGACTAGTGCCATGACTAGGCTTCTCAAGAACTTGAAGCTTGATAATTGATCTTGAAACATTATTTGATGATTATACACCTTGATCACATGTCTTATATTATCCTCAAATAATGTCATTCCTCTATACATACCTCTTCATTCTCACCGTGCACATGATCATGATATGACTATGTTTATTATGACTGGGCTTCTCAAGACATATTATACTTAAGGACTAGTACTTAAACATACTTACCTCAATGATGCTATCAAAAAATAACATTCATCAGACAATATACTCTCTCATAGCAGCAACACTTACTATATTTTCATAAGAACTCATCATGCCTTCACAAGAACCTTATCACATCAACCTCACAAGCTTATACATCAAATACCACTCACTATGCATCTTCACCAAATGCATCTAGACTTCAATGACAACACACTTTTACATTAATGGCATTAGATTAACATCAATGAAAATACTATGCCAATAAACTCCCCCTTTGTCATTGATGAAAAAACACACTATAGTCTAATCAATCTCTTCTCCTTCAAACTAGTCTTTCACCCCCTTTGACATTAATGATAAAGGGTCTTACATAAACAACTATCTGATCCTTGGACCTAAATTTCAAGAACCCACAAAATAAAATGTTGACCAAATAATCACCTTAGGATCATACCTATTGTTGTAGATAAATTTTGGAATGCTTGAGTTGTTCCTCAAGAAATCATGCCTCTTATGTCATCTACATCTTAACTATATAATATCCTTAGATATCTAATATCAACATCAAATATTCCTACATACTAACTTAAACTTTCACATATATGCCTTGATCCATTAAATCATAGAGCTAACAAGCTCTCCCTATGTCCATACTTTCCTTCTGAGTCACTTAATAAATAACAATCTCTTATGACCTCCTTCATGCTCAATTAGACCTTCAACCTTTGTTCACACCATAATGATTCTTGTTATCAGACTCTTAGCCCCATAAGACATTTTTAGATCCATCTATAGTATGAAAACCCTTCTTGTATTAGCTCACTACTCATCAGGTCTATAAAATGCCTAGTTTACTATCTACCAGACTTATATCTTTGCTTTATCACCTTCACCTCACACAACTAGAGCATATTGAGTACATAAAACTATGATACATGACCTAAAGGTCATATTCAAATTCCTAGATCAATCACACTCAATGACTATGAGCATAAAACATCTCTATAATCAATACTTATCCACCATGTCTATTAGGTTTGTTTGTAATCAAAGATATTATTCCAAGGGAACAATCTAGTCCTCTATGACCTTAAGGTCACCTTGATGCACATAAAACACTCAACTCTCTCTTTACAACTCTCAACATGCCAAAATACCACACTTCCAACTCAGACTCAATAATACTCAACATGTCTTCATATCTTCTTGACATACAACACCTATCAAAGCTCAACAAGCATCCACCATGCTTCCACTTACTGATGAGTGTCTCCATGAAGCCTAATGAATTCACCCCTTCTATAAGGCACTAAAATAACACAAATTCAATATATTTTCATATCTTCATACTCTCACAAGACTGAATATTCTTCAACATTGTTCTAGGCTTGACTTTTGACTTAGCCTCTTCATCATCCATTTGAGATGACAAAGAAAACTCTTGACATTATTTCATATCCAACTTATGCTCTATAGTAGTAAAAAACCCACCTTGGTTTATGAATTGATCATGACTCACCTTATCATCATTCTTCTTCTCAGTTAACTCTTCATTCTTACTACTTAGATCAACCACATAAGAACCAAGACCTCTCTTGTCTTCTGACATGTGGCTTGAGACATCATTATCTATACTCTAAGCTTTCATAGAATCTTTTTGTTTAGTCTTCATTCTATTAGTACCATAATTTTTTACTAGACCATCATTTATATCATGATAAACATTGTCATCATCACAATCTATGCTTGTGCTTCTTAGGATCACCTTTAAGTTGTTGGGCCTCTCTCAAAGGACCTACTCTGATACCTAATGTTGGAAGCATAATTACTGAGGGGTGAATCAATCTTTAAAATATTTAGGCTAATTTTACTTAAAAATTTAATAACATTCATTCAAATTTTTAGATCAAATAATGACTAAGTAACCATCCAGATATGCATGAACTATAAGAACACAAGATAACACAACTTATATGTGGGAAACCCTCAAGTAGAAGAAAACTCACTCATCTTTGAAAATAGAATATAGTCCTATAAAATAAAAGATCAAGTTTAGTGAAGCACCGACTTCATATGGAGCATCAACTTTAAATAATTAAGCACCAACCCAGCTAGGCTTTAGCAAGCACCCACTTGAAAAGAGGTACCAACCCCTTGTAATCATACTTCCCATGACCCTATTCGTCCCTATGATTATATATTGATTCATGTACATACTACTAACCCTAGTTATCATAATTTGATGCATATACCACTCTCTTTGACCTTTCCTACATAATACATCCATCCCTTATACATCTTTAACACATCTCTAACCTTTTGTGAACCAGACAAATCCTCCAGATGCCACTTGGGGCCCTTTCAAAGGCCTGTTGACCACCCAGAGTGGCCATTTGACCAAGGTCATGGATTATGGAGAAAAATCATAGCCTAAGTCACATGTTTCCTTCATTAAATTAATGGCTTAAGGAGGAAACTCGTGGCCTAAGTCATATGTTTCCTTCATGAAAGTCATAGCCTGGGTAGAACATGTAAAAAAGGTCTCTATTTGAGCCCAAATGGCTAGAAATAGCTAGTTTTGGGTCTTTTAGTGGATTAGAGTTGATATATATATATATATATATATATATATATATATCATTTTCTCATTTTTTATCCCCTCTCTCCTGCATTTTTGCTTTGATCTTCCCACTTGATCATCACACTCAAATCTTGGCTTCCTTCTTAAATCTCACTTGGTTCTTGCTTGGCACACTTATCTTTCATTATGATAAGGTATGCCCTACTATTATGAAGCTTATTTTGGTAATTCACATTGCCCTCTAAAGTGTTCTTCAAGCTTTTGGGTTGCTCATATCTCCCTCAAGACTCCATTGCACCTGTTCTTGTTCTCCTTACATTGGCTCTCTTTCAATTAGCAGATTCTCCTTCACCTCTTCCATAAATTTTGGCTCTTGGTTTGAACTCAGCTCACACATAGCTTGATCCTCTTCATCTCTTATATTCTAGTTTGGATAATCAATTGGTAGAAAGTTTGCACACTTTGAGTTTTATATAAGGGTAATTTTTTATGCAAATTTAAATTCTTGTTTGTTTGCAGTAGTATACATGCTAGGGTTTGATTATTTTAGTGATTTAGCTTGTTTAGGGCATTGTCTAGGATAGTTTTTAATATTTATTATATTTTTATGTGGTTAAGAATATCTTCATTACTTGAATTATATTCTATTATATGTCATGCTTGCATTGAAAACATTTCTCATTACATAGTAGAATCCTAAATGCTCATAATAGTCTACACAATTTGCATACACAATCTACTCTTGCTAAATAAAAATATTACATTATTAAGAAACAATAGTGTTAAAATTAAAAAATTATCTCAAATTTAGACTAGGCATTATCTTGAAACTATTGACAATGAAAAATGGCATGCCAATGAATCAATCCATTTGCATATCATGAAGGTCAAGATGAAATCGTACCAGTTTAATCGTAAGGGACCTAGAACTGAAAATTAATCTTAAGATGTGTAAAAAAAAATTTCAAAGTTTTGAAGATTACTATGTTCAATAATAAATCTAAATCAAGTTTATAAATATTTACTAATTCGATCAAACACAACATGAAAATCAACTATGTCAAGAAGAGTTACTCATAAATAATGTTTTAATTCAAGAAGCTAATCATTCTTTCAATATTATATAACTCAATATCACATCTGATATAAACTATCATCTAACCTATCTAATAGAATAAAGTCAATGAATTAGATAATCTCTTAAAAGAGAGAAAATTTATATTGTTGAAAAGTATATCTTATGTCCATGCTCATAAATGATCATAAACAAAGGAATCATGAAAGATCAATTGAAGATAAGATAATAAATCAATTTATAAGCAAATCTTTAATAAGTAAGAAAATAAACATAATTTAACAATCCTAAAGAGATAATGCCAAACAACAATAACTAACTAAGAAACTAAAATAAAGAAATTTAAACTAAACTAAAATTAGCACTAGCACTAAACTAACACAAACTAAGAAAGAAACTAGAATTAAAAAAAAACTAACAAAGAAGTAAATTAATTCTAATGAAAACTAAGCTAAAACAATTAAACTAATTTAGAAGTCAAAGTAAATATAAGGTGCAATATAGACAAAACATGCGAGTCTCAACATAGAGAGTCATCTTAGCAAAATAAATCAATTTTATTTAAGAAACCAACATCTTTTTTTACAAAATATCTTAAGATATAATTTTTACAATCAAATAGATCAATGAAATGTCACAAATAGTGAAGTTATCATCATTATTTGCATTGTATACTTATATTGTGTACATAAGACTATAAGGAGTAATCATCAAAAGATGTTAAACTTGACAAACTTTAGATAATCTATTATAAATGATAATATAAAAATGGATATACATGCATTGCCTAAGAAATTTACTCATTTATTATAGAAATTACCATTTGATCTATCTAAAAAAGTCATGCTATCTCAGAGAAGTTACATTGAAGAGAGATAAATTATTGACTTTACAATGTATAAGTATTCGATACATGTTGTGTTCCTTCTCTTCAAATGAATCCTTGGTCTCTTTTTATACTTCTAAATTTGGTTGAAAAAGAAGTAAAATTAGTTGAAAAGGAAGTTGTAACGAACTTTAGTTAGTTACTTGTTAACTTTAGTAATTAACTTTAAAATTTCAATTAACTTGGTAGTTCAAATTTAAGATTTATCTAATACTTTAAAAAAAAATTAAAAGATCAAATATTTCAATTTAGACCAGGTATTATTAACAAGTGGAGACCTTTTTGGTCAACTAATAATAATAATAACATTTAATCAATAAATAATATGATAAAATCATATTTAAATGAAACTCTTATTTACATTAATTCTATTTTGTATGTAATCCATATAACTTAAGCATAATTTTACACACACACACACACATATATATATATATGATCAATTTACTATCCAACAATTTATCAAAGTCTCCCAAAACTGAAATCGCTTCTTTTCTTCGATGTGTAATATCATGCTTGAGAAAATGAGTTTTTTAGTGTAATACATTCACACTAAAAATATTTTGACTGAATCATGTGAAAGATGAACCAAACCTCTCCATAAAACAATTTTCACTTTTTTTAAAATAAAAATTTAAATGTGTTTTTCATCCAGCTTAAATTTGACATTCAAATGGTCGTCAAACCACATAACATCTGGTTTGTGATGATGGTCATTTAGTCGTCAAATTTGACATCATGAAAAAATTTGTAAGTGCACAAATATGAATTTTGTACAACAAAAATAATTTGAACCAATTTTCAAAATCAAATGAAAACCTATTATGTATCTCCCATTCACTATCATGATTCAAAATCAGGAACAAATGAAATCATAATAATTGAATAAAATCATATTTTTCATAATTTTATTTCATAAATTTTGCCATATCACATTGTATTATGTTCTTACTATGTGAATATGATCTCAAAAAAATGTATCAATATCAAACTATAAACCATATAGATCTCTCAAACTAAGCTAATTCAAAATCACTGAAAGAAATATCTCTACAAAAATTCATTCATGACATTATAAATTGTATGTATTTCTCATGAACTGACACAGAACATAAACATTGAAATAATCCAACAGAGACCTTTTACAAAATAAAAGCTTTCAACCATTTGATCTTTTCCAAATCACACTTTTGAAACTGAGAAAAAACTTATCATGGCCGTCTTAAATATCAACCATTTTATCTATCTACTCTTTCCATATCATGGCTTTGAATAAAAACCCTTTAATTGTATTTTGAAAAAATAATACTTAAATATAGTTTGGGCTTATGATATTTCTATAAAAATAACTATATAGGACTCGAAATTATTAAACTAGCATATATTTATGCCATAAAAACTTAAATGATAAGGATCTTTACTATGTCAAACTAAACAATAAAACTAAAACCCAAAATTGAAAAACATATTTTCAAAAAAATCTCCACATTTATTTTTAGAATATCATGCTAAACTAAAAATTGTAGTATTTACCAGCCTTAACTTCAAAATCCAAGATGAACAGATTATATTAAACATAAGTCATTTTATCATTGATACTTCATGTATAGAAATGATATGATAAACCAAAAAAATAATGTTTTCAAGAAAACTAAAACTCTATAACCTTTTGACTTTCCTTATTCTAAAAACCATGCGTGTAGAGATTTAAGACAAATAACATATCTCCATGCAAACCTGAAAACATAGTTTTATATCTAATAAAGTCATAATGAAATAACCATATATCTTTCATAAAAGATGAACTTGTATAAACTACCCTATAGTTTTTTGTTTACAGTTTGTAGTCTGCAACCTCCAAATTTTATCTAGTAGAGTGTCACTTCCGTGGCAAATCTTAAAAAATGACTAACCAAAAGGAAAAATAGAACTATTTATAATCCAAGTTTGAGCATTAACATCTTGTGCCTATGTGCACTTTCATGATTAGTTTATCAAATCAAGGAAAGCAACTAACAATATATCAATTTACTTAACAACGCCATCAAATTTAGTGATAACCACTATGCTTGCTAAAACACTTACTAGTTTGCGAGATTTAAGGCATGTACCAATCTCATTAATTATTTTGAACCACCTATGATTTTTACCAAGATCTTTAGGCATCTATGTTACTTTGCATTTAAACCGAACTGTGAACTTGACACCTTAAACCATCAACTTGCCATTTCAATGTTCAAATCATTAAATCAAATGAGCTTTTAAAATTATTCCATGTCAATATAGTTTTATTTCAAAGCCTTTGAAATAAAACTCACCCATGTCCAATTCAAGTATTCATGTTAGGTAATCAAAATTGCATCGAACACTTTGCCATTGAGTAGATTAAGATAAGACTTAGGATATCTTAGAAATGTTTTAATATTATACAATATGATTTTTTTTGTTTTAAAACAAATTTTATTTATCAATTATTCATAAGCCAAATATTTTCACAATATATAAAATTAAATAATGTCATTATTTTTGCATTTCTAATAAATTAAATATTTGAATCATATGAATATGTATAACACTTTGGTGATCAATCATATCCCAAGATGGTAATCAATATTGTGTATTTTCAAAATGAAACCTTAATTTGTAAAATATTATAATTTAATTGTCAATCCATCTGCAACTAAAACTAAAGCATTTATTTGATCATATAAATATGTCATTTTTATTCATTAGTCCACAAATACTTTTCAAAACCATTATAATGTAAACAAAGATTCAAAAATATGATAATTATCAAATCATTTAATTAAAATCATACATATTCATAACTAATACTAATTGATTTAGGGTCTCTGATTGTAGTTTTAAATTTTATGACTAGGCTATCACTAAGGCAGATAAGAGTATCAATTTATTATTTCAGAATAATTAGAGGGAAGTGTGAAAAATAGACATAACACTAGTGGCCTTGCTAACCAATTTCAAGTATGAAATTGGGTAGCAATCAAATTGCCTATTAAAAGGGTATTAACTTGATAGTGTGATCCAAGTAAATCATTTCTTAAGCAACTATATGTGAACCTCTTTAAATAAATTTTAACAAAGGATGATATGTTTGGATAGCATGACGCAAAAAAAGGAATGATATAACAAGGAATTTCGAGATGAATACACGCATAAATGCAAATACCTCAAATACAATATCTAAAAATAAAGTATGACTTCAAAAACTAATCATAACTCAACATATATTATTCATAACAAGGAATTTTGAGATGGATACACACATAAATGCAAATACCTCAAATACAATATCTAAGAAAAAAGTATGACTTCAAAAACTAATCATAACTCACCATATATTATTCATGTACAAAAAAATTTGAGGTTATAAAGAATAATATCTCAAAATAATTGATACTTATAACTATATAGAAGTATCCTTTACATTCTTCCTCCATAGCATGAAAAATTTACTTTTTTGAAACACTTATTGATCTTGTAAAAGTGAAGATCACATGATAACAAGAAGGTAAAGCAAGCAATAAGAAAACAAAACAAAAAAATAAATAAAGAATAGAAAACAAAAGGAATAAAAAAACAAAACATCAAATCAAAAATGATAAAATATTTACAAACTTTTATATATATATATATATATATATATATATATATATATATATATCAAAAATCTTTCACTATGAGACAAAATGAAGGACACACCAACATTGAAAACTAACAAAAGTAAAGAAATAAAATTTAATAAATAAAGGAGTTATAAGAATAAATGATAAAAGATCTCCTCCAATATAATTAAAATATAAGATATTATTTTCAGCATGTAAATATTCATGATAAGTCAAGTTATATGATTTAAAAGTAGAAAGATAACATTATTAACACATCAAATAACCTTGAATAAACATAAATAAATCATGACTATGTGTGCTTTTAACCATTTTTTAGTTTTGTATTGTATATGAAAGATTATCTATCTAATTTGGAGTGACATGAATATATTTGAGATTAAGATAGAGAGAATCTTGATCAATAAATTGACTTATCTATTCAAGTATCTCTAAATAATTTTGAATATCTTCTAATTTAATATATTTAGTAGGATCTATTATTTTAAACTCTAAAAGGTCGTAAAATTTGAAACATTCATAGTCAATGTTATTAAACAAGTCTTTTGACTTAAATTGTGTAGAAAAACCCTATAATAAATATCATACTCATTTGTTAATTTCATATTATGATGTAAATGATATAGAAAAACAAACTTTTGATACTTAATTTCAGTCAATTTATTGCTCATCTCAATGTTTGTAACATCATGAATGTATTTTTTTGTTGTTATAGCACTAAATCCAACATAAAAGAAATCAAAATTTTCATAATGAGCATGCTCTTTTGAATCAAAAGTGATAGGATAATTATCAAAAGGATTCAAATTAGATTTGATATTGTTATAGATAATAATAAAATCATAAGCAGGTGAATAATTTATATTAGAAAATTAATCAGATTCAAAATCTAAAGAACTTTTCATATATAATCAAGAGTTTTTAGATCAAGATTTTTCAAAACATCATTATCTTCTTCATTAGCTATATCTGAAAGAAAATCAGGAGTAGCTTTATTTGAAAAAGAGTCATTGGTAGAAAATAAATCAGAATTAAGAGAAAATATGTTATTAGATGATTGCTTAGATTGATTAAACAAATTAAATTTCTCTAATTTTGAATTTGATAAAAAATCTAAATCAAAACATTCTGATGAAATATCTAAACTAAAATCTAATTCTTGACAGATATTTTTAGTATACCATGTCATGATTTGATCATAGACAAAAAAATATAGAATTTTTTTTTAGAAATTCATTTTCAAAATGTAATATTAAAATAAGTAATTTTTTGCATTTGGACATATCATGATTGAGCGAACAAAGTTTATAAAAATCTTGATTTTGTCTTCAAATGTGAGCAAACTTCAAAGCTGAGCTAAAGTCAACAATACCAATTTTTTGAATAATCCAAATATAATTCTCAGATATGTTATTCTTCCAAAAAAATTAAAAATCACCACTTGGTAAAAAAGGAAAAAGAATTTTATTTAATTTTGAAAGAAAGTGCAATAAATATTCTCTTATGGACTCTTTTTCTTTCAAATAAGAGGTGAACCAGGATATTAGACTTTGATCTAATTTATTTTCATTTAGGATTTTGATGTAAATCCATTCTCAAGTGAGCTCATCCATATTCTTTATAATTGAGCAAGAAATAATCACAAAACTAGAATCAAAATCAAGGTGACCAGTTATAATATCTATGAATTGAAAACTGGTGAGTTATGGTAAGGTGAATCATTTAAAACAAGAATGGATAAAGAAAGACACTTGATTTAAACTCCCTAGTGGAGTCACCAAATTGTTTACGGTAAAAAATGTCAAGCCAATAAATCAACCCATTTGCCTATCGTAAAGGTCAAAATGAAATCATATTAGTTTAATCGTAAGGAAACTATGGCTGAAAATCAATCTTAAGGTGTGTAAAGGGGTATTTTAAAATTTTGGAGATTATTGTGTTTAATAATAAATCTAAATCATGTTTACAAACATTTACTAAGTCAATTAAACACAACATGAAAATTAACTATGTCAAGAAGAGTTACTCTTAAACAATATTTTAATCCAAGAAGATAATCATTTTTTCAAAACTATATAACTCAATCTCACATTTGATATAAATTTTCATCTGACCTATCCAACAAAATAAAGTCTATGAATTAGATAATTCTTGAAGGACATAAATTTTAGATTGTTGAAAAGTATATCTTATGTCCATGCTCATAAATGATCATAATGAAAGATCAATTGAAGATAAGATAATAAATAAATTTATAATCAAATCTTTAATAAGTAAGAAAATAAACATAATTCAACAATCCTAAAGAGATAACACCAAACAAAAACAACTAAGAAACTAAAATAAATAAATTTAATCTAAACTAAAATTAGCAGTAGCACTAAACTAACACAAACTAAAAAATAAAACAAAAACTAACAAAGAAGTAAATTAATTCTAATAAAAACAAATCTAAAACAAATAAACTAAATTAGAAGTTAAAGTCAAAATAAGGTGCAATATAGACAAAACATGGGAGTCTCAATATAAAGAGTCATCTTAGTAAAATAGATCAATTTTATTTGAGAAACCAACATCTTTCTTTACAAAATATCTTTATATGCAACTTTGACAATCAAATAGATCAATGAAATATCACAAACAATGAAGTTTTCATCATTATTCGCATTGAATACTTAGATTCTATACATAGGACTATAAGAAGCAATCATCAAAATATGTTAAACTTAACAAAATTTAGATAATTTATTATAAATGATAATATAAAACTGGATATACCTGTATTGGCTAAGCAATTTACTCAATCAGAGAAAGTACCATTTGATCTATCTACAAAAGTCATGTTATCTCAAAGAAGTTGCATAGAAGAGATAGATAAATGATTGACTTTACAATGTATATGTCTTCAATACATATGGTGTTCCTCCTCTTCAAATGAATCATTGATCTCCTTTTATACTTCCAAAGTTGGTAAAAAAGGAAGTCGTAACTAACTTTAGTTAGTTACTTGTTAACTTTAGTAATTAACTTTAAAAAGTCAATTAACTTGGTAGTTAGAATTTAATATTTATTTAAGACTTTTTTTACAAAAAACTTAAGAGATCAAATATTTGAATTTAGACCATGTATTCTTAATGGGTGGGGACCCTTTTAGTCAATTAATAATAATAGAAATAACATTTAATCAATAAATAATATGATAAATTCATATTTAAATAAAATTTTTATTTACATTAATTCTATTTTTCATGTAATCCATATAACTTAATCATAATTATATATATGATCAATTTACTATCCAACAATTTATCAAAGTCTCCCAAAATTGAAATCATTTTTTTATTCGATGTGCAATATCATGCTTGACAAAATGAGATTTTTAGTGTAATACATTCACACACAAAATATCTTGACCAAATCATGTGAAATATGAACCATCCCTCTCCATAAAATAACTTTCACTTTTTTGAAAATAACAATTTAAATGTGTTTTTAATCTATCTTAAATTTGACATTCAAATAGCCGTCAAACTGCATAATTTCTTGTTTGTGATGATGATCATTTGGCTATCAAATTTAACATCATGAAAATTTATGTAGGTGCACAAATATGGATTTTGTACAACAAAATGAATTTGAACCAATTTTAAAAATCAAATGAAAACTCATTATTTATCTCCCATTCACTATCATGATTCAACATCATGAACAAACGAAAATCATAATAATTAAATAAAAGTATATTTTTCATAATTTTATTCCACAAATTCTATCATATCATATTGCATTTTATTCTCACTATGTGAATATGATCTCAAAAAATGTATCATTATCAAATTGTAAACCACACAGATCTCTCAAAGTAAACCAATTCAAAATCATTGAAAAAAATATCTCTACAAAAATTCATTCATGACATTATCAAATACATGTATTTCTTATGAATTGGCACAAAACATAAACATCAAAATAATTCCAACAAAGGCCCTTCATAAAATAAAAGCTTTCAACCATTATATCCTTTCCAAATCACACTTTTGAAACTAAGAAAAAAATTTATCATGGCCCTCTTAAATATCAATCTTTTTATCTATCTTCTCTTTCCATATTCATGACTTTGAATAAAAACCCAAAAAAATACTTTTTGGAAAAATAATACTTAGACACAGTTCAAGACTATGATATTTCCATAATAATGACTATATAGGACTTGAAATTACTAAACTAGCATGTATTTATGGAAAAAAATTTAAATGACCAGGGTCTCCACTATGTCAAACTAAATAATAAAATTGGAACCCAAAATTGAAAAACACATTTTCACAAAAATAGCCACATTTGTTTTCAGAATATCATGCTAAATTGAAAATAATAGTATTTCCCAGCCTTAAATTCAAAATCAAAGATGAACAAATTTTATCAAATGAAATCCATTTTATCATTGATAATTCATGTATAAAAATGATATGATAAACCAAAAAAATAATGTTTTCAATAAAACCAAAACTCTGTAACCTTCTAACTTTCCTTGTTCCAAAAATCATGCATGCAGAGATTTAAAACAAACAACCTATCTCCACACAAACCCAAAAACATAGTTTTATATCTAATAAAACCAATCACATTGAAATAACCATATATCTTTCATAAGCAGTGAACCTATATAAATTCTCCTATAATTTTCTGCTTACAATTTCTAGCCTGCAACCTCTAAATTCTATCTAGTAGAGTGTCACTTTTACAAAAAAATCTTGAAAAATGATTAACCAAAAGGAAAAATAGAACTATTTTTAATCCAATTCTGAGCATTAACTTCCCATGCCTACCTACACTTTCATGATTAGTTTATAAAATCAAGGAAATCAACTAGCAATCTACCAATTTACTTAACAACACCATCAAATTTAGTGATAACCACTATGCTTGCTAAAACACTTACCAGTTTGCAAGATTCAAGGCATGTACCCATTCATTAATTCCTTTGAATTGCCTATGATTTTTACCAAGATCTCGAAGCATCTATCCTACTTTGCATTTAAATCAAACTACCAACTTGGCACATTAAACCGTCAACTTGCCATTTCAATGTTTGAATCATTAAATCAAATGAAATTTGAAATTTATTCCATGTCAACATAACTTTATTTGAAAACTTTCAAAATAAAACTCACCCATGTTCGATTCAAGTCTTCATGCTAGGTAATCCAAATTGCATCAAACACTTTGCCATTGAGTAGGTTAAGATAGGTCTTAGGGTAGCTTATAAATGTTTTAATATTATACAATATGATTTATTTTTTAATTTTAAAACAAACTTTATTTATCAATTGTTCACAAGCCAAATATTTCCACAATATATACAATTAAATAATGTCATTATTCTTACATTTGTAATAAATTGAATATTTGAATCAAATGAATGTTTATAACAATTTGGCAATCAATCATATCCCAAGATGGTAATCAATACTGTGTATTTTCAAATTGAAACCTTAATTTGTAAAATGTTATAATTTTACTATCAATCCATCTGTAACTAAAACTGAAGCATTTATTTGATCATATAAATATGTCAATTTTATTCATTAATCCACAAAAGCTTTTTGAAACCATTATAATGTAAATAAGAATTTAAAAATATGATAATTATGAAATTGTTTAATTCAAATCATACATATTCATAAATAATACTATTTGACTTAGGGTCCCCAATTGCACACTAAGGCAGATAAGAGTATCAGTTTATCATTTTAAAAAAATTGGAAGGTTATAAAAAATAGATATAGTAAAAACCTCACTTAAAAACATATTTATTTTTTAAAACATCTTTAATTTGGCCTCGAAGTGACTTTGCTTCTAAGTTTACATATTATTTGTTAGCTCTCTTTATTCGGCATTGTTATTTCTACAATTCCTATGCAAATAATCTTCTAGTTTTATCTATTTTCTTTATTGTGGTTATATCTGCTAGAGATGCTTGCATCCTTTGTGCACTTGATCATTTCAGCCCTAACTTGGTTTACAAGTCTATCTATATCTTGGTGCAAGATGACAAACAAGATAACCACTATAGATCTCTTGTATCCCATAGAAGCCTTGAGTCTTCTAGCCTTATAGTTATTTGTTTAAGTACCCTATGTATCCCCTACCAAACATGAGTAGTTCCATTCAAATTCTTTGAGCTACATTCTGACACACTTGATGGGACATCACATATGGTCACACATTATTTCTATATCATTTAGAGCTCTCTTAACCAACTCACCTCTGTTAGTTATTAGGCTTTGCTTTCAATTGTGTTTTAGCTCTCACTTTGGTTATTTTCTCTTGCTTTTTTCTATGTCATTATCCCTACTAGTTCTCCATTTGTTTTCTTTTTTTATCTCTTGTGTTTCTCTTATTTCATTGCATCCAAAGCTAGCCTCCCACCTTTGGGATGATAATCCCATTGGATTTAGGGCGTTATCCTTAAACTCACTCATGAGCAAGTCATGGCTACAATGGAATGCCATATACACTATATGATCTAGGAGGTTCCCTTGACCCAGCATGGTGATCTAGACCCTCTCACTTTCTAAAGGAAATAAGATTGATAAGTATATAACCAACTTGATCCCCTTTTCTCCAGTTCATGCTTCATTCATATGAGGATGTTTTCCCTCAGTTTCATGCCATGACTCATTCACCCATTTATGGTGATGAGTATCCCCTTGCACGACTGAGACATTATGAACTACATATGATCATTTATGATTACTGTAGATGCTTTTAGGTAAATGAATTTCCCCTTCTCCCCCTAAGAGTTGGAAATGTGCTTCCTTTGGAGATAAAGCTCACAGTCATTTAGTTTCATGTGCTTTAACTAGTTCTCATGTGAGTTCCCCACCTCTCTCTTAATAGGAGACTCTACATCAAAAAACCCCTCAAGTCCATATTGTGGGTCTTAGGTAATCTAAATCAACAAGGCATATTAAGCATGATGAGTCATCCCATCCTTATAGTCCATCCTTTAGAGTTTTAGATGAGTGTGATAATTTTGATCACCACCTATGGACCAGAGATCTATGAGATGCCTATCCCAAGCATCAATACCCTCAATTTAACCCTCATTTTATGTCATGTGACCATCATTATAGATGCCTAAGTCACCATGACCATTTTCATGAGTATGCCATGTCATGCCATCATCCCCATAGGGAACAATATCCTTCTTGTAGTCATTCCTTATCCCATGCTAAAGATGATTTCTAGCATGAGTGTCTCCCATATCAGGAGCTTCCTCAACATCATCCTCTCTATGATCAAGGTTATGATGATGTCTATTAGAATAGGCAACATCATCACCATCATGATCCCCTTCTTAGGGCTCATCGCCAACTCATTATCAAATATGCCTATGATGATCTCCATACGAATCCTTTAACCACTTGGGTATGTGTTATTCCCCTTCCTACTCCTATCCCTAAACTACCTAAGTTCAATGGGACTCAAGACTTCAATCCCATAGAGAATATTATGGCATTCATGATGGCATGTATGGATTTGGAGCATGATGAAGGCATGATGTTGAATATCTTCACTCATTCTTTGTGATCCAAAGCTCTTATTTGGTTTCATAATTTACCTCCAAATTCTCTCTCTAGTTTCCATCTCCTTCTAGATGACTTCCTCTAGTACTTTGACATCTTCAAACCTTTTAACCTTGACAACTAATCACTCACCTCCATGGTGCAAGCCAAGGGTGAGTCAAACTTTAATTTTGTGAGTAGGTGGCATTCAGCCATCGATACATGTAGAACAAAGATCTTAGATGATCAGCTTTATGACATGTTCACATGAGCATTGAGGCAGGAGGTTCACATTGAGGTCCTCAAGCATGAACACACCTTGTATGATGAAGCTATTAACAAGTGTCTAAATATTTAATTCTTTGAGGTGTGTGCAAGTATGTGGCCCATGCTAACCCAAAAGTCATCCTATTTACATGATCACAATCACAATGTGACTAGTGATGATGTCACTAATTTTCCTCTCAAGAAGAAGGATAAGAAGGATAGTTATAAGGTGAATGCTTTGAGCAAGAAGCTAGCTGAAAATAAGGCTTCTAAATAAATAAAAACAAATCAATAGATGGTGTTTCATTATGACCCCACCAAGTTTTAAAATTTTCATCAAATAAAGGGCCATGATGATGCCAATTATTTTGCCCCAAAATTCTAATGCACAAGCCTCACCTCCAGCGTAGAGTTATCTAATTAGTGGAACCCAAATGCAAATTGAATGTGTTCAAGGAACCTCTACATGACCATGATAATGATAAGAAGAAGAAGAAATATAATAAATCAAAGGCTAAGGCCCCTCATTCCACTTTTTGTTTTTCTACCTCTTCTAACTCCTCTTTTTAGGATGCCCTGAGAGTGAAAGCCAAGTGTGAGAGTAGAAAGGTCATTATTTATATTGACATAGCCTTTAATGGGTATGAGTACTTTGTCAACATGCACTCAGGTTAGGTCACCAACCCCATTAGAGAGACTAATGGTATTGAGCCTCCTGTCTAGCCCATGGGGGTAGAGAACCCTAAATTCAAATTTGAATTTAAGCATAACATCCCTCCCTAGGCTTAATAGCCTCCTTACTCTATCATTAAGGAGTTATCGGGCCTCTTAGCTAGGATCTCAATTCGGGACCTTCTTTTCCTTTGTCCTGAGTAAAGGGGCCTCGTCTTTGATGAGTTTGGTCTCTCTCATGAGGGCCCACTATGGGATGATGTTGAAGTATTATTCAAATATAATGTATTTGAGTACCCTCATCCTCTTATCCTATCTTTTGACCCTACCTCTTTACGAGATGCTTCAGTTCTTGAAAAAAGAGCTCAATTCACCATCTACATTGAGGCTTTTATTGATGATTACCATGTTAAAGAGATGCATTATTGATTAAGGAGCTACATTTAATAGCATGCCCCTATGTGTGTTCAATGAGTTAGGGATCAATTAGAATAAGCTCTCTAATTCTCACTATAACTATGTTGGTTTTAATAATGACATAATTACATCGATGGGAAATGTAAAGCTCTAGTTCAAGTTTGGCCCCAAATAGTTAGTATTGAGTTTTATGTGTTAGACTTAGATATTTCATACAAAATGATTTTTGGCCATCTTTGGATCATTTCCATGTAAGTCATCATGTCGACCATATTTTGCATGGTTTAGTTCATGTATGAAGGTGAGGTTCATACCATGGAGGTTGACCCAGATCCCTAGGCATTACTCTATGCAAAGACAAAACCCTTGAGTGAGGCTTTGGTTATCTCCTCATAGGGCTCTATGGACTCCCACACCCCCTACTTCTAAGTCTCATTTTCTTAAGGATGAACATTGTGATTCAACTAAGAATTGATCAGTATTCATTCCTTCAGAGTCTAGCACATGACGATCGACTCCCTCTTTCACTCCACAATGATAGGTTAGATGTTCTCTACTTAGAAACCTCTTTCAAGAAATCTCTTTAGATGTTGAGATTCCCCTTATGTCATGATTTTCCCATTAGAGTATAGGATATCTCAATGCATCTACTATTGAGATTTTTAGAGTAGTTGAGTCTTATCTTGAGTGTTATTTCATTCATATTACAACATGTAACCTATTCAAGGAGATAAAGACATACATCAAGCTCATTCAAGATTGTTGTAAGTACTATTATCCCCTTGATTAGTTAGGTTTGGATATTTATCTTTCTGATGTCCCAACCCTTGGCATCCCCATAGTGAATATGCTAGTGGTTGAACTTGATGTGTTAAACCAGTAACTCCTTCATGTGCCTAAGTATTTTGAGGAAGGCAATGTTATATATGTTGAAATATCTATAGATGCCAACCTTGGCACTTCAGCAAGGCCAAAGATCACCAAGATAAGTGATAGACTTGCTCTAGAGGAATGGGATGTCTTAGTCTCCTTTTTGCACAAATTTTTGGATGTATTTGCTTGGAAATGCATTGATATAAAGGGCATGGATCCCAACATCATTTTACATAACCTCATTATGGATGATGGACCCATCCCATTTACAAAAAGTAACAACTAATGGTAGTTAAAGTCTCTTAATTAGTCAAGGTTGAGATTAAAAAGCTCATCTAAGTTGGTTTCATCCAAGCTATTGACTAGCCTCGATGGGTTTCCAAAATAGTCCTTGTTCTCAAGAAGAATGGAGAAGTTCATATCTGCATCAGCTTTTGAGATCTCAATAAGGTATGTCTAATGGATAATTCTCCCACTCCTTTGATCGACCAAATTATAGATTTCGTATTTGATTTTAAGATCATATCCCTCATGGACAGATCCTTGGGGTAAAACCAAATCCGTATTGCACCCAAAGACTAGTACAAGATAACATTCACTACCCTATGGGGTACATTTCATTATGTCATCATGCCTTTTGGTTTAAATAATTTTGGGGCCATGTATCAGCATTTCATGACCCACATTTTTCAAGACCCCATCCACAAGATCATGGAGTGTTATGTTGATGACCTCCTCAAAAAATCCCACAAGTGGTATGATAATGTGAATGACCTCAAGATCATATTTAAACATCTTAAAGAGTATCATATTAACCTCAACCCTGAGAAGTGAATTTTTAATATTTCCACTGGTAAACTTCTTGGTTTCCTCATTTCATAGAGGGGCATTAAAGTGGATCATAAGAAGATCAAGGTGATCCTTGAGATGCATCTCCCATGAAATCTCATTTAGTTTTAGTCCTTATTTAGAAGACTCAAATTCTTTAGACATTTCCTTGAGGAGTATGCTCATAAATCCATACCCCTCACACATATCTTATGCAAGAACACTCCATTTTTGTGGTATACTAAAGTCCAGGTGGATTTTGAGGAATTGAAGTGCATGCTTTATAATCCTCTCATCTTGATGGTACCCATTGAGGTTCATGAGTTCATCTTATATACCTCTATCATTGATATTTCCATTAGGGACTTGTTGTGTCAAAAGGATGACACTGGTAGAGAGAGTCATTCACTACATCTCTTGCATGCTAGTTGGCCCTAAGCTTAACTACTCTCTTATTTAGTGGTAGTGCCTCTCCCTCATCTTTGCCATGAAGAAGTTGAGACATTACATGTTAGGCTAAACCACCAAATTAATTTCCAATCTGATCTACTCTATAGTTTACCCAGTAAAACACACTTGGTGATAAGACTACAAGGTAGATCATGATTCTTCAAGAGTTTGATCTTTGTATTGTTAACCAAAAGTCTAATAAGAGTTTAATTGTAGTCATTCAACTCGTTAAATGCCCACAACCCAATCCTAGTGTGGAATTGGTTGATGATGCCTTTCTTAATGAGATGGTCTACTTGGTCAACCAGATTGAGGTCTCTAAGTGTGATTGATATTGGGACATAGTACAATAATTTGAGATTCAATCTTATCCTATCGATGCTCCTTCATAGGAATGTTATCAAATCTAAAATATTTCCATTATCTCTGTTATCATAAGTTTCATCTTGTTTAATAGAGGTCTAGATGACATGTTTATGTAATGCCTAGCCCCTAAGGATACCCCTCTCATAATGGAGGAGTCTCATGAGAGTGTTTGTGGTGGCCACTTGGGAGGGAAAGCCATTGCTCAGCATATTATTGGGATGGGTTACTATTGGCCCACTTTTGTTAAGGATGTTATCCAATATACCAAGAAATGCAAGAAGTGCCAAGTCACTGAGGATGCTATCAATGCCCTTGTAGGCCTCTTGTATTCTATTTCAACCCCTTGGCCCTTCTTGGTTTGGGCTCTCAACTTTGTCAATGAGTTCAAACCTACCTTTTCTAATGGCCATCATTGATTCATCATTGCCATGAACTATTTCATGAAGTGGTTTGAGGCCATGCCTCTTAGCAGCATGTGTGGGAAGACCATCACCAAGTTTATCCTGAACTAACTCATTTTTAGGTTTGGGGTCCCTACTATGATTATGGATGACAATGGCCCAGGCTTCTAAATCCCTAAGATGCATGAGCTTGTTAAATGCTTCAAGTTTAAGCTCTGCTTCTCCTCTACCCATTACCCCCAAGGAAATGGGAAATCTAAATATTCAAATAAGACTTTGAAGAAGAAGCTTCTATGTACTATTTCCTAGTCTAAGTAAGATTAGCATTTCATGCTTTATCCTATTCTTTAGGCCTACCAGACTAGCTTTTGGATAGTCATGGGGGAAATCCCATACTCGCTCATATATAGGTTTGGGGTCATTCTTCCTTTAGAGGTATTAATCCCTTCATTACAGGTTAAGACATTTGGATCTATCTCTAATGAGGAAGAACACACCACTCGCTTCATCAAGCTTAAGTAGCTAGATGATTGATGCATTGATGTTTTTTAGCATAACCATGCTTACCAGCATGACCAATACCACCAATTCAATAAAGTGGTACACCCACATTCATTTAAGGTAGGTGATATGGTCTTCATTTTTATAAGGAGCATTGTAATAAGGGCAAACTCATGCATAAATGGTTTGGCCCCTACATTATCATTTCCTCTCTAGAGAATGGGGATTATTATCTCTCGACCTTTGAAGGTGATCCCCTACAACACCTGATCAATGGGTTCCACCTCAAGATGTTTCACATCTAGGGCCTATGTGGCCCTCCAAAAAAGTTTCCTATGGTGGTAAGGTGAACCTTTCCTGTCTTCTCGTACCACTAATATATTGTTTCTTGTATATGTGTGTAAGTGTGGGTTCTTTATTATCAATTCCTACTATCTAATCACATGTATCTAGTAGTCTATATCAGGTGAAACATACACAACACACATAAAATCATATAAACACATGTGTTAATAATTATAAACAACTACATATATACATATATATCATAAAGAATACATTTTTTCCCTAAGTACATCACATGGATTTATCTAATCCTGGGCTCATAGTCCCTAAAACTTCCACATGCATGGTTATACATATGATACTATCCCAATCAACCTATGATTAGGTTTTATCTATGGTATCCCTGCTCTAGGTGGAACTCTCAATCTCTTCCTTGTGACTAGTCAAGCAACAATATGCTCCAAGAGAGCCAACCAATTCACCCCATCCCCAAGCACCTTCACTCCTCTAGTCTACTCTCAGGCTAGCTCAACTTGAAAATGATCGATCTTGGCCTTCGCTCTATCTAGTTATGCCTTAGCTCATGCTATAGTTGTTTCTTTCTATGTCACAACTACCTCATGTTATGTTGACTCTACCTCTAGCCATGGTATTTGGTGTCGTGCCCTCGCTATCTCAAGTGAAGATTATACACCCACCCATCATAAGTAAGTATGTGGCTTTGGCCTCACTAGTATATGTGGCATCTAATTTTTGAGTGATGTCTCCACTACATTAGGGAATAACTCCCTCAGTATTAGGTCTACCTAGGCTCTAATCTATCTAGATTGGTCTCCTACACACACACATAAAGCAAATATGTTAGTCACATACCTACTCTTACTCAAGGATGAGTATTAAATATAAATTGATATCTAGAAAATACATTATCTACCTGGTCATGTTTATGGCCTTTGGGGCCCTCTAGTAGGTCGTGTTCCTCTTGGTGGTAGTGGTCCTCATCATGGATGCCTATCTCCATTTTTTTCCCCCTTACTTAGTCTCAATTACCCTATGTGCTCAACCCTAACTAGTTTGGGTTGTGCTCATCTATCCTATACCACCATATCTTATCTCCCTAGATGTTGGTATGGCCCCTGTGAACATCATAACTCCTCATGTCCCACATGGATCTCCACCTTGGCATCCTCTAGCCACACCATGGATCTGTATGGATCACAGATGTAGCTACCCATTACATCTTGATCTAAAGTGTTATACACAAGCCAAACCCTATCTATGAATCATGTGGCCTATGAAATTTCCTTCTCTAATGCAAGGTATGCATCATTTCACCATGGTGTCTTCAATCATGTGAATGGGAGTCTCTTGTAAGCCCAGAACATGAGTAGGATGGGTTGTGTCAATCTGCCTAACCTTGTGTTTCAGATGTGATTTAGCTATTGGTATAGTCCACCCAAAATATATTATACCCATGCTTATCTTTTTCCTCCCTCTACTCATTAGACAACTCATGTCCAAGATGGTGGTAGTCTCCTCTTACTCTTGCTAGTGTAGAGCCTCCTAACCATAGTTCCTGCTATCACTATTTATAATGGTGGTACCCCTAGTGATAGATGTGTAATCTATACTCTATGGATATTATAATCTCAATGGGGGTCCCACTAAGTAGAGCTCAACTACGGTTATACCCTTCACCTATGGTATCTCTATCTCTCTCCCCATAGGTTCTATCACATAGAGCCATTAAATGTCCTCAATGCTCAAAATGGCCTCTATCTTAGGCCTCAGTTGGTATACATATCTCTCAGGTACCCATGTAGTCACCAACACATTCAACAAATCCCTAGACTAACGTAATAAAGGCATGTGTACCAATTTCTAAAGTCTTACACTCCACAAATGATCTTAGTCCTCCATAGGTAGAGTATTTGCCTCCTCAGCCAACCATGTCAGGACCCTTTCTTGGTTGGTCACCTCACATGGTTTATCTCTTTGTGTTGGCTACTCCCTCACCTATGAAGGCTACCCCTTCTCTAGTATGCTAACTCTTTCATATGTTTACACATCTAAGTAAAAGTCAAATGGACAAACCAAGTAAAAAACATATGTTTTAAGCTATTTGTTCATTTCATCCTCTTCTTAACCTATTATATCCCCTTTCAAGCCTTACCAAGGTCTTTTAGGCTCCTCGGGGTCTATGCTAGGGCCTCTCTACCCCAAGCCATGACTTTTCAGGTAAAGTCATATCCTATAAATGGGCTAAGCTATAGCCCCCATGGCCTAGCAATGTCCCAAGCTATGACTTTGCCTAGCCAGACTATGGCTTAGGGCATGGCCCATTAGAGATCCCTAGGGCTCCTCATTTCTCTCCCTAGGCAACCGATTGATGTGTCATCTTTTTTAGTTTTCCCTTCTCAACATCCCCATCATTTTAACTAATTATTTTGTCTAATTCATCCACCTAATCATTTAGAATCAATAAAAATGATTTTTGGGCCTCCTAAACCCTAAAAATGAATAAAATTTGTAAAATTTTGATTAGAGGACTTACCCAAACCATCCTATGCATTTGTGGCATGATCTCATGTCCTCATTTGCTTTTCTTGGGATTTAATGGTTGGTGAGCTCTCCTTTGGCTCTCTTAGAGTGAAAATGGTTCACTTTTCACTCTTTTTCCTCTTTTTAGTCCTTTTTCTTACTTCTTATGGGCCCTTTTTGGGTGTTTTCCCCTTTTTTGTGTTCTAGACTATAAAACCTCTACCTTAGGGGTTTTGGTATATTTTGAGCATAGTGGAAGCCTTCTTTTTTAATTTGAGGCTTCTTTGGGCTTGATCTGGACCCATTTTGATCCATGAGACCCCTTATGAGTCCCCATTGACCTCCTGGGCCCATGCTCCATCTCATGGGCAGCCAAGGATAGAAGTTACTTGTGATTATTTTAGTTAGTCATTTTTGTAATTTTTTTAGTCAAACATTCCAACTCCCCTTTTTTGTTGTGGTTGTAAGTAGGGTCATTATCTATTTATGGTGGTTTGAGACTTACTCTAGTCTTGTCGATTGGTCTTTTTCTTCTCTACACTTCCCCCCACTTTCCCTTGTTACCTCTCACCATGATTTGTGTTGGTAAAGCACTTTGTTTGTGTCTTTGTTTTGATATTTGTTTCCCTCATTCAACTCACTTTTCATGCCTTGCTTTGAGATTGCCTTTTTTTAGTTGTTAGTATTACATCTTCGACCTCATCATGTTGCACCTTTCAATGGTGATTCACATAGATGGTGGTAGTCAAGGCAACCTCAGACCCACTACTACAACTTAGGTCATCATTGATCTATTGGGCCATGAGCTTGTTGTAGCTAGTTTCTTCTTTATCAGTGAGACAGATAATGTTATCGAGTATCACACAATCATTGGCACCTTGATTGATAGCCATGAGTTAGGTGCATTTTATGTGTATTTATTATTTGACTCACTCTTAGCCATGTCTCAAATCATCAGTGCCTATTCTATCTATAGCTCTGATTTTCTCCCCCTCTTTGACGCAACACATGATTTACTCTCCTTATTTGAGGACATCCAATTCACCCATATCCCTCATAGGGAGAACACTACGACTGAAACCTTAGTGAATGTCATTCTAAATTATATGATTTGATTTTATATCAATTGTGTCCCTTATTTTTAGGATCTAGAGATGGAGTTGGATTTAGAGATAGAGTTAGATTTGGATTACACATCATTTGTTCTCTCACATATGGATCATGCCATTGACTTCTTCTACTATTATCCTTATTTGGTAAGTGTTGGTAATGTTCTCTTTTATCTTTTTTAGTTCTTGATTTCCTTTATTTTTGTCTAAATTTTATGTTCTACACAACACTCCTTGTTTATTTAAACATCGACTACTTGTACCTCAGGGGCATATGTAATCGTACTTCCCATGACCCTACTCCTTATGATTACACATCAGCTCACATGTAGACTACTGAACTTGGTTATCCTATCTTAAGCAATATTTAACTCACTTTGACCTTTCCCATATCATACATCCATCTCATATACATCCTTATCACATCTCTAACCTTTTACATGCCAAATAGGCCCTCCAAACGCCCCTAGGGCCCTTTTAGAGGCCTATTGACCACCTAGAGTGGCCATTTGACCTAGTTCATAGCTCAAAGAGGAAACCCATAGCCTAGACCACATGTTTCCTTCATGAAATCCATATCCTAGGCTTTGGCCTAGGAAGATCATGCAAAACAGGTCCCTATTTGGGCCCAAATAGCTAGAAACGGCTAGTTTTTGGCCTTTTGGAGGATTAGGGTTGAGATATATGTCACTTTCTTATTTTTTTGAGCCCTTATCTCCTAAATTTTTATCTAATCTTCCCACTTTATCATCACACTCAAATTTTGGTTGCCTTCTTGAATCTCACCTGATTCTTGCTTAGCACACTTAGCTTTCATTATGACAAGGGATGCCCTACTATTCTACAACTTATCTTGGTGATTCACATTACTCTCTACAGTCTTCCTAAATATTATAGGTTACTCCTAGATCCTTAAATACTCCATTTTACTTTTTCTTGTTCTCCTTACATTGGCTCTCTCTTAGTTGGTAGATTTTCCTTCACTTCTTCCACAATTTTTGGCTCTTGGTCTAGAATCAGCTCACACATAACCCGATCCTCTTCCTCTCTTACTTCCTATCTTGGATAATGAATTGGTAGAAATTATACATAATTAATTTGAGTTTGATATGAGGGAAATTTTTATGCAAAGTGATTTTTTTTTTTTTTGCAGTAGTATACATGCTAGGGTTTGATTGTTTTAGTGATTTAGCTTGTTTAGGGCATTGTCTAGGATAGTTTCTAAACTTAAATGCATTTTTATGTGGTTAAGAATATATTCATTACTTGAGATATCTTCCATTTTATGTCATTATTACATTAGAAACATTTTTCATTACATAGTAGAATCCTAACTGCTTAAATAATCTACTTTCTTGCTAAACTAGAAAATTGCATTATTAGGAAACAATAGTGTTGAAAGTAAATATTTAGCTCAAACTTAAATTATGCATGCTCTTGAACCCTTGATTAAAAAAATATTTATTTATTAAAACATATTTAATTTATCTTGAAAGTGCCTTTGCTTCTAATTTTACATATTATTTGTTAGCTTTCTTTATTCAGCATTGTTATTTCTACAATTTGTATGCAAATAGTCTTTTAGTTTTAGCCACTTGCTTTATTGTGGTTATGCCTCCTAGAGATACCTGTATCCTTTATGCACTTATTCATGCTAGCCATAACTTGGTTTAAAATTATATTTATATCTTGGTGCAATATGGTAAACTGGATAGCCACTATAGAAATCCTATAGCCCATATAAGCCTTGAGCCTTCTAGCCTTATAGTTGTATTTTTAAGTACCCTGTGCATCCCCTTGCCAAACACTAATGGTTCCATTTAAATTATTAGAGATGTACCCCCTAGATGACTCAGCACCAACTCAACCACTTAAAACACTTTATCACCTTCAAAACATATTTTTTCTCATACAATGAATTGTGATCACCTTCTTTAGCTCTTCACACACTTCTATCCCTCTCAAAACTGGCTTTACGCTTCTTTACTCTACTAGGTCTCTTTAAGATTGATTAGTTCATATGAACTTAATATCCATAATTATACCTCCTATTATATATTCATGATTATCTCTATACACCCCTATTATGGTCTACATGACCTGCTTCTTCTTCTTAATGTGTTATTTTATTTGCTTGCACCCTATAGTCTGACCCTCTCATATATGCCTAAAACTACCTTGTTCTTATTCTAGTGTCTTGCTCTCCCAAACCTTGGTCAATAATACACACATATACACTTGTATTAAACTTTAAATAGGTCTTATAACATTTTTTAAACATTAATCAACTAGTACATTATGCCATCCACAACTTAATATACCAAATTCCCTTTTAGGCCTTGAGGAGACCTAATTCAATTAAGCCTCCATTAAAGCACGTTGCACTTTGTCTTTCTTGAAATTATTCAAAACTCCAAAAATAGTATGAAAAATTCATATATCTCTCAATTATACCTTATCCAATTTAAATTTAATTCCAAAACACCTTTTAGGTCCAACCATTACTTCAACCCCTTCTCAAAACATTGTTCACAATTAGGCATGTACATACCCAAAAAGTTTGTCTTGAACTACTAAATATTAAACACAAATTTGCTAAATAAACATGGACATAAAATCACATATTCAAAGTATATATGACCTTAGTTAAATAACCATATACTTTATGCTTAATAACTTAGGGCAAAAGGACTCAAACCCTTCTCTATAAAAAGTTCACTCATAATTGCCAGAACACTCCAAAACCTCATCATGAACAACTTGATCTTCAACACCTAAAAGTACACTTCTCATGACCACTAATATCTTAAAAATATAATTTTACATATCTTAACCACTCTCCAATAAAGAAAATTTAGTGTCTAATATCAAATATTGGTCTTGCAGACCAATAATTTGACGTTGGTACACACAGTCAAGCTAGATCCAAACAAGCCATTTTGGCTTCAACATTTCAACCACTTTTATCAACTTCTAAGATTTAAAAAAGCATGAGTATAAATTTAAAGTCAAAAAAAACAACACTATGTGAATTAAATACTTAAAATCAAATCATAAATCCTCAAACTCATCACTACAACTTGTTTACCCCAGAAATCCCAATTTACCTTAAAGAACAATAATGGTGAAAATGACCTCCAACACCTATATGACCACTTTTAGAGACCTATGATGTATTTTGATGATCTTATGATATCATTATACAATTATAAAATATAAATATATCATGGTTAAATTTAAATATTATTCTTTCATACCAATCTCATAACCTTACACCTTCACTAACTCATCTGCACTAGACAAGTCAACTTATGAGAAACATTTTCATTGTATTCATTGACTTCCAAAAATTATATCCAATATGAATATGTCTTAAAAGTCTTAAAAAACATCTTCATACACTTGGATTCATCCATATTCTATGATAACACATCCCTAATCATCTTCTCACTTATGCCTTGGTTTATCACTATTTGCACCATTAGGCTTGTTAGCGATAAGTTATTTTTGATGACTAGTTTAGAACACATAAGGGATAGAACCTGCCCAAAAACCACCATGGACATAAAATACAAGTCTCAAAAAATTTCCTCCATATATTTATAAACTTTGACTTTGTCAACTCTAACTACTACAATAAATCTTCAAGAAACAAGGTCTTTCCTATAGGGTGCACTCACTCACCTAACAAACCAATCACACTTGGAGGTGCTTGAGAGAGTTTAATATAACCTTTGATCACTTATATATCCATTTGAGACCATTTTGGTCTATTTTTAACAATATATTTCAC